>CM019152.1:56308022-56333022 GCA_009733165.1 Naja naja | reverse complement strand
GATAACTTCAGCCCCAAATAACACACACTTTGCTTCTGGCAATGCTGTATTTTAACCATCTCTCTTATATACTATTCTCCTCAGCTGCAACCAATGAGGGGGATCATGGCCGCTTCCTCTCTCATAAGCCAAGTTGTTTCCTTTTTCGTTCCTCCCTGTGTGTCCTAGGTTGGAGAGGGGATGGGCCTGGGTCCTCCTCTGACTGCCCAGCTGACCTCTCCCCTTCCCCAGCTGCCTCCACAACCTCTGGAGCCACACCACCACCTGTCAGCTGTTCCTCAGAGTCCAATTCTACCAAGGGCATGACAGTTGGGAATGACAATCATATTTGTGAAGAGCTCCTTCAAAAACCTGGACTGGACAACCTAAATTCCTCACCTTCTAAGGGGTGGAGAATAGAAGTAATTCATCCCTGGTTCCCTGTTCTATCCCCTATGCTTATCTTTGCTGGAAAAATGGAAGGAAAGGAAAGACGGAAGGAAGGAAGGACAGACTTAGGCTTAGAATAATGTTGTTGTCACTTTAAATGTACACTAATCAGCATACTTGAAAATGAAATTTCGTTGCACACAGCTTTCAAGCGGTCACCACCTCCAATATACACTACATAACCATAACAAAAATATAAATAAATAAATACAAAATTATGCATACACCCACATATATTATATGACACAGAGGAACAACACAGTCTAGTCTGGATGTACACATGTACATGGTGAGAAAAACTAATCCTATGAGTTTACCAGACTTGGAAGGAAGGAAGGAAGGAAGGAAGGAAGGAAGGAAGGAAGGAAGGAAGGGAGGGAGGGAGGGAGGGAGGGAGGGAGGGAGGAGGGAGGGAGGAGGCCTTCGGCTTAGAATAATGTTATTGTCACTTTAAATGTACACTATCAGCTTACTTGAAAATGAAATTTCATTGCACACAGCTGTCAAAGGATCACCACCTCCAATATACACTACATAATCATAACAAAAATATAAATAAATAAATAAATATAAAATTTTGCGTGTACCCATGTATATTATATGACACAGAGAAGCAACACAATCTAGTTTGGATGTATACATGTACATGGCAAGACTTTGTAAAAATGCCGCTTTCTAGAGTCTCAGTAACTTTTTTATATCGTGGTGACCAAAACTGGACACAGGATTCCAAGCATGGGGTCTTACCAACCAGAATGACATAGAAAAAAAAACTCGGTGTTTTAAGCGCAAAACCTGGTGTGAAATCAAAGCAACACTTACCCGGAATATATCTATATATTTTTCCCCCTGCACTGACATTAAGAATAAGCCACTTAATCTACTTATTTGAAAGATGGCTCTGATAAATCCATTTTGACTAAATAAAGAACCCCAATCTGCCTTTGATTGCTCGTCCAAGCTGCAGGAAGAGAATACATTATCTCAGATAACTGAGTAACTCGAGCCATGTCATTTTTATGATTAATGGACACTGCAAAAATGTATATTTAATACGCTTCCACAGAATAGACCCCAACTGAAATCGGTCGTGTTGGAAAAATCTGAGATTCCCAGCAACGGTGGCTATTTTTAAATTAAATGATTGGCTTCTTTGATCTGCTACTCTCTGAGTGATCCCGAAAGCCATTGATAGGAATCTCTGAAAGGTTTTTTTTTTCCCCATGAAGTTCTCTCAAGCTAAACTTAGAAATGAATCTGTGGACTCACATCAAATGGAAGCATTATGAAACACGTCATTAAAGTGTTTTGAAAGTTGAAGATGAAAGGCAGGGGGAAAAATTGTTTATCTTTTCGGTTTCACCTAACTTCATTATCTTTAAAACGCCACTTTGGACTGATGTTGGCTAATCAAAAACTTTATTGCCCAAACATGTCTACTCGTAGTATGGGCAGTCCTCAACATACGACTACAATTTATTTATTTATTTGATTAGTCAATCACTTAGAAGGTAATAGGTATAAGAGCCTTGGTGGTGCAGGCTGTTAAACATCTAGCACTTAGTTCCAGCTGCCTGCAATTAGTGCAGGCTCGATTCCCACCAGGCTCAAGGTTGACTCAGCCTTCCATCCTCCCGGGGTAGGTAAACTGAGGACCCAAGATTCTTGGGGGCAATAAGCTGACTTTGTAAAAATGCCGCTTGGGGGAGGCAAAAAGCCCTAGTAATAAGCAGGCATATACAATAGAATGAAGGCTATTGCTGAGCACATTGGGTTGTGCTCCAAAGATTGTAAGCCACCCTGAGTCTCCGGAGAAGGGCAGCATATAAATGTGAATTAAAAAAAAGTATAAACATAGTTATGAATACATGAAATGGAGACATATAAGAAAAATAAAAAGAGTCAATCGGACAGGGACAGTAGGCAAGTTGGTGCACTTATGCATGCCCCCTATAGGCCTCTTAAGAAAGGGGTGAGGTCAATAGTAGACAGTCTAAGGTTAAAGTTTTTGGGGTTTGGGGAATGAGAAATTAGTGAAGTGTGTGTTTGCCCCATTTTTATGACTTTTCTCACCATGTTTGTTAACCAAATCACTGCAATTGTTAAATTAGGAACACCTGTCAGGATTCCGGCATTTACCCCCATTCAAATCATGAGTATTGAGTCAAACTTCCAAAACTTAAAAAGGATTTATTGAGAGTTAACATGCCGGCACTGCCTGGTGTAGACGACTCTGAGACACATCATTCATTGTCACCCTTGACCCTGGTTTTCCCCCCACCCTCTGGGTGTATCATAATTCATATTCTCCAATGGAATACATCCATAGCCAAGAGCCATCAATCATGCTTTCCAGTTAGATATTTGCACGGCAGAAACTTCAGTCACCTAGTTACTACCTTTGAAAAACTATTTATGGAATGCACTTTCAATTTCCAAGCTGCCACAGTGCTCTTTCAAACCCCTTTCCCCCCTCCGTTTCTGTTGGCAACTCTAAAACGACCATAGAAATATTTTATGAGTTGACAACATGGTTGTTAAATGATTCTGGCAGACTTTCCTTGTCAGAAGGTTGCAAAAGGGGATAGTTTGACCTTGGGACACAGCAATGGTCATAAGTATGAGTCAGTTGCCAAGCATCTGATATTTGGAGTCATAAGTGTGAAAAACGGTCATAAGTCACTTGTTTCAGTGCTGTTGTAACTTTGAAACATCACTGAATGTTTGAGTCTGTCATCTGCACCTCTATAACTGTCTGGTTTGGTTCTGCAACCCAACAGGACAGACGCAGAGGATAATTAGGACTGCAGAAAAAACAATGGCTACCAACCTGCCTTCCATTGAGGACCTGTATCCTGCACGAGTCAAAAAGAGGGCTGTGAAAATATGTACAGACCCCTCACATCCCAGACATAAACTGTTTCAACTCCTTCCCTAAAAACGATGCTATAGAGCCCTGCACACCAGAACAACTAGACACAAGGACAGTTTTTTCCCGAACGCCATCACTCTGCTAAACAAATAATTCCCTCAACACTGTCCAACTATTTACAAAGTCTGCACTACTATTACTATTAATCTTCTCATCACTCCTTATCACCCATCCACTCCCACTTGTGACTGTATGACTGTGACTTTGTCGCTTGTATCCTAACGATTTATATGGACTGTTTCCTAGTATGATTTGATTGCTTATTTGTACCCTATGACTATCATTAAGTGTTGTACCTTATGATTCTTGACTCTTGACGAATGTATCTTTTCTTTTATGTATACTGAGAGCATTTGCACCAAGACAAATTCTTTGTGTGTCCAATCACACTTGGCCAATAAAGAATTCTATTCTATTCTATTCTATTCTATTCTATTCTATTCTATTCTATTCTATTCTATTCTATTCTATTCTATTCTAAAGGTTGTTAAGTCAAGGTCTACCTGTATGTCCAGGGCGATACGAAGTCAGAAATTAGAGAAATAAACCATGATTCCATGCGTGGGTGCATATACACAAGCTGGCATACCTTCCTTTTTTCCACATAATTTATTCTACTTAGGTGAGCCATATGGAATGTCAAGATAATATGTAAGAAATTAACACCCTACCCCCCCAATTAGTTAGCAATTCACCCAACCTTCTGTCTCAAGTGCCTGGTAGTTTTTTCTAGATGCATCAGCATTAATCTCCTAAAACACACCTGGGTAAACATTGGTTGTGTTCAGTGGTGGTATTCAAATTTTTTTACAACTGGTTCTGTAGGTGTGGCTTGGTGGGCCTGGTGTGGCTTGGTGGGCGTGGCAGGGGAAGCATACTGTAAAATCCCCATTTCCACCCCACTCCAGGGGGAAGGCTATTGCAAAATCTCCATTCCCTCCCCATCCCACTAACCTGCTTTCCAGCTCCGTTCTCCTGTGCAGGGCAACCAAAGAAGACCCAGTCAATCAGCTGGGACTCAGGAGGCAGAGAATAGGGGGGGGGGGCAACCAGAGGTGGCGTTTGCCAGTTCCCTGAACTACTCAAAATTTCCGCTACAGGTTCTCCAGAACCTGTCAGAACTGGATGAATACCTCCTCTGGCTGTGTTCAGTCACTACGTCATGTGTGTTTCTGCACAATCCCATGGACCAAGATTCATGTTCGTTGCCTCCATGACACCATCTAACCATCTCATCTTCTTCTGTCCTCTTCTCCTTCTGCCTTCCATCTTTCCCAACATCAGGGTCTTCTCCAAGGAGTCCTCTCTTCTCCTTGGGTGGCCAAAGAGCTTCAGCTTCAGGATCTGTCCTTCCAAAGGACAGTCAGGGTGGATTTCCATTAGGATCGACTGATTGGAACTCCTTGCAGTCAGAGGGACTCTCATTCCCATTTATGTACCTAGGGAGTTATTTTAGGCACATGCATCTGGTAGAAGCTGCAGTAATTGAAAATTAATTCATAGGATGAGCCTTATGGCATGACAAGGTTGTTGTGGTAGGGAAAATAAAAAAAGGAAAGAGCATTATGCGTGTTGGCCAACTTGAGTTACTTATAAAATAATAAACGTGGGATAAAAAAATCTAATAAAAATATTGAAAAGGCATTGACAAATTCACCATCAGTCAATTGCAAAAGGCAGTTTTACTTGGGACAGCTTACAACCTGCGACAATATCTCTAACGATATCACTACCTAGTTTCACCCAGTCTATATGGATGAGTTTTGGATGAGAATTCAAGGGTGCATAATGCAAATCTTCCCAGGTTTTGCCTTCTCTGCAACCCCATAAGGCTGATTGAGCTTAAAATAAGGACTTATTCATGGTCAGCCAGTAAATTCATGTGAAGATACGAACCCGGGTCTTCCTAGTTCAAACCCAACACCTGAATCAGTGTGCAATATTGGATCTCAGCAATGGTAGAATTAACTGCAGTTTAAGGCAGACAAGTAACTCTCCCAGTAAAAGATTTTTTTTTGAACAAACTCCAAATTCCTAACTTACCAATGTCCTTGATCTTAAAACTGCTAACAGTTCAGTCTCTGGGCTGCAAACCTTTGCAAGCTTGCGTGGTTTACCACCTTGTAGGAACTATTTCTGCCAAAGATGTTATGCAAGATCAGCTGAAAGTGAAAATAACTCTGGGACTAAAATAAAGTAGCTATAAATATGCCTTTACTCTGGGCAAGTACTTTCCTTGCACAAAAAATGAAGAGTATGGGAAATGTGCCTTGCTGGGTGGAAGAAATTCAGTTAAACTAGGAAGGGGTTTGCTGTAGGTAGACAGACAGACACACAGAGGTGTAGCTAAATAGGTTGGTAGGTAGGTAGATGGATGGATGGATGGATGGATGGATGGATGGATGGATGGATGGAAAGGCAGGTAGGCATGCAGACAGACAGAAAGGATAAATGGAGAGAGATAAGTAGACAGACAGACAGACAGACAGACAGACAGACAGACAGAGGGAGGGTGATAGCAATAGCACTTAGACTTATATACTACTCCATTGTGCTTTACAGCCTTCTCTAAATGATTTACAGAGTCAGCCCATTGTTCCCAACAATCTAAGTCCTCATTTTACCAACCTCGGAAGGGTGGAAGGTTGAGTCAACTTTGAGCTGGTCAGGTTTGAAGTCCTAGAGTGAGCAGTGAGTTAGCCTGTAATACTGCATTCCAACCATTGGCTCATCTTGGAGATGAAATAGATAGATAGATAGATAGATAGATAGATAGATAGATAGATAGATAGGTAGGTAGATGATAGATGATAGATGATAGATGATAGATGATAGATGATAGATGATAGATGATAGATGATAGATGATAGATGATAGATGATAGATGATAGATGATAGATGGATGGATGGATGGATGGATGGAATGGATGGATGGATGGATGGATGATGGATGGGGAAAGAGGGGGGAGGGAAGGAGAGAAATAGATGATAGAGAGAGAGATGGACAGATGGAGGGAGGGAGGGAGAGATAGATGATAGATAGACAGACAGACAGACAGACAGATAGATAGAAAATAGATCGATGTATATACAGTATGTGTGTGTGTATGTGTTTGTGTGTGTGTGGAGAGAGACAGAGAGGATGGGTAGATAGATTACATACATACATACATACATACATACATACATACATACATACAAGATGGATGGATGGACAGACAGATAGATATGCGCTAAGTAATGTGCCTTCTTTGCAAATTTGCAAGGTCCATTCCAACTTTGTTGTTCTGAGTTAGAAAAATGTTGTTCTGGGAGAGCAAGAGAAGTTGGGAAGGGTTGTTGAGTCATTGAATAACCTCAAAGCAAAACACAATAATGGAAAGTGGCCCAAGTAGCTTTCCTGCTGAATTAGCCATGACAGCAAACCCCAAATGTTATACGATGTTTACAGATAAAATGGATTCACTTAGCTTGTCAAGAAGCCACAACAGTCCACCTTTTGTCGGCCCTGCCAAAAAACAAGCATTGTTTACTCTGTGAATAAGGGATGAGGCACAAACTCAGCAAATCCAGTGATGGGATCCTGGATGAATTGTATCATTTGAGATTGTAGGTTGAAAACCACCACAATAATAGATGTGGCAATTCTTCCCATTTATCGTGGATATATATTTTTTTCTTGCTCTCTCTGTCTCTCTCTATCTCTCTCTGTCTCTTTCTTTTTTCCCCTGTGGTAAACTGCTATATTTGCCCTGTTCTGCCTTTGAGGGAAATTTGGAACAAAGGCCCTCTAAAACTTTTACTAACACAAATGGCTCGAGACATGTCAGTAATTTAGATAGAATTAGCTTCTGTAGAAGTAAGAATAGAAAAACAAAGCCCACAATCAGTTTCAGTTGGGAATGTACTGTACTTGCGACAGTCTGCCTCAAACAGGTTTTGGGACAGCAAGCTGCAGATTAAATTAATGCCTGATTTTTCCTGGTCAAAAATTTACCTGCCTCCCCTCAAAAATAAATTTGCAAAGAAAGTACATTGCTGAAAGATGATTCAAACAGGAATAGATGCACGAGAGAGAGAATACAGAAAAATTATGAACAACTCCCTCCTAAAGGTGCATGCTGACCTTCCTCATTTATCAGATGGAAGATTTCAATCAATCAATCAGAATAGAGCTGGAAGGGACCTTGGAGGTCTTCTAGTCCAGCCCCTTACTCAAGCAGGAGACCCTGTGTCATTTCAGACAAGTGACTGTCCAATCTCTTCTCAAAAACCTCCAGTGACAGAGCAATAACAACTTCTGGTGGCAAGCTGCTCCACTGGCTAAATTGTCCTCACTGTTAGGAAGTTTCTCCTCAATTCCAGGTGGCTTCTCTCCTTGATTAGTTCCCATCCATTGTTTCTTGTCCTGCCTTCTGGTACTTTGGAGAATAGCTTGATCCCCCTCTTCTTTGTGCAAATATTGGAACACTGCTATTGTGTCCCAAAGGAGGCTCTAGAAAGAGTGCAGAGAAGAGCAACTAAGATAATTAAGGGACGGGAGGCTAAAACATACGATGAATGGTTGCAGGAACTGGGCATGGCTAGTCTAGTGAACAGAAAGACCAGAAGAGACACGATAGCAGTGTTCCAATATTTGAGGGGCTGCCACAGAGAAAAGGGTCAAGCTGTTCTCCAAAGCACCCGAAGGTCAGACAAGGAATAACGAATGGAAATTAATCAAGGAGAGATTCAACCTGTGCGAACTCACAGACAGGGGCTCCTTGGGGTCCCGTCGGCCGGGCAATGCCGGCTGGCGGTCCCCCGACGACGTGCCTACTCTACCGCGGTCCCTGACCTCTGGAACCAACTTCCCTTGGGGCTCCGCCTGGCCCCTGATCTCCGCACCTTCCGTCACGATCTGAAGACCTGGTTATTTAACCAATCGGACTGTGACCCTGGGTGGTGTGGTCTTAGAGTTTTAACTTTGGGATTTTAAAAGTTAATTCGGCTTAATTTGTTTAATATAGTTTTTAGATAATTTATTGTTATATTGTTTTTAATTTGTAAGCTGCCCGAGTCCTTCGGAGAGGCGACATATAAGTCGAATAAATAAATAAATAAATAAATAAATAAATAAATAACCTGCAAATAAGGATAAATTTTCTGACACAACCAACCAATGAAGACTTGACTGCTTCAGCAGGCCGGCCTGGACTGAAATGAGGTGGGGGGGTTTTTTTAATGGGAATTTTTAACTAAATTTTACTGGTTTTTAGATCTATTGGGCTTGTAATTTGATTATTTTTCATTAACTTATTTTTATTTATTTATTTATTTATTTATTAATGGGACTTATATGCAGCCCCATCTCCAAGACTCGGCTTACAATAAAAAACAGACACAATAAATATTTAAAAAGAAATTAGATTAATGGTCCCAATTAATCTGAAACTAAAAACCCGAATCTAAAACACCCCACCCATAGGTCACAGCCCGGCTTGGTGAATAACCAGGTCTTCAAGTCATGGCGAAGGTGCGGAGGTCAGGGGCCAAGCGGAGCCCAGAAGTTGGTTCAGAGTTCAGGGACCGCGACAGAATGCACGTCGTCGGGGACCGCCAGCCGGCATTGAGCTGATGGGACCCCAAGGAGTCCCTGTCTGTGACTTCACAGGCGGTTAGTATTCGATGTCGGCAGCAGTCTCTCCCTAAATAATGAGGACCCATGTCATGTAGGACTTTGTATGTTAAAGTTAAAACCTTGAATCTCACCCGGAGGGCAACCGGCAACCAATGCAGGCAGCGCAGGAGGGGGCTAACATGGGAGAACCGGAAACTCCCATCACCACCGCGCACCAGCGCATTTTGCACCAGCTGCAGTCTCCGGATGGTATGCAAGGGCAGTCCTAAATTTTTGTATTGTAATTTAATATTGTGAGCCGCCCTGAGTCCCTAGGGAGAGAGGGCGGCATACAAGTCTAATAAATAAATAAATAAATAAATAAATAAATAAATAAATAAATAACAGAAGTTGCTTTCAGAAGTTGTAGGAGCTTCATCCCTGGAAGCTTTCAAGAAGAGACTGGGCTGCCCTCTGTCAGAAATGGTGTAGGATCTCCTGCTTGGGTGGGGGTGGGGGTTGGACTAGATGACCTACAAGGTCCCTGCCAACTCTGTTAATCTGTAATCTCTTAGGACCACTTCAGCTCTAAAAAAAGATCAATCCTGAAGGCTTTGATCCTTGCCAACATGAGCAGAGAAAGGCCATGTCAAATAAAGCATTGGAGACAAAGCTGTAGGCAGTTCTCCTTTCAGCCAAGAAGGGCAGTAACTCCACAGAAGGACATGAGCTTTGGATGTAAAAATAATAATTAAAACAAAAAATCAGGAGAAATCTATTTTCAAAGCCAGACAAGACCAGTCTCTTTTTCTTAAGGATGTTCTGTGAACAACGTGGGCAGTGCTGAACTAGATGTACTCCATTTTGTTAAGTTTGCATGAAGAGTCAGACGCGGAGTGCTTCAGTGAAGAGTTTATTAGTGACTACAGCTCATAACAGACCCAATTTGGCTGGGCTGCGGCTGCTACTTATAGCCAGCAGCCGCAGTTGCCAGCCAATCAGAGTGCAGGGTTTTCCCGCACTTCTCAAACCAATCATATTTGACATTTTACAAGAACAATTCAAACTAAACCAATGATATTCAAACCTACATACATAACACATTTGATGAACAGAAATCATGAGTCCTATCCAATTTGGATTAGTCAGACTGTTCCTAGAAATATTGTATCCAGGTCTGGCCAGCACATTTTAGAAAATGGTGTACGAGATATAAAATACAGACTAGAATTCAGAAGAACAGAATTCGAAGGGACCTTGGAGGTCTTCTAGTCCAACCCCCTGCTCCAGCATGGAATATACCGTCCCAGACAAATCGCTGTTCAATCTGTTCTTAAAAACTTCCAGTGTTGGAGCACCCACAAAGTATGGTGACAAGCCGTTCTACTGGTTAATTATTCTAACTGACAGGAAATTTCTCCTTAGTTCCAGGTTGCTTCTCCTCTTGATTAGTTTCCACCTATTGCTTGTCCTGGCCCTCAAGTGCTTTGGAGAATAGCGTGACCCCCTCTTCTTTGCGGCAGCCCCTCAAATATCTAAGATGAGAAGCGACTGAGAAGTATAATGTTCTAAGCAGGGATGGGATTCAAATTTTTTAACAACCGGTTCTGTGGGCGTGGCTAGGTGGGTGTGGCTAGGTGGGCATGGCCATGTGATTGGGTGGGCATGGTTGGCGCTCCCCCGTGCTCCATTTTTGGGCCTCAGGGAAGCCTCCTGGGGGGTGATTTTGATCCCGGCACAGCTGATTATCAGAACAGCTGATCGTTGGGAGGAAAAAAAATAGCAATATCTTAAGGGGTGACTAGGTGAGGGAAAATGCAGCCAGAGATGTCACGTATGCGTGATAAGGACTTACTGGGTGGGGAGGGGCAGGCGGAGAGGGGAGGGGAGGGGCCAGGCAGCGGCATGATTTGCTGTTTCTCCAAATTGCGCAGAATCGAAACAACCAGTTCTATGGAACTGGTCCGAATCGGTAGAATCCCACCCCTGGTTCTAAGGAATGGCTAATAACCCGAGGTATGTTTATTTATTTACTTGTTTATATTTATTCACTATCCAGAATTTATAATAATTTACAATAATACATTTTAAAAGGGATGCGAAATTCTCCTCAGAAGCCTGCCTGTCCCATTTTGGAATGCCTAAAATATATTATACTAGACTGCTCTGAGGTCAGAATTGGTCATGACAGGCCTCAACTATTTTGTCATGGATCATTTTGTACGCTCTCTGTCAAGTGGAGTAATGAGAACACAACATGGTATCGTTTTGCGAGGTTAATTGATTTTTCTGGGGAGAGAAGAATCTCAAAATCTCATCTGGATCGCCCTTATAATTAAAAAAAAAAAACCAGAATAAAATATCCTGGTAAAATGAAGTTGCTTAGTTCAGGGGCTCTGCGCCAAAGTGAATTTTCTTACAATCCAATGCTTTCAACAAGCAGAACTCCAAATCAGATTGTCTTTAAATTGTACAAGTGGCAGCCATCTATTAAAATTATTTGGAGGCTGTTTCCTATGGCAATGCAGAAAGTAGTAATTAATGATGTGCAGTTTATTGGGATTTAATTTTAAAAAACAGCAACCCAAAGCATAGACGCTTTTAAGTTTTAATAAAGTTATCCGGCATTTTAAAAGATGCCAAGTCTTTCTAATAAACCATCCTGGCACTGCAGTATTTAAATTCAGTTTCATGTTCAATATATCAAATTTCTAGTCATTAACATCTAGATATGTAAGCCAAGAGCAACCTAGTTAGATTCCAACATAATCTTCCCACCTGATCAAAACAAAACCCCAGACAAACTATGGAGCTATATTATGGTCTCCTCATGCTATGGTCACAATCTCAAATCCCATCAGCCACAGCAAAATGCTTTCCTGTTCTTGGCATTCAGATAAAGCTCTCCATCTGGATCAATCCGAGAATACTGTATGCACAAAAATGGAAGGATATTTTGATTCCCACAATGGGCGAATGGCTACAAAAGTTGATGGACTTAGCAAGAGATGGCTAAATTGATTGCTTGGATTGAAGAAAGAGTATAATGAATTTTGTGTCTGCTTGAAAACCACTTTTGGACTTTGTGCTTGAGGGGGGAAAATGAAATTTTAGTTTTGGGTTTTTGTGGACCAGATAGGTTCATTGTTACAAAATGGCTAGCAACTATTATTATTTTAAAAATTGAGATTGTATGTTATTACTACTGTACCAAAAAAGTTGGAAGTCAATACTTTCTTTTCCTTTTTACTCTGCACTATTTCCTCTTCCCTTCTCTTCTCCTGTTTTCCCATTATTTTCATTTTTCTTTGTATTTTTGTATTTTATATTTTGATAAACAAATAAAAAATTGAACTCCGAAACCGGGGTTATGTCTGAAGCGGAGATGTCAAAGCCCACCTAGCTAGAGAGTAAGAACTACATAAATTCCAGTACAGTTATTGACTTACAGCTGTCATTCAATCCAGAATTACTAGTCATTAAGCGAGCTATCCTGTGATTGCACCCATTTTAAATCTTTTTTGTGGTGGTCATTTAACAAATCCATTGTCTACAATGTGTGTTTTGCCAGAAACTGGAAAGAAATGGCAGGTTCCAGCAAAAAAAACCCTCCGTGTGACTAAGGAAAGAAGGAGTGGCTATCAGAACTTCAAATCTTGGTTGTAAGTAGCTTTGGGATGGTCCATCATAACTTTGATCAGCCATAAATTGAGGACAACTTATAAGGTGTTTTTTTAAGCTAGTTTGGAATAAATTGTCCCTGTTTCATTGACAGTGAGTTCATTAACTCTGCAAAAGATTTGAACTGTGGTCTTCCTACAAATCTTCCTAGATTATGAGCCTTGGTGGAGCAATGGTTAGAGTGCAGTACTGCAGGCTACTTCTGCTGACTGCCAGCTGCCTGGAATATGGCAGTTCAAATCTCACTGGCTCGAGGTTGACTCAGCCTTCCATCCTTCCGAGGTGGGTAAAATGAGGAGTGTTGGATTGTTGGGGGCAAGATGCTGACTCTGTAAACTCTTAGGGTGGACTGTAAACCATTGTGGAGCAATATATAAGTCTGTTGGGAAGGAAGGAAGGGAGGGAGGGAGGGAGGAGCTGTGGTGGCATAGTGGTTAGAATGCAGCATTGCAGGCTGACTCTACCCACTGCCATCAGTTCAATCCTGACAGGGCTCAAGGTTGACTCAGCCCTCCATATTTTCCAAGGTGGGTAAAATGAGGACCCAAATTGTTGAGGACAATATGCTGACTCTGTAAACGGCTTAGAAAGTGCTGTAAAGTGGTATATAAGTCTAAGTACTATTGCTATTTCTTTCCACTTGTGCTACATTGAAAGGGATTTAGATGTTATGGAGGACCACCGCTTAAATATGAGCCAGCAGTGTGCTGCAACTGTCAAAAATAGCAACACAGTCCTAGGCTGAATTAATAAAGAGATAGCATTAAGAGTACCACTTTTTACTGCACTAGTGAAACTACACTGGGAATATTGGATCTAGTTTTGGTCACCATGTTACAGAAAAGATAATGAAGCCCTAGAAAGAGTGCAGAGAAGGACAATAAAGGTGATCAGGGGTCTGGAGGCTATATAGTATGATGAACATCTAAGGCAGGGTGCCAAACTCAAGTTGCTTAGATCTGGCCTGCAGGACAACCCTGGAGACAGTGAAGGACTCACCCATGGTGCCTCTGCCAGCAAAAATGGTGCTCAGGAGGGCTGCATGTGGGCCTCCCGAGCTCCGTTTTCACTGGAAGAGGGTTGCAGGAGGCAGTTGCAGCTGAAAACGGAGCTCGGGAGCCCATTTTTCCTGTCAGAGAACTTGGGCCACCACAGGCACCCATGACATGAGTAACATTGAGCTGGCCATGTCCTCCCCGCCCCCCACGAGGTCCAACACAACCCTGATGCAGCCCTCAATGAAATCGAATTTGACAACCCTGGCCTAAGGGAACTAGGTACATTTAGCCTAATGAAGAGATGGTTTCAGGAATACAGAAATCACCCTA
Source organism: Naja naja (assembly GCA_009733165.1). Lineage (NCBI taxonomy): Eukaryota > Metazoa > Chordata > Lepidosauria > Squamata > Elapidae > Naja > Naja naja. The sequence goes on along the minus strand of CM019152.1, from coordinate 56,319,053 downwards.
ATTAAATCATGAGCCTTGAGCCAAGCTTCAAAAAACTTCAAAAGATTTATTAGGAGCGACATACTGGCATGACGTGTATGAAGCCGATTCTGCCATACGTAATTACAGTCCCCTGTGACCCTGCTTCCCCCCTCCCCCCTGGGTGTGCCATAAATCAGTTTCTCCAATTAAGCACGTACACAAGCTAGCTGTCATCCATCACGTTCTCCAATGAAAGTTTTTCGTGGGCAAAAGCTTCAGTGCTTAGCTACAATCTTTTTTGAGATGAAGTTGGAACGTGCTTCTAAGTTCATTTGCCGTATGCTTCTCCAGTCCTCCCAACCCCCTCTTTCTTATGCCAACTTGGAAACAAGTGTAGGAATGTTTTTCAAGTTGACAGAAGGAATAAGGGAGACCTAATAGCATCTTCCAGTACTTGAAGGACTGTCACAGGGAAGGGAGCACTGATTTATTCTCCAAAACACCCAAGGATGGGACAAGAATCAATGGGTGGAAGCTCATCAGAGAGGGACCCAACCTGGAAATAATGAGGAATTTTCTGACAGTGAAAATGATTAATCAGTGAAACAGCTTGCCTCCTGTTTTTCTTCTGCACAAGAGAGAGAGAGAGAGAGAGAGAGGAGGGAGGGAGGGAGGGAGAGAGAGAGAGAGAGAGAGAGAGAGAGAGAGAGAGAGAGAGAGAGAGAGAGAAGAGGGTTGTTTTCCTCACTACAATATTTATGGAAATATTTTGAAGAGGTAAGAGACATCGTGACTTTATTAAAGCCTTTTGGCCAAGTATCTGTGACATGCTGATTAACAAGCCAGTTAAGTAGGGGTTGGATGGCATGACAGAGCTGGCTCAAAAATCATCTTCAAAGGATGCTTGACAATGATCTCATCAATCTGGAGAGAGCTATGGAGATGCAGCTAGCAAAGGTGTTGGAATTCATTGAGAGAATGTATTGCTATGCAACAATTACAGTAGTATTCAGCCAGTAGATGGCAGTGTTTACAAGTTTGGATCCATGGTATATATTCTATGCTCTTTTGTTCTAAGAAGAGTTTCCTGTTTCCTGTTACAGTTCAAATAGTTGAGCAGTAAAGCACATGGTGATTGTACTCTTTTGTTTGCTCTGTGCAATGCTCTATATAAACAGAATTTCTAACAAAAGGAAAAGTGCAAAAGACACCCGTCACTACAATTTGACTGCAATTAATCTTGGATGTGGTTGAGTTTTGGGTGCTAACTTTGAGGGTGCACAATAACTGAGGAACCGTGTAAATAAATCATGCCACTTAGGTAGATCTGTGGAAATCTCTGGTGCCTTGACTAGATTCATATCAATGGAGAATTGATGGACTATACAGGTAGTCCTCAACTTATGACTGGTCATTCAGAGACAGTTCAAAGTTACAATAAACCTGTCTGGGGTTTGGATGCCCCAGTTCTGAAGTTCTGATGGATGCCCCCATGGTCACATGACTGCATTTTGGATGCTTGGCAATCAGCCCATATTTACAGCTGTTTGTAGTGTCCTGTGGTCATGTGATCATATTTTACAATGGGTTTGCCAAAACTGACCCATAGCAAATCATTAATTTGATTAATGACTTGCTGCCAAAATGATTGGTCACATGGATGACCTATTTTACAACTGTCATGTCTTACAACCAGGATGGGCAGGTACCCTTACAGTCCTAAATTGAGAATTATATTTATGGATCCAAGCATGGTTTTGGAGGAAACCATAAAGATGCTTTCCTGGATCATCAAAATTGTGATTTCGATCTGAGCCACTTTTGACATCCATCTCGAATCAGATCTCCCAATGTAATCAGATTTATTTTTCAGACCTTTACATTAAAGAGGACCTGAAGTAAGCTGGTTTCTCAACTCATACTCTTTTGATTTAGTGTGAGGTCCACTCAATCATTTTCATTTAATGACCCCATAATCCCTTGTGGGATGGAGTCTGGGCAACTGGATGGATCTAGCAGAGTATTTTAATGGCCGGATACCCTTCCTGTCTCCAATGCAGAGTTTTGTTCAGCAGATACATTCTCATTATGCCCAGAGACAGAAATATCTGCCTATCTAGGATCAAACACACAGTCTCCTGATTGTGAGGCAAGAACCCCACCTCTAGGCCACCGCACCACTCTTGAGATCCATCCAATAATATGAATTTATATATCCCCAGAGTGATTTTTTTTATTCTTTAAGGGAAAAAAAGAGCATCAAAGAAGAGATTAAGACTTGCATTATGATATGATATAGATATGGAAAAGTATGGTTTTTATAAGGGACAAATGCCTTTTGATAAGATACTGTTGAATTCGGATGAAAAACTAATTAAGAAGTTATATAACTTTTTGTTAAATTTAAAAATGGAGGATGGACAAATAAAAGACACAATGGTACAATGGGGGAAACAACTTTGGTTATAACATAAAACTGGAGAAATGGCAAAATTTATGGGAAAGGAACTATAGATTAACAAGGGCAACTTCTTATAAAGAAAATCTATATAAAATGTTTTATAGATGGCCTTTGCCACCCGCTAAGTTAGCTAAAATGTTTAAAAAATATGTCTAGCAAATGTTGGAGATGTAATCAAAAGACGGGCACATTTTATCATATGTGGTGCAGTTGTGTTAAAAAAAAATTGGGCAAAGATACACAAGTGGCTAGAAAAGATGATAGGGAACAGAGGTGATATTCAGCAGGTTCTGACCAGTTCTGGAGAACCGGTAGCGGAAATTTTAAGTAGTTCGGAGAACCGGCAAAAACAGAGATTTTACAGTATCCTTCCCCTGCCACGCCCACCAAGCCACGCCCACAGAATCGGTAGTAAAAAAAATTGAATCCCACAACTGATAGGGACTCATGTGGATTTTAAACCTGAACTATTTTTATTAGGTATAATATCAGAAAAATTAGATAAGAAAAATATGTATTAAAAATTACATGTTGTAACAGCAGCGAGGATTATATTCACATAATATTGGAAAAATGAAGAAACACCGCAAGATGAAGAGATAATTAAGAAGATACTAGATTGTGCAGACAATGAGAATATATCTGCTGAACAAACTCCGCATTGGTGACAGGAAGGTCATCTGGCCAGTAAACACTCTGGTAGCTCCATTCAGTTGCCCAGACTCCACCCCGCAAGGGATTATGTGGGGTTGTTAAACAATGATGATGATGATACTAGATTGTGCAGAAATGGATAGACTGACATTGAAAATTAAGCAGAAACAATAATAGATAAGATTTTTCAATGTGCTGAACTAGACAGTCTGACATTACAATTGAAAGAACAAGACATATCAGAATATTATAAAGTATGGAACAATTTCTATGTATGGAGGGATATGAAAATAAGTCTATGAAATGTAAGTTAGAATCTAAGATGTAACTGAAATGCAGCACAATGATTAAGATATAAAACGACACAAAGATCAAATGTAAATATATGTATATATATATATATATGTATAAAAATGCTTATATTACTTAATGAATTTTTTCTAGTATAATAATGTAAAGACTGATATGTATGTCAAAGAAAGTCCACCACGTTCAAGATTTTTAAATGTTTATTTTCAATTAAAAATTTTTTAAAAGAAAGAAAGAAAATTAAGCAGAAAGAAGATGCAGAATACTATCATACATGGAATCTATTTTACCAGTGGTTGGGAAAAAAGGAGTGGCAATTAAGAATACAATCAGAATTGTTAAGCAAATGAAATACCCAGACAACACGGTGTTTATTAAGCACTAAGAAAATGTAATTAATTAAAAAAAATCAATAAGATTTGGAAGAAAAAAAAACTTGCATTAAAAATTCCTATTTTGACAGCAAAAAAAAAAAAAAAACCCTCTTAACTTCAATATCTAGCAGTTTCTTTTCAGGCAGATCTGGTCAATGGATGGAGAGAGAGAGGGAAATAAACCCTTCCAAATTTCATATTGCAATCACACAGACATCATTTTAAAAGGACAAGCCAGGCGAATGCTTTTAGCACAAGCCTAACCACTTTTCAATCAACTCACTCAATAAAAGAGGCCAAGAAATGTGTCTTTTTAGAGGAAGAAGGTAGTTAGAGAAAGTGGGTTTGAAAGCCATTCTGCTTTCTTCCCCACGCAAAAGAAATTCCCTAATTTCTTTTCATTCCAAGATAGGCTAAAAAAGAAACTCCCCCAAGACCTCCTATTCCATTAAAAGTGTCTTTGGGCTGAAAATGTGATGGCGCTGGGATTTATTTATTTGATTCTCACCACACTTTTACTACTTTACAGACAACTCAACCAGATGAACGTACAAAGGACTCCTTCCTCCTCCTATTTTCCTCACAAAAACAACCCTGTGAGCTGGATTTGGCTGAGGTAAAGGGACTGATGCAAAGTCACCCAGTTGGATTTCATGGCTAAGGCGGGACTAGAACTCATCATCTCCTAGTGATTGGCCCAAAGTCACCCAACTGGCTTTCATGCCTAAAGCGAGACTAGAACTCACAGTCTCCTGGTGATTGGCCCAAAGTAACTCAGCTGGATTTCATGGCTAAGGCGGGACTAGAACTCACAGTCTCCTGCCGATTGGCCCAAAGTAACCCAGCTGGATTTCATGACTAAGGCGGGATGAGAACTCACTGTCTCCTGGTGATTGGCCCAAAGTCACCCAGCTGTCTTTCATGCATAAAGCAAGACTAGAACTCACTGTCTCCTGGTGATTGGCCAAAAGTCACCCAGCTGGATTTCATGGATAAGGCAGCACTTGAACTCACTCTCCGGCTCATTGAAACAAAGTCATCCAGTTAGATTTCATGTCTAAGGTGGGACTAGAACTCACACTCTCCTGGTGATTGGCCAAAGGCACTGAGTCGGCTGACTTTCATGGGTAAGACAGAACTAGAACTCACACTCTCCTGGTGATTGGCCAAAGTCACCCAGCTGACTTTCACGTCTAAGGTAGGACAAGAGCTCAGAGTCCCCTGTTGAATGGCTCAAATTCACCCAGCCAGCTTTCATACTTAAAGCAGAACTAGAACTCACAGTTTCCTTGCACCTTAACAACAAGACCAAACTGCTGAAGAAGCCTCCAATATTTCTTTAGGTCCGGACTTTTTAGAACAGGTGCAGTAAGAGGAAATGTTTAAGAGGTCCTTTATCTCCTCGAGTCCAACACCCTCCTCAAAGTAGAATAGAATATAAAATAACAGAGTTGGATCTTGGACCTTGTTCTCACCTAATGCCTCTAGCATTCACCTGTCTGAGAGCACCCATCAAGCCAAATCTGATCACTATTTAGATGGCCATGATTTTATTATATGTAATAATACGAACGAAGGAGAAATTTCCTATATTCTATGTTCTAGATGGCCATGACTTCGGAGAAGTGAAGTTGAGCATTTCTTGAGGGAAATGTCTCAAATAAGCATTCATGCAAGCATCAAGGAAATCAGAAGTACCGCGACTACAGTTAGAAGTCAAAAGATGGTATCTTCTATGTTATAGTATCATTCTGCGCTTGGACTTCTTTCAGAAGGAGAAGCAAATAGACACCTGTGTAGGATGCAAGAAGATAATTTGCTGTGTAGGACAGGAATGTCAAACTTGATTTCATTGAGGGCCACATTAGGGTTGTGTTTGACCTCGGGATGGGGTGGGGGTGGCCAGGGTGGGCGTGGCCATCTTGGCGTCACTCATGTCAGGGTCACCTGTGGTGGCCAGGTGCTAAGGCAGCACTCCCCTCAGACCCTCTCTCACTCTCATTATAATCTCCTTCCTTCCCCCTCCCTCCCTCCCTCCCTTCTCTTCTTTTTCCTTCCCTCTTCCTTCTCCTTTCTTCTTCCTTCCCCTCTTTCCTTCTGTTCCCTTCCTTGCTCTCTTCCCATCTTCCCTTTTTCCTCTTTGCCTTTTCTCTTTGTCTTTCTCCTTTCCCGTCCCTTCTTGGATGCTCAAATGCCACATGCAGCTGTGATGACCCAGAGGGGTGTGGCACAAAGGCAACTCAGTCAGATCAGCGTCCCTTTATTATCTCCAACTTTGCCCCCAATCTCCAGGTTACCTTCTGGCTGGAGAAAAACTCTCTCAGGAACAGCCTTTGACTGCAGAAAATTCAGTCCAAAACATGAGCAACAGAAACTGTAACTTAAAGTCCAAACAAGCCAAACTGAGGTAATTAGTTTGGCAGGGCAGGAGCAAGAATTTCAGACTGGAAGGCATGGCAAAACTCACACAGTTGAGAAGAAGCCAGGAACACAGATAAGCAAAGTCAGCACAAGATAAAGTCACATTTGCTCCCAGCAGGCTACCACATGCAGCCTGCAAGTCTCTTAAATTTTCTTCCCAGGTGTAGCTAATGAAGGGAATCAAGGCCCTTTCCTCCCCCCGTAAGCCACGCAACCCACGTTGCTCTCTTCTCCGTTCCCTCCTGCATGCCCTAGGATGAAGAGGGGGTGGGCCTGGGTCTTCCTCTGAACTCCCTCTCCCTTGCTCTACCTCTCCCCTGCTGCGCCCAGTGGGACTTTGCCCTTCCCCAGCCTCCTCCACAGCCAACTAAGTCACACTCCCAGTCCCTGTCAGCTGTCCATCTTCCTCCTCAGATTCAGACTCTGACAGGGGCATGACAACAGCCCTCCTGAGCTCCATTTTTGCTGGCAGAGGCACTGTGGGCTGGTCCTTTGCTGTTTCCAGGGTGGCCCCGAAGGCCAGATCTAAACAACCCATAAGCTGCATCCGGCCCGTGGGCCTTGAGTTTGACACCCCTGGTGTAGGACATAGAACCTGATATGGTCTAATACTGTGGTCCATGCTACAATCACGACAGAGTTCCAGAAATTTGTTGAAGGAAGTTTCAGTAGGAACATGAATTTAGATAAAGGCTATTTTGTCAGCTCAGTCCCCACTGCCCAAAAGCCTCGATTTAATTGCTCTTCCTTGATGATAATGAGCCTTTATGTCCATCCAAATCAGATCAAATTGGGGCTGATTGCACTTGAAAGATTCTTTTTGTAAATCATTATGCCTGGTTTTTCCATCTCTGAAGATCGCTGTAAAACCTCCTCCCTTCCCTTAATGAACGAATGAATCAATGAATAAATAAATATTTTAAAAAGGAAAGTTTTTGGTCAATTAGACAGAAGGGCTAATATTCATTCCTCACTAGCAGCTAGATGAAGCAGACCTCCTGGTCGGTGTGAGGGAATTGGACTGTTAAAAAGAGTGAACGGATCAAAGTGTGTGTAGCATATGATCCAGCTGCAATAGCTTATATTAACCACTTATTAAGGCATGGATTCCTTCCTTCCTTCCCTCCCTCCCTCCCTCCCTCCCTCCCTCCCTCCCTCCCTCCTTCCTTCCTTCCTTCCTTCCTTCCTTCCTTCCTTCCTTCCTTCCTTCTTTCATGAGCTGGAAGGGACCTTGGAGGTCTTCTAGTCCAGCCCACTGCTCAAGCAGAACCTATACTATTTCAGATAAGTGACTGTCTAGACCAGGGTTGGGATTCAAATATTTTTTACTACTGGTTCTGTGGGTGTGGCTTGGTGGGTGTGGCAGGGGAAGAATATTGTAAAGTCTCCAGTCAGAGGTGCTATTTGCTGGTTCTCCAAACTACTCAAAATTTCTACTACCAGTTCTCCAGAACTGGTCAGAACCTGCTGAATACCCACCTCTGGTCTAGACTCTTCTTAAAAACATCCAGTGATGAAGCACCTATAACTTCCGAAGGAAAACTGTCCCACTGGTTAATTGTCCTCACGGTTACAAAGTTTCTCCTCAATTCCGGGTTGCTTCTCTCCTTGATTAGTTTCCAACCATTATTTATTGTCCTGCTCTCTGGTGCTTTGGAGAATAATTGGACCCCCTTTTCTTTGGGGCATCCCCTCAAATACTGGAATACTGCTATCATGTCTCCCCTAACCCCCCTTTTCTCTTGACTAGCCAAACCCAAAATCCTGCCACCTTTCTTCATACGTTTCAGTCTCCAGGCCTTTGATCATCTTATTCGCTCTTCTCTGCACTTTTTCCAAAGTCTCAACATCCTTTTTTTTTGCAGTACGGTGACCAAAATTGGTTGCAGTATTTTATAAAGTGGTACTTATACTTCACATGATCTTGAATTCTATGCCTCTGTTTATACAACCCAGGACTATATTAGCTGTTTTGGCTGCTGCTGCTCATGGCTGGCTCATATTCAAGTGATCGTCCAGTAGGATTCCAAGGTCCCTCTCACAGTTACTGTTTTTGAGCAAAGTCTCGCTTAATCTATACTTATACCTTTGCTTTTTTTTCCCTGCCTAAATGTAAAACTCTGCTTTTCTCCACATTGAAATTTGTTTTATTGGATAGGGCCCATTGTTCAAGTTTGTCAAGATCTTTTTTGTCAGGATCTTGACAGACTCAAACACTTGGCTCTATCTAACAAAATGAAATTCAATGTAGAGAAAAGTAAACTCCTACGCTTAGGCAAGAAAAACCAAAAGTACACATATAGACTGGGTGAAACCAGGCTCAATAGCAGGAACTGTGAGAGGGATCTTGGAGTCTTAGTGGACAACCAGCTAAATAGGAGCCAGCAGTGTGCAGCAGCAGCAGCCAAAAAAGCTAATGCAATCCTAAGTTGTATTAACAGAGGGATACAACTGAGATCAAGGGAGGTGCTAATACCACTCCATAAAGCTTTACTAAGACCACACCTACATCCAGTTTTGGTCACTAAACTATAAAAAGATGTTGAGACTCTAGAAAAAGTGCAGAGAAGAGCAACCAGGATGATTAGGGGACTGGAGGATAAAACATATGAAGAATGGTTACTGGAAATGGGCCTGGCTAGTCTAGTGAGGAGAAGGACCAGGGGAGACAGGATAGTAGTCTTCCAATATTTGAGGGGCTACCACAGAGAGGAGGAAGGAGTCAAGCTATTTTCTAAAGTACCCAAAGGCCAGACAAGGCATAATGGATGAAAACTGAACAAGGACATATTCAACTTGGAAATAAGGAGAAATTTTCTGACAGTGAGAACAACCAACCAATGGAAGAGAAGTTGCCCTCCAAGTTGTGGGAGAGCCATCACTTGAGACTTTCAAGAAGAGATTGGACTCCCATCTGTCAGAAATGGTGTAGGGTCTCCTGCTTGGGCAGGGGGTTGGACTAGATGACCTACAAGGTCCCTTCCAACTCTGATTATCTATTATCTGCTTTTGGCTCTTGAGCTTGTCTTCTGGGGTGTTGGCTATTCCTACCAGTTTAGTGTCATCCGCAAATTTGATGAGTTCTCCTTCTACTCCCTCATCTAAGTCCTTTATGACTTGCTCCTCCTTCATGTGGCCCATGGGGCTTCTCCAGAAAACCTCGGGCCAGGTAAGCAAGCCTCAGGGGTTGGGTAGGCCAGGGGTTGGCAGCATAGGAGCGGTGTGCTCCTTGCAGGTCGTGGTAGCCTGGGGCTCGTCTAGATGACCACAGGTAGAACGGGTCCCATCTTGGCTGGAAGTAGACCATGGCCTCTTAGGGTGTAAGAAATTTGTTCCAAAGGCCGTGTTTAGAGTTTTTAAGGCCTTTTGGATTTCTTCTTCAGTAGGTGAGCTGTTTTCTGCTTGTTGCTGGGCTGTCATTGCTGGTGGGTTCAGCCTTTGGGCTGGCTGGCTATTGTGGGCTGCTGCAGTGGTAGGTGCTGCCAGGAGAGTAGCTCTAAGCTGTAGCCATGCTGGCTAGGCAGGGTCTGTTCCTCAGCTAGGAAGGTGGCAGGCCATTTTAAAGTGAGATTTTGAATCTCCTGCCTTTGGGTGGCCATTTTGTTGGGTAGGAAAGCCGAAAGAGAGTGCTTTTGGCTTTCTGCACTTGTCATGCCAGCAGCTAATGGGGTTTCAGGGCAGGACTGGGTGACCCTTACCAGACTGCTGTCTTCATGGGCCTCAGTCCTGGCCCTGACTGCTTCCTCCGGTGCAATCTGGTGGGCTGGATTGCAGAGATCTGGAGCCATGAGTGAGTGAGAGGTTTTGACAGCTTTCAGGTTCCTTTCCACGTTGCTTGCTGTCTCAGACTCTGTTTCTGTTCTGTTTTGTGATGCCAGGAGCCTTGCTTTGGCTCTGGCCATCACCCTGGCACTTTTTCTGGTACTTTTTAGAGTTGGCATTTTTGAATGACTTGAAGATAGATAGGTTTAACTAACCATCCTCTGCTACCAAATTGTTAAATAATATTAATTTAGTTTGGCCTGGATCTTTAAACCTATATCTATTTCACAGAGTCATTCAATAAATTGCAATGCCAAGTTGTGTCAGATCAAAACAGATTTATTTATAACAGAATAATCAATAAATATATTATTCTTAAATATATACAGAGTCTTTTCTTCTTTCATTCCTCTTAAACAGTCCTTCAAGGAACTAGAAGTTTTTATGAGAGATTCACAGTTCTTCCTCTCATAACCTCTTCTTAGATATAGCTAACCTCTTTAGAAAGTCCCTTTCTCTTTAGGTTATAGATCTTCTCTCAGATCTCTTGGCTATATCTTCTCATACACAGACCTCAGTCTGTCAGATCCTAATATCTCCTCAGAGTCTTGGATCTTCTCAGTATCTCCGATCTCCTCAGACAAAAATGAGTCTCCACAGAATCTCCTCAGAGAAAATGACAGTTGACAGCCCTTTTATACTCAGGGGCGTGTCCTACAGTATCACAGTGAGGTGCTCAATGCCACCCTGTCATTGGTGGGTTTGATCACCCCATCAAACTCTACTAATTTGTAAACTGCATAGTAACTCCAGAAAGTTCTACTTTCTGACACTTCATCTGCAATTTTCCTCCTTTCTTTTAACATCTAGGTCATCCGTCTTTCTGTCACTTACTAAGGTCCAACTTTACCTGTTAATAAGGAAAGGAATCAGCAGGAAATGATTCAATGAATGGAGTGTAAAAAAATAAAAATAATACCCAGCACAGTATAAAATGGGACATTTGGCAAGAAGAAAAGAGCACTAGCTCACCCCAGCACTTAATGATATTTAAGCCATGGTCAAACAATTATCCCAAAAATATAGAAA
>CM019152.1:56291792-56307022 GCA_009733165.1 Naja naja | reverse complement strand
CACTTGTGTATCTTTGCCCAATTTTTTTAACACAACTGCACCACATATGATAAAATGTGCCCGTCTTTTGATTACATCTCCAACATTTGCTAGACATATTTTTTAAACATTTTAGCTAACTTAGCGGGTGGCAAAGGCCATCTATAAAACATTTTATATAGATTTTCTTTATAAGAAGTTGCCCTTGTTAATCTATAGTTCCTTTCCCATAAATTTTGCCATTTCTCCAGTTTTATGTTATAACCAAAGTTGTTTCCCCCATTGTACCATTGTGTCTTTTATTTGTCCATCCTCCATTTTTAAATTTAACAAAAAGTTATATAACTTCTTAATTAGTTTTTCATCCGAATTCAACAGTATCTTATCAAAAGGCATTTTCCCTTATAAAAACCATACTTTTCCATATCTATATCATATCATAATGCAAGTCTTAATCTCTTCTTTGATGCTCTTTTTTTCCCTTAAAGAATAAAAAAAATATATAAATTCATATTATTGGATGGATCTCAAGAGTGGTGCGGTGGCCTAGAGGTGGGGTTCTTGCCTCACAATCAGGAGACTGTGTGTTTGATCCTAGATAGGCAGATATTTCTGTCTCTGGGCATAATGAGAATGTATCTGCTGAACAAAACTCTGCATTGGAGACAGGAAGGGTATCCGCCATTAAAATACTCTGCTAGATCCATCCAGTTGCCCAGACTCCATCCCACAAGGGATTATGGGGTCATTAAATGAAAATGATTGAGTGGACCTCACACTAAATCAAAAGAGTATGAGTTGAGAAACCAGCTTACTTCAGGTCCTCTTTAATGTAAAGGTCTGAAAAATAAATCTGATTACATTGGGAGATCTGATTCGAGATGGATGTCAAAAGTGGCTCAGATCGAAATCACAATTTTGATGATCCAGGAAAGCATCTTTATGGTTTCCTCCAAAACCATGCTTGGATCCATAAATATAATTCTCAATTTAGGACTGTAAGGGTACCTGCCCATCCTGGTTGTAAGACATGACAGTTGTAAAATAGGTCATCCATGTGACCAACCATTTTGGCAGCAAGTCATTAATCAAATTAATGATTTGCTATGGGTCAGTTTTTGGCAAACCCATTGTAAAATATGATCACATGACCACAGGACACTACAAACAGCTGTAAATATGGGCTGATTGCCAAGCATCCAAAATGCAGTCATGTGACCATGGGGGGCATCCATCAGAACTTCAGAACTGGGGCATCCAAACCCCCAGACAGGTTTATTGTAACTTTGAACTGTCTCTGAATGACCAGTCATAAGTTGAGGACTACCTGTATAGTCCATCAATTCTCCATTGATATGAATCTAGTCAAGGCACCAGAGATTTCCACAGATCTACCTAAGTGGCATGATTTATTTACACGGTTCCTCAGTTATTGTGCACCCTCAAAGTTAGCACCCAAAACTCAACCACATCCAAGATTAATTGCAGTCAAATTGTAGTGACGGGTGTCTTTTGCACTTTTCCTTTTGTTAGAAATTCTGTTTATATAGAGCATTGCACAGAGCAAACAAAAGAGTACAATCACCATGTGCTTTACTGCTCAACTATTTGAACTGTAACAGGAAACAGGAAACTCTTCTTAGAACAAAAGAGCATAGAATATATACCATGGATCCAAACTTGTAAACACTGCCATCTACTGGCTGAATACTACTGTAATTGTTGCATAGCAATACATTCTCTCAATGAATTCCAACACCTTTGCTAGCTGCATCTCCATAGCTCTCTCCAGATTGATGAGATCATTGTCAAGCATCCTTTGAAGATGATTTTTGAGCCAGCTCTGTCATGCCATCCAACCCCTACTTAACTGGCTTGTTAATCAGCATGTCACAGATACTTGGCCAAAGGCTTTACGATGTCTCTTACCTCTTCAAAATATTTCCATAAATATTGAGTGAAAACAACCTCTTCTCTGTCTCTCTCTCTTTCTCTCTCTCTCCTCCCTCCCTCTGTCTCACTCTCTCCTCCCTCCCTCCTCCTCTCTCTCTCTCTCTCTCTCTTGTGCAGAAGAAAAACAGGAGGCAAGCTGTTTCACTGATTAATCATTTTCACTGTCAGAAAATTCCTCGTTATTTCCAGGTTGAGTCCCTCTCTGATGAGCTTCCACCCATTGATTCTTGTCCCATCCTTGGGTGCTTTGGAGAATAAATCAGTGCTCCTTCCTGTGACAGTCCTTCAAGTACTGGAAGATGCTATTAGGTCTCCCTTATTCCTTCTGTCAACTTGAAAAACATTCCTACACTTGTTTCCAAGTTGGCATAAGAAAGAGGGGGGTGGGAGGACTGGAGAAGATCGGCAAATGAACTTAGAAGCACGTTCCAACTTCATCTCAAAAAGATTGTAGCTAAGCACTGAAGCTTTTGCCCGAAAAACTTTCATTGGAGAACGTGATGGATGACAGCTAGCTTGTGTACGTGCTTAATTGGAGAAACTGATTTATGGCACACCCAGGGGGGAGGGGGGAAGCAGGGTCACAGGGGACTGTAATTACGTATGGCAGAATCGGCTTCATACACGTCATGCCAGTATGTCGCTCCTAATAAATCTTTTGAAGTTTTTTGAAGTTTGGCTCAAGGCTCATGATTTAATTAGGGTGATTGCTGTATTCCTGAAACCGTCTCTTCGTTAGGCTAAATGTACCTAGTTTCCTTAGGCCAGGGTTGTCAAATTCGATTTCATTGAGGGCTGCATCAGGGTTGTGTTGGACCTCATGGGGGGCGGGGAGGACATGGCCAGCTCAATGTTACTCATGTCATGGGCGCCTGTGGTGGCCCAAGTGCTCTGACAGGAAAAATGGGCTCCCGAGCTCCGTTTTCGGCTGCAACTGCCTCCTGCAACCCTCTTCCAGTGAAAACGGAACTCGGGAGACCCACATGCAGCCCTCCTGAGCACCATTTTTGCTGGCAGAGGCACCATGGGTGAGTCCTTCACTGTCTCCAGGGTTCTCCTGCAGGCCAGATCTACGCAACTTGAGTTTGGCACCCTGCCTTAGATGTTCATCATACTATATAGCCTCCAGACCCCTGATCACCTTTATTGTCCTTCTCTGCACTCTTTCTAGGGCTTCAGTATCTTTTCTGTAACATGGTGACCAAAACTAGATCCAATATTCCCAGTGTAGTTTCACTAGTGCAGTAAAAAGTGCTCCTCTTAATGCTATCTCTTTATTAATTCAGCCTAGGACTGTGTTGCTATTTTTGACAGTTGCAGCACACTGCTGGCTCATATTTAAGCGGTGGTCCTCCATAACATCTAAATCCCTTTCAACGTAGCACAAGTGGAAAGAAATAGCAATAGTACTTAGACTTATATACCACTTTACAGCACTTTCTAAGCCGTTTACAGAGTCAGTATATTGTCCTCAACAATTTGGGTCCTCATTTTACCCACCTTGGAAAGTATGGAGGGCTGAGTCAACCTTGAGCCCTGTCAGGATTGAACTGATGGCAGTGGGCAGAGTCAGCCTGCAATGCTGCATTCTAACCACTGTGCCACCACAGCTCCTCCCTTCCTTCCTTCCTTCCTTCCTTCCTTCCTTCCTTCCTTCCTTCCTTCCTTCCTTCCTTCCTTCCTTCCTTCCTTCCTTCCTTCCTTCCCAACAGACTTATATATTGCTCCACAATGGTTTACAGCCCTCCCTAAGAGTTTACAGAGTCAGCATCTTGCCCCCAACAATCCAACACTCCTCATTTTACCCACCTCGGAAGGATGGAAGGCTGAGTCAACCTCGAGCCAGTGAGATTCGAACTGCCAAATTCCAGGCAGCTGGCAGTCAGCAGAAGTAGCCTGCAGTACTGCACTCTAACCATTGCTCCACCAAGGCTCATAATCTAGGAAGATTTGTAGGAAGACCACAGTTCAAATCTTTTGCAGAGTTAATGAACTCACTGTCAATGAAACAGGGTCAATTTATTCCAAACTAGCTTAAAAAAACACCTTATAAGTTGTCCTCAATTTATGGCTGATCAAAGTTATGATGGACCATCCCAAAGCTACTTACAACCAAGATTTGAAGTTCTGATAGCCACTCCTTCTTTCCTTAGTCACACGGAGGGTTTTTTTTTCATTTTCCAGTTTCTGGCAAAACACACATTGTAGACAATGGATTTGTTAAATGACCACCACAAAAAAAGATTTAAAATTGGGTGCAATCACAGGATAGCTCGCTTAATGACTAGTAATTCTGGGCTGAATGACAGCTGTAAGTCAATAACTGTACTGGAATTTATGTAGTTCTTACTCTCTAGCTAGGTGGGCTTTGACATCTCCCGCTTCAGACATAACCCCCGGTTTCTCGGAGTTCAATTTTTTTTTTTCGTTTATCAAAATATAAAATACAAAAATACAAAGAAAAATGAAAATAATGGGAAAACAGGAGAAGAGAAGGGGAAGAGGAAATAGTGCAGAGTAAAAAGGAAAAGAAAGTATTGACTTCCAACTTTTTTTGGTACAGTAGATTAATAACATACAATCTCAATTTTTTAAAATAATAATAGTTGCTAGCCATTTTTGTAACAATGAACTTATCTGGTCCACAAAAACCCAAAACTAAAATTTCATTTCCCCCCTCAAGCACAAAGTCCAAAAGTGGTTTTCAAGCAGACACAAAATTCATTATACTCTTTTCTTCAATCCAAGCAATCAATTTAGCCATCTCTTGCTAAGTCCATCAACTTTTGTAGCCATTCGTCCATTGTGGGAATCAAAATATCCTTCCATTTTTGTGCATACAGTATTCTCGGATTGATCCAGATGGAGAGCTTTATCTGAATGCCAAGAACAGGAAAGCATTTTTGCTGTGGCTGGTGGGATTTGAGATTGTGACCATAGCATGAGGAGACCATAATATAGCTCCATAGATTGTCTGGGGTTTTGTTTTGATCAGGTGGGAAGATTATGTTGGAATCTAACTAGGTTGCTCTTGGCTTACATATCTAGATGTTAATGACTAGAAATTTGATATATTGAACATGAAACTGAATTTAAATACTGCAGTGCCAGGATGGTTTATTAGAAAGACTTGGCATCTTTTAAAATGCTGGATAACTTTATTAAAACTTAAAAGCGTCTATGCTTTGGATTGCTGTTTTTTAAAATTAAATCCCAATAAACTGCACATCATTAATTACTACTTTCTGCATTGCCATAGGAAACAGCCTCCAAATAATTTTAATAGATGGCTGCCACTTGTACAATTTAAAGACAATCTGATTTGGAGTTCTGCTTGTTGAAAGCATTGGATTGTAAGAAAATTCATTTTTGAACTAAGCAACTTCATTTTACCAGGATATTTTATTCTGGTTTTTTTTTTTAATTATCAGGCGATCCAGATGAGATTTTGAGATTCTTCTCTCCCCAGAAAAATCAATTAACCTCGCAAAACGATGCCATGTTGTGTTCTCATTACTCCACTTGACAGAGAGCGTACAAAATGATCCATGACAAAATAGTTGAGGCCTGTCATGACCAATTCTGACCTCAGAGCAGTCTAGTATAATATATTTTAGGCATTCCAAAATGGGACAGGCAGGCTTCTGAGGAGAATTTCGCATCCCTTTTAAAATGTATTATTGTAAATTATTATAAATTCTGGATAGTGAATAAATATAAACAAGTAAATAAATACACATACCTCGGGTTATTAACCATTCCTTAGAACCAGGGGTGGGATTCTACCGATTCGGACCAGTTCCATAGAACCGGTTGTTTCGATTCTGCGCAATTTGGAGAAACAGCAAATCATGCCCCTGCCTGGCCCCTCCCCTCCCGTCTCCGCCTGCCTCTCCCCACCCAGTAAGTCCTTATCACGCATACGTGACATCGCGTGCATGCCCGACATCGCTGGCTGCATTTTCCCTCACCTAGTCACTCCTTAAGATATTGCTATTTTTTTTCCTCCCGACGATCAGCTGTTCTGATAATCAGCTGTGCCGGGATCAAAATCACCCCCCAGGAGGCTTCCCCGAGGCCCAAAAATGGAGCACGGGGGAGCGCCAACCATGCCCACCCAATCACATGGCCATGCCCACCTAGCCACACCCACCTAGCCACGCCCACAGAACCGGTTGTTAAAAAATTTGAATCCCATCCCTGCTTAGAACATTATACTTCTCAGTCCCTTCTCATCTTAGATATTTGAGGGGCTGCCGCTGACCTTGTAAAAATGCCGCTTAGTAATAAGCAGGCATATACAATGGAATGAAGGCTATTGCTGAGCACACTGGGTTGTATCCCAGAATTGTAAGCTGAGTCTTCAGAGAAGGCATATAAAAGAAGAGGGGGTCACGCTATTCTCCAAAGCACTTGAGGGCCAGGACAAGAAGCAATAGGTGGAAACTAATCAAGAGGAGAAGCAACCTGGAACTAAGGAGAAATTTCCTGTCAGTTAGGATAATTAACCAGTAGAACGGCTTGTCACCATACTTTGTGGGTGCTCCAACACTGGAAGTTTTTAAGAACAGATTGAACAGCGATTTGTCTGGGACGGTATATTCCATGCTGGAGCAGGAGGTTGGACTAGAAGACCTCCAAGGTCCCTTCGAATTCTGTTCTTCTGAATTCTAGTCTGTATTTTATATCTCGTACACCATTTTCTAAAATGTGCTGGCCAGACCCGGATACAATATTTCTAGGAACAGTCTGACTAATCCAAATTGGATAGGACTCATGATTTCTGTTCATCAAATGTGTTATGTATGTAGGTTTGAATGTCATTGGTTTAGTTTGAATTGTTCTTGTAAAATGTCAAATATGATTGGTTCGAAAAGTGCGGGAAAACCCTGCACTCTGATTGGCTGGCAACTGCGGCTGCTGGCTATAAGTAACAGCCGCAGCCCGGCCAAATCGGGTGTGTTATGAGCTGTAGTCACTAATAAACTCTTCACTGAAGCACTCCGCGTCTGACTCTTCATGCAAACTTAACAAAATTGAGTACATCTAGTTCAGCACTGCCCACGTTGTTCACAGAACATCCTTAAGAAAAAGAGACTGGTCTTGTCTGGCTTTGAAAATAGATTTCTCCTGATTTTTTGTTTTAATTATTATTTTTACATCCAAAGCTCATGTCCTTCTGTGGAGTTACTGCCCTTCTTGGCTGAAAGGAGAACTGCCTACAGCTTTGTCTCCAATGCTTTATTTGACATGGCCTTTCTCTGCTCATGTTGGCAAGGATCAAAGCCTTCAGGATTGATCTTTTTTTAGAGCTGAAGTGGTCCTAAGAGATTACAGATTAACAGAGTTGGCAGGGACCTTGTAGGTCATCTAGTCCAACCCCCCACCCCCCACCCAAGCAGGAGATCCTACACCATTTCTGACAGAGGGCAGCCCAGTCTCTTCTTGAAAGCTTCCAGGGATGAAGCTCCTACAACTTCTGAAAGCAACTTCTGTTATTTATTTATTTATTTATTTATTTATTTATTTATTTATTAATTAGACTTGTATGCCGCCCTCTCTCCCTAGGGACTCAGGGCGGCTCACAATATCAAATTACAATACAAAAATAAGTTAATGAAAAATAATCAAATTACAAGTCCAATAGATCTAAAAACCAGTAAAATTTAGTTAAAAATTCCCATTAAAAAAACCCCACCCCACCTCATTTTAGTCCAGGCCGGCCTGCTGAAGCAGTCAAGTCTTCATTGGCTGGTTGTGTCAGAAAATTTCTCCTTATTTGCAGGTTGGTTATTTATTTATTTATTTATTTATTTATTTATTTATTTATTTATTTATTCGACTTATATGCCTCTCCGAAGGACTCGGGCGCTTACAAATTAAAAACAATATAACAATAAATTATCTAAAAACTATATTAAACAAATTAAGCCGAATTAACTTTTAAAATCCCAAAGTTAAAACTCTAAGACCACACCACCCAGGGGTCACAGTCCGGATTGGTTAAATAACCAGGTCTTCAGATCGTGATGGAAGGTGCGGAGATCAGGGGCCAGGCGGAGCCCCAAGGGAAGTTGGTTCCAGAGGTCAGGGACCACGGTAGAGTAGGCACGTCGTCGGGGGACCGCCAGCCGGCATTGCCCGGCCGACGGGACCCCAAGGAGCCCCTGTCTGTGAGTTCACACAGGTTGAATCTCTCCTTGATTAATTTCCATTCGTTATTCCTTGTCTGACCTTCGGGTGCTTTGGAGAACAGCTTGACCCTTTTCTCTCTGTGGCAGCCCCTCAAATATTGGAACACTGCTATCATGTCTCTTCTGGTCTTTCTGTTCACTAGACTAGCCATGCCCAGTTCCTGCAACCATTCATCGTATGTTTTAGCCTCCCGTCCCTTAATTATCTTAGTTGCTCTTCTCTGCACTCTTTCTAGAGCCTCCTTTGGGACACAATAGCAGTGTTCCAATATTTGCACAAAGAAGAGGGGGATCAAGCTATTCTCCAAAGTACCAGAAGGCAGGACAAGAAACAATGGATGGGAACTAATCAAGGAGAGAAGCCACCTGGAATTGAGGAGAAACTTCCTAACAGTGAGGACAATTTAGCCAGTGGAGCAGCTTGCCACCAGAAGTTATTATTGCTCTGTCACTGGAGGTTTTTGAGAAGAGATTGGACAGTCACTTGTCTGAAATGGCACAGGGTCTCCTGCTTGAGTAAGGGGCTGGACTAGAAGACCTCCAAGGTCTCTTCCAGCTCTATTCTGATTGATTGATTGAAATCTTCCGTCTGATAAATGAGGAAGGTCAGCATGCACCTTTAGGAGGGAGTTGTTCATAATTTTTCTGTATTCTCTCTCGTGCATCTATTCCTGTTTGAATCATCTTTCAGCAATGTACTTTCTTTGCGAATTTATTTTTGAGGGGAGGCAGGTAAATTTTTGACCAGGAAAAATCAGGCATTAATTTAATCTGCAGCTTGCTGTCCCAAAACCTGTTTGAGGCGGACTGTCGCAAGTACAGTACATTCCCAACTGAAACTGATTGTGGACTTTGTTTTTCTATTCTTACTTCTACAGAAGCTAATTCTATCTAAATTACTGACATGTCTCAAGCCATTTGTGTTAGTAAAAGTTTTAGAGGGCCTTTGTTCCAAATTTCCCTCAAAGGCAGAACAGGGCAAATATAGCAGTTTACCACAGGGGAAAAAAGAAAGAGACAGAGAGAGATAGAGAGAGACAGAGAGAGCAAGAAAAAAAAATATATCCACGATAAATGGGAAGAATTACCACATCTATTATTGTGGTGGTTTTCAACCTACAATCTCAAATGATACAATTCATCCAGGATCCCATCACTGGATTTGCTGAGTTTGTGCCTCATCCCTTATTCACAGAGTAAACAATGCTTGTTTTTTGGCAGGGCTGACAAAAGGTGGACTGTTGTGGCTTCTTGACAAGCTAAGTGAATCCATTTTATCTGTAAACATCGTATAACATTTGGGGTTTGCTGTCATGGCTAATTCAGCAGGAAAGCTACTTGGGCCACTTTCCATTATTGTGTTTTGCTTTGAGGTTATTCAATGACTCAACAACCCTTCCCAACTTCTCTTGCTCTCCCAGAACAACATTTTTCTAACTCAGAACAACAAAGTTGGAATGGACCTTGCAAATTTGCAAAGAAGGCACATTACTTAGCGATATCTATCTGTCTGTCCATCCATCCATCTTGTATGTATGTATGTATGTATGTATGTATGTATGTATGTAATCTATCTACCCATCCCTCTGTCTCTACACACACACACATACACACACATTGATTTCGATCTATATGTCTGTCTGTCTGTCTGTCTATCATCTATCTCTCCCTCCATCTGTCTCTTTCTATTATCTCTTCCCATCTATCCATCCATCCATCCATCCATCCATCCATCCATCCATCCATCCATCTATCATCTATCATCTATCATCTATCATCTCATCTATCATATCATCTATCATCTATCATCTATCATCTATCATCTATCATCTATCATCTATCATCTATCATCTACCTATCTATCTATCTATCTATCTATCTATCTATCTATCTATCTATCTATCTATTTCATCTCCTGAGCCAATGGTTGGAATGCAGTATTACAGGCTAACTCACTGCTCACTCTAGGACTTCAAACCTGACCAGCTCAAAGTTGACTCAACCTTCCACCCTTCCGAGGTTGGTAAAATGAGGACTCAGATTGTTGGGAACAATGGGCTGACTCTGTAAATCATTTAGAGAAGGCTGTAAAGCACAATGGAGTAGTATATAAGTCTAAGTGCTATTGCTATCACCCTCCCTCTGTCTGTTTGTCTGTCTGTCTGTCTGTCTGTCTGTCTACTTATCTCTCTCCATTTATCCTTTCTGTCTGTCTGCATGCCTACCTGCCTTTCCATCCATCCATCCATCCATCCATCCATCCATCCATCCATCTACCTACCTACCAACCTATTTAGCTACACCTCTGTGTGTCTGTCTGTCTACCTACAGCAAACCCCTTCCTAGTTTAACTGAATTTCTTCCACCCAGCAAGGCACATTTCCCATACTCTTCATTTTTGTGCAAGGAAAGTACTTGCCCAGAGTAAAGGCATATTTATAGCTACTTTATTTTAGTCCCAGAGTTATTTTCACTTTCAGCTGATCTTGCATAACATCTTTGGCAGAAATAGTTCCTACAAGGTGGTAAACCACGCAAGCTTGCAAAGGTTTGCAGCCCAGAGACTGAACTGTTAGCAGTTTTAAGATCAAGGACATTGGTAAGTTAGGAATTTGGAGTTTGTTCAAAAAAAAATCTTTTACTGGGAGAGTTACTTGTCTGCCTTAAACTGCAGTTAATTCTACCATTGCTGAGATCCAATATTGCACACTGATTCAGGTGTTGGGTTTGAACTAGGAAGACCGGGTTCGTATCTTCACATGAATTTACTGGCTGACCATGAATAAGTCCTTATTTTAAGCTCAATCAGCCTTATGGGGTTGCAGAGAAGGCAAAACCTGGGAAGATTTGCATTATGCACCCTTGAATTCTCATCCAAAACTCATCCATATAGACTGGGTGAAACTAGGTAGTGATATCGTTAGAGATATTGTTGCAGGTTGTAAGCTGTCCCAAGTAAAACTGCCTTTTGCAATTGACTGATGGTGAATTTGTCAATGCCTTTTCAATATTTTTATTAGATTTTTTTATCCCACGTTTATTATTTTATAAGTAACTCAAGTTGGCCAACACGCATAATGCTCTTTCCTTCTTCTATTTTCCCTACCACAACAACCTTGTCATGCCATAAGGCTCATCCTATGAATTAATTTTCAATTACTGCAGCTTCTACCAGATGCATGTGCCTAAAATAACTCCCTAGGTACATAAATGGGAATGAGAGTCCCTCTGACTGCAAGGAGTTCCAATCAGTCGATCCTAATGGAAATCCACCCTGACTGTCCTTTGGAAGGACAGATCCTGAAGCTGAAGCTCTTTGGCCACCCAAGGAGAAGAGAGGACTCCTTGGAGAAGACCCTGATGTTGGGAAAGATGGAAGGCAGAAGGAGAAGAGGACAGAAGAGATGAGATGGTTAGATGGTGTCATGGAGGCAACGAACATGAATCTTGGTCCATGGGATTGTGCAGAAACACACATGACTTAGTGACTGAACACAGCCAGAGGAGGTATTCATCCAGTTCTGACAGGTTCTGGAGAACCTGTAGGAAATTTTGAGTAGTTCAGGGAACTGGCAAACGCCACCTCTGGTTGGCCCCGCCCCCCTCTATTCTCTGCCTCCTGAGTCCCAGCTGATTGACTGGGTCTTCTTTGGTTGCCCTGCACAGGAGAACGGAGCTGGAAAGCAGGTTAGTGGGATGGGGAGGGAATGGAGATTTTGCAATAGCCTTCCCGGTGGGGTGGAAATGGGGATTTTACAGTATGCTTCCCCTGCCACGCACCAAGCCACACCAGGCCCACCAAGCCACACCTACAGAACCAGTTGTAAAAAAATTTGAATACCACCACTGAACACAACCAATGTTTACCCAGGTGTGTTTTAGGAGATTAATGCTGATGCATCTAGAAAAAACTACCAGGCACTTGAGACAGAAGGTTGGGTGAATTGCTAACTAATTGGGGGGGTAGGGTGTTAATTTCTTACATATTATCTTGACATTCCATATGGCTCACCTAAGTAGAATAAATTATGGAAAAAGGAAGGTATGCCAGCTTGTATATGCACCCACGCATGGAATCCTGATTTATTTCTCTAATTTCTGACTTCAGACTCTGGACATACAGGTAGACCTTGACTTAACAATAGAATAGAATAGAATAGAATAGAATAGAATAGAATAGAATAGAATAGAATAGAATAGAATAGAATTCTTTATTGGCCAAGTGTGATTGGACACACAAGAATTTGTCTTGGTGCAAATGCTCAGTATACATAAAAGAAAAGATACATTCATCAAGAGTCAAGAATCATAAGGTACAACACTTAATGATAGTCATAGGGTACAATAAGCAATCAAATCATACTAGGAAACAGTCAATATAAATCGTAAGGATACAAGCGACAAAGTTACAGTCATACAGTCACAAGTGGGAGTGGATGGGTGATAAGGAGTGATGAGAAGATTAATAGTAATAGTAGTGCAGACTTTGTAAATAGTTGGACAGTGTTGAGGGAATTATTTGTTTAGCAGAGTGATGGCTCGGGAAAAAACTGTCCTTGTGTCTAGTTGTTCTGGTGTGCAGGGCTCTATAGCATCGTTTTGAGGGAAGGAGTTGAAACAGTTTATGTCTGGAATGTGAGGGGTCTGTAGATATTTTCCCAGCCCTCTTTTTGACTCGTGCAGGATACAGGTCCTCAAAGGAAGGCAGGTTGGTAGCCATTGTTTTTCTGCAGTCCTAATTATCCTTCGTCTGTCCTGTTGGGTTGCAGAACCAAACCAGACAGTTATAGAGGTGCAGATGACAGACTCAAACATTCAGTGATGTTTCAAAGTTACAACAGCACTGAAACAAGTGACTTATGACCGTTTTCACACTTATGACTCCAAATATCAGATGCTTGGCAACTGACTCATACTTATGACCATTGCTGTGTCCCAAGGTCAAACTATCCCTTTTGCAACCTTCTGACAAGGAAAGTCTGCCAGAATCATTTAACAACCATGTTGTCAACTCATAAAATATTTCTATGGTCGCTTTAGAGTTGCCAACAGAAACGGAGGGGGAAAGGGGTTTGAAAGAAGTGTGGCAGCTTGGAAATTGAAAGTGCATTCCATAAATAGTTTTTCAAAGGTAGTAACTAGGTGACTGAAGTTTCTGCCGCAAATATCTAACTGGAGAGCATGATTGATGGCTCTTGGCTATGGATGTATTCCATTGGAGAATATGAATTATGATACACCCAGAGGGTGGGGGAAACCAGGGTCAAGGGTGACAATGAATGATGTGTCTCAGAGTCGTCTACACCAGGCAGTGCCCGCATGTTAACTCTCAATAAATCCTTTTAAGTTTTGGAAGTTTGACTCAATACTCATGATTTGAATGGGGGTAAATGCCGGAATCCTGACAGGTGTTCCTAATTTAACAATTGCAGTGATTTGGTTAACAAACATGGTGAGAAAAGTCATAAAAATGGGGCAAACACACACTTCACTAATTTCTCATTCCCCAAACCCCAAAAACTTTAACCTTAGACTGTCTACTATTGACCTCACCCCTTTCTTAAGAGGCCTATAGGGGGCATGCATAAGTGCACCAACTTGCCTACTGTCCCTGTCCGATTGACTCTTTTATTTTTCTTATATGTCTCCATTTCATGTATTCATAACTATGTTTATACTTTTTAATTCACATTTATATGCTGCCCTTCTCCGAGACTCAGGGGCTTACAAATCTTTGGAGCACAACCCAATGTGCTCAGCAATAGCCTTCATTCTATTGTATATGCCTGCTTATTACTAGGGCTTTTTGCCCCCCCGGCATTTTTACAAAGTCAGCTTATTGCCCCCAACAATCTTGGGTCCTCAGTTTACCTACCCCGGGAGGATGGAAGGCTGAGTCAACCTTGAGCCTGGTGGAATCGAGCCTGCACTAATTGCAGGCAGCTGGAACTAAGTGCTAGATGTTTAACAGCCTGCACCATCAAGGCTCTTATACCTATTACCTTCTAAGTGATTGACTAATCAAATAAATAAATAAATTGTAGTCGTATGTTGAGGACTGCCCATACTACGAGTAGACATGTTTGGGCAATAAAGTTTTTGATTAGCCAACATCAGTCCAAAGTGGCGTTTTAAAGATAATGAAGTTAGGTGAAACCGAAAGATAAACAATTTTTCCCCTGCCTTTCATCTTCAACTTTCAAAATACTTTAATGACGTGTTTCATAATGCTTCCATTTGATGTGAGTCCACAGATTCATTTCTAAGTTTAGCTTGAGAGAACTTCATGGGGAAAAAAAACCTTTCAGAGATTCCTATCAATGGCTTTCGGGATCACTCAGAGAGTAGCAGATCAAAGAAGCCAATCATTTAATTTAAAAATAGCCACCGTTGCTGGGAATCTCAGATTTTTCCAACACGACCGATTTCAGTTGGGGTCTATTCTGTGGAAGCGTATTAAATATACATTTTTGCAGTGTCCATTAATCATAAAAATGACATGGCTCGAGTTACTCAGTTATCTGAGATAATGTATTCTCTTCCTGCAGCTTGGACGAGCAATCAAAGGCAGATTGGGGTTCTTTATTTAGTCAAAATGGATTTATCAGAGCCATCTTTCAAATAAGTAGATTAAGTGGCTTATTCTTAATGTCAGTGCAGGGGGAAAAATATATAGATATATTCCGGGTAAGTGTTGCTTTGATTTCACACCAGGTTTTGCGGCTTAAAACACCCGAGTTTTTTTTTTCTATGTCATTCTGGTTGGTAAGACCCCATGCTTGGAATCCTGTGTCCAGTTTTGGTCACCACGAAAAAAAAGTTTGAGACTCTAGAAAGCTGCATTTTTACAAAGTCTTGCCATGTACATGTATACATCCAAACTAGATTGTGTTGCTTCTCTGTGTCATATAATATACATGGGTACACGCAAAATTTTATATTTATTTATTTATTTATATTTTTGTTATGATTATGTAGTGTATATTGGAGGTGATCCTTTGACAGCTGTGTGCAATGAAATTTCATTTTCAAGTAAGCTGATAGTGTACATTTAAAGTGACATAACATTATTCTAAGCCTCCCTCCCTCCCTCCCTCCCTCCCT
>CM019152.1:56246657-56290792 GCA_009733165.1 Naja naja | reverse complement strand
TCTCTCTGTCTCTGTCTGTCTGGTTCAGTTCCAAGCTGGGAGAAAGACACTGGAAACATGGAGGCTGATTGGAAAGATGGCTTATTGATGAAGCAGGACCACATGGGTTTGTGGTTCTGGGCAGCTGACAAAATGGAGTTGAGAGTGGAGGGTTTTTATACCTTCTTTGGACTTTGCACTTGAGCTTCCTGTTCCTGTGCAAGAACACGTCCTTTAATATTCTATTGGCTGTTGTCAGATTCCTATGGGATCATGTAGGGGTTATGTAGAGGTCATAGCTGGTTCTATAGGCAAAGGAGGAAATGCAAATCCTAGGTGACTTGGTTGAGCTAATTTGGTCAACCTCTGGCTTATTGTTTATCTGATGTCCCAGGTGAAGTTTGAGCTGCTCTTGGATGGTGCAAAAAAGGGGTTTTGGGCTGCTCTGGGCAGCTTCTAATCCTACCATTCTGCCTTTGTTTCAAAATATCCTGTCTTGAATGGTTTACCAAATCTGCATTTCTAAAAGCTGGCCTCCTCAGTTTCTGCTTGGGGGCAGGGAGACTGGGGCTGCTTCCTGCCTCTAAAAAAACATATTTCTCCATTCTGCCTTTTTAAAAAATATTCCTCAAAATATTTCATGCTTCTAATAGAGGGGACTTCCCTCACCCCCAATAATCTGGGTCCTCATTTTACCCACCTCCAAAGGATGGAAGGCTGAGTCAACCTTGAGCCTGGTGAGATTTGAACTGCCAAACTACAGGCAGCTGGCAGTGCACTCTAACCACTGCGCCACCAGAGCAATAATGTTCAGGTCTTTAAGTTCATTTCTGCCTGTTCTAGAACAGAAAAGAACAGAACAGAATAGAATAGAAGAACATGAACAAGAACAGAACAGAATAGAATAACAGTTGGAAGGGACCTTGGAGGTCTTCTAGTCCAACCCCCTGCTTAAGCAGAAACCCTATACCTTTTCATACAAAATGGTTGTCCAATCACTTCTTAAAAATCCAGTGTTGGAGCATCCACAACTTCTGGAGGCAAGTTGTTCCACTGATTATTTGTTCAGCTATCATCCTTCCCCAGAGATGAGCCAGGCAGGCATATTTTAATCAGAAAGCTACAGACTTTTGTAAAATACTTAGCTATAAACCTCAATTAGCTTCACCATCACCCACTGTCCACTTGCCTTCCCCACAGCCCCACCCAGGCTCCGGTGTTTAAGATCTGACAGTTATCAAGAAATGTAGGGTCGCTGCAGGTAAAACGACACGAATATAGCACGAGCAAAGCATGAATGTTGTCTGATTAGTGTAATTAGAGCTCTTGCAATTGTACAGCTTTCTCATTTAAATGGAAATATTTACTAGGGGTTGAAAAAAAACCTTGTAAAAAACAAACTAGAGTTTCAGAAACTGGTTTTCTGCCTCTTTTTCTGGCTAATGGTGTTGATTTAAAAAAAGCTTTCACAGACGAAGATAATATTCATTTCTTGATTTGTGGAGGATCATGCCATTTTGAATTATTTCCAAGACATATTTCTGTTTTTGGGACAGATTTCTACTCCAGGAAATGTTTATTTTTATTTATTAATTTTGATCATGCCTTCGTTAATTGATAAGTAACTCAAGATGGTGAACATATATAATACTCCTTCCTCCTCTTTATTTTTCTCCACAGCAACAACACTGTGAGGTGATTGGCTGAGTCACCCAGATGGCTTTCATGCCTAAGGTGGGACTAGAACTCATAGTCTCCTGGTGATTGGCCCAAAGTCACCCAGGTGGCTTTCATGCCTAAGGTGGGACTAGAACTCATAGTCTCCTGGTGATTGGCCCAAAGTCACCCAGATACCTTTCATGCCTAAGGTGGGACTAGAACTCATAGTCTCCTGGTGATTGGCCCAAAGTCACCCAGATGGCTTTCATGCCTAAGGTGGGACTAGAACTCATAGTCTCCTGGTGATTGGCCCAAAGTCACCCAGGTGGCTTTCATGCCTAAGGTGGGACTAGAACTCATAGTCTCCTGGTGATTGGCCCAAAGTCACCCAGGTGGCTTTCATGCCTAAGGTGGGACTAGAACTCATAGTCTCCTGGTGATTGGCCCAAAGTCACCCAGGTGGCTTTCATGCCTAAGGTGGGACTAGAACTCATAGTCTCCTGGTGATTGGCCCAAAGTCACCCAGATGGCTTTCATGCCTAAGGTGGGAATAGAACTCAGTCTCCTGCTGATTGGCCCAGAGTCACCTAGCAGGCTTGCATGCCTAAGGTCTGGAGACTAAACTGTTTGATGAACAATTTGAGGGAACTGGGTATGTCTAGTCTTACAAATAGAAGGATTAGGGGCGATGTGATAGTAGTCTTCTAGTACTTGAGGGACTGTCTCAAAGAAATGACAAATCTATTCTCCAAAGCACCTGAGGGCAAGACAAGGTCATTTTTTTTAAAAATTTTTAAATTACATTTATATGCCGCCCTTCTCCGAAGACTCAGGGCGGCTTACAATTTTTTGGGATACAACCCAGTGTGCTCAGCAATAGCCTTCATTCCATTGTATATGCCTGCTTATTATTACTAAGCAGCATTTTTACAAAGTCAGCTTATTGCCCCCAACAATCTTGGGTCCTCAATTTACCTACCCCGAGAGGATGGAAGGCTGAGTCAACCTTGAGCCTGGTGGGATTCGAGCCTACAGTAATTGTAGACAGCTGGATCTTAAGTGCAGGCATTTAACAGCCTGAGCCACCAAGGCTGGATCTCATTAAAGAGAGATCCAAGCTAGAACCAAGGAGAAACTTCCTGACAATGAGAACAATTAATCAGTGGAACGACTTGCCTCCAGAATTTGTGGTGGAGGTTTTTAAGAAGAGACTGGACAACCATTTGTCTGCAATAATATAAGGCAGGGGTCTTCAAACTTGACAGCTTTAAGACTTGTGGACTTCAACTCCGAGAATTCCTCCTCCAGTCATGTTAGATCAGGAATTCTGGGAGTTGAAGTCCATAAGTCTTAAGCTTGCCAAGTTTGAAGACCCTTGATATAAGGTCTCGTGCTTGAGCAGGGGGTTGGACTAGAAGACCTCCAAGGTCCCTTCCA
The DNA here is from genome assembly GCA_009733165.1 of Naja naja. NCBI lineage: Eukaryota > Metazoa > Chordata > Lepidosauria > Squamata > Elapidae > Naja > Naja naja. The sequence goes on along the minus strand of CM019152.1, from coordinate 56,287,717 downwards.
AACCTGTTATTCTATGCTCTATGAAGTGTTACCCTTTACAGGGTAACTATCATTAAACGACTGGTTGTATATGCCTGTCTTAGAGTGAGGTATTTTAATCCACAATACTTGTCAAAACTCTACTGCAGTAGGAAAATCAGAGGCTGTGAAAAGGCTGCTGTTAATCCCAGTTGTCATTCCTAAAGCATTGTAAAATCATCCTAGTAACTGCAACAGTTAGAAATGCAGAAGAGCTTTTGATGGAAGATCTAATGACTTATGAGCGTACCAGCATGGAAGTGCTAACAAGACATTACTGTAGGAGCTATAATTACAATCTGCCTTGTGTCAAGTATCCAAAACCTGATTTTCATTTTCTTCGGGAACAAAGGTTAATCAATTTGTAATGGTTAATCAGTTAAAAACCCTTTAAAGAAAATTGATGTGATCAGCAGCTGGATTAGTGCTGACAGTCATGTTCCAATCAGGGAGACTGTAACAATCACTCAGCACATGATTTTAATTTCAGGTTGTTTATGCAAACAGATCATGAATAGCAAAGGACTCGGCCATAGTTTTGACTGGGAAATTGTGAGCATTCCAGAACAAGCTAAATCCAAAAATGCTAGGAAATTCTGGAAGTTTGGCATTCAGTCAAATCAGCCATCGATAGACACATAGAAATAAACAATGTTCACACACCATTCAAAAGAGACACTAATAAAAGAAAAGAAGGAAACAAAAAGACCAGAATACATCCTCTCCAGCACTTTACACCCAGATAAACAGGGATTAACACCAGACAAACAAACAAGCAAGCAGAAAACAATACCCTAATCAAGGAACTAGCAATGAGAAAACTAAGTAACTGCATGTAAAGAGGGAACAAACTATAGTCAGTAGCTTTAACTAGTTGGGTAATGAAATGCTTGCAAAGAAACTTGATCTCTTTTTAGCTTTAATTGGTCTGTGACCAGCCCCCTTGATGATCCTTACCAGATTCTGTGCCCTATTTAATTTAATTTCAATCTTTTACTTAAAAATAGAAACAAATGAATTAGACGTATCTAGTTCCCTCAACTGTTCAAGCAGGAGACCCTATACTAAGGGTGTCTAACTCAAGGCTCGTAGGCTGGATCTGGCCCATGGAGCAGTGGTGGGATTCAATTATTTTTAATACCAGTTCTGTAGGCATGGCTTGGTGGGCGTGGCATTGCTTGGTGGGCGTTGCTTGGTGGGTATGGCAGGGGAAGGGTACTGCAAAATCCCCATTCCCTCCCCATCCCACTAACCTGCTTTCCAGCTCTGTTCTCCTGTGCAGGGCAACCAAAGAAGATCCAGCCAATCAGCTGGGACTCAGGAAGCAGGGAATAGATGGGGGTGCAGTCAGAGGTGGCATTTGCTGGCTCTCCGAACTACTCAAAATTTCCACTACCATTACCAAGCGGAATCTGACTTAAAAGGTATATATGCTATGAATTTGTTAGGAGACTATTGTTATTAATTTTCTTAGGCAATAATTAAAAGTTAAATGATTATTGGGACTTGAAGGGGAATTAGTTAAATGATAAATAAGCTACCGGGGTGGCACACTCTAATTGGTAATTGTGGGGGAAATTTTTTTGAAATGTTTGAATTGAGATGGAATTTTTTGAAATGATGAAATAAGAGCATGCGATGAAATTGGCAAACCTGACAGATAAAAGTATAAAGTATAACACATATGAAGATATGAGAGTTATTTAAAGTTAAAGGAAATAGGTTAAGAAATGAATTGAAAAATTTATAAAATAGACTGGAGGAAAATATTTGAGAAAAATAATAGAAAATATGTAAAGTAATGGTAGGGTATGAAATTAAATGTGAAAGATGAGTATGTAATCAAAGTCACTTTTGTATGGAAATGTAAAAACCTGGAATCATGCTGTTCACTAAGAAAAAAAGATGTTTTTAAAATGTAGAAAACTGAAATAAAATTTTAATAATAAAAAAAAAATCCGCTACTGGTTCTCCAAAACCTGTCAGAACTGGCTGAATACCACCTCTGCCATGGGGTACTTAGATCTGACCCGTGGGGCTGCCCTGGAAACAGCGAAAGACTGGCCCGCAGTGCTTCTGCCAGTGAAAATGGGCTCCAGAGTTCTGTTTTCAGCTGCCACAGCCTCCTGCAATCCTCTGCCAGTGAAAATGGAGTTCATGAGGGCCACCCCAAGCTCCTTTTCCGCTGGCAGAGGGTTGAAGGAGGATGTGGCAGCCGAAAACGGAGCTCGAGAGCCTGTTTTTGCTGGCAGAGCATTTGGGCGACCACAGGCGCCCCTGACAAGAGTGATGTCAAGCTGGCCATGGCACTCTGGCCACACCCACCCCAGCCCCCTGAGGTCAAACACAACCCTGATGTGGCTGAGCTCACAACCCTGAGTTGCCCTATACCATTTCAGAGCAATGGTTATCCAATCTCTTCTTAAACTTCCAGGGATGGAGCACCCACAAATTCTGGAGGCAAGTCGTTCCACTGATGAATAGTTCTCATTGTCAGGAAATTTCTCCTTGGTTCTAAGTTGCTGCTCTCTTTAATAACCTTCCTCCTCTTACTTCTTACCTTTCCCTCAGGTGCTCTGGAGAAGAGATCAGCCCCTCTTCTCTGAGACAGCCCCTCAAGTACCAGAAGACTGCTATCATATCTCTGCTAGCCCTTGTTTTTGTTTGACTAGACATACCTAGTTCCCTCAACTGTTCAAGTAGGAGACTGCACACCGTTTCAGACAAAATGGTTGCCCAATCTATATATATAAAAGTGAAAAAGCACTCAGGCATCATCATAAAATCTCCAGAACCATAAAGCCTACAAACTTGAAATTTGGCACGCATGTTCCTCTTGGCTTCTAGGTGCTCAATAAGAAAGGATTTTTCGAAATGAACATCAGAGCATTAATATTTCCTATATTATTATTATTAACACGCTCTGATGCTAAAGAGTTCTACTCCCCCTCCCCACCTGAACAGAAATCTGTTCCAAATGCAAAACACAAGCAGAGGAGAGAGTTTCAGTTTCAGTTTCACAGCACCAAGCAGCTTTAGTACAGAACAGTTGAGCTAAGCCATGCCCAGGCTCCTTGCTGTCTCCTTCTTGCTCACACAGCAAATACTGTTTCAGTTTCCAAACAGCCCTCAACTCTCTCACACACTGACAGGACACTAGCCAGATGAATACCGATGGATGCTGGTAGGCAGAGACAGATTCCGCCCCCCTTATTTTCCTCCCCAAAAACTAAGCCCGACCACATAGTTTCGTAATGAAGCATGGGTATAGAGCTAGTAACTTCATAAAAGCCTTCCAGGGGTGGAGCAGCCACAACGTCTGAAGGCAAGTCCTTCCACTGATTAATTGTTCTCTCTGTTAGGAAATTCCTCCTTAGTTCTAGGTTGCTTCTCTCCTTGATTAATTTCCACCCATGGCTTCTCGTCCGGCATGTTTCTGTGTTCCCCAGCTGTAGTAATGCAAACATAACAGGTCAGGCAAGATTAACTGTATATGTTGATAGGCCCATTTGGGCTGATTGATGGATCGCTGTAACTTTTGAGCTATTTCCAGTTACAAATGATTCTTTCCTTCTGGGACAGGGACCGAACAGTCAAGCAATTGCTCCCTGGTGGGTATGAACATGTAGACACTAAGTGGCTTTAATGAAAGAAAGGGGTCACAGCAAACGCATTTATGTCCGTTAATGAGAAGTTGGATGACTGAAAGAAGAAAACAGCATCTAAAGAAACCAAACAGAGATAGATTGCTGAGCTTCAAAAGAAGAGATCCAAATAAGGAATCTCATACAGCATCAAAAAAATTGATACAGACAGTGGGTGACATCCCCTTTCGTTGGTTAAGAAATAAATGTTAACCTTCCAGAATGATAGCATTTTCAAATTATAATAATGGTTGTCCCTGTACAAGAAAATAAAAAGGACCTCTTGTAAAAAAAAAACAGAGTATATTCTATTATGTATTTCATGGATGAAAGAATAGAGAAACAAGGGCAAAAATGAAAATGACTTTTTGATAGATAGGATTTTTGGTATGGGGGGGAAATAGTATAGTACAGGCAGTCCTTGTCTTATGACCACAATCGAGCTCAACATTTCTGTTGCTAAGCAAGATAGTGGTTACGTGAGTTTTGTCCCATTTTATGACCTTTTGTCATGCCTCTGTTGGAGTCTGAATCTGAGGGGGAAGACGAACAGTTGACAGAGAGTAGCTCCGTTGGCTGTGGAGGAAACTGGGGAAGGCCACAGTCCAGCTGGGCAGAGCAGGGGAGAGGTAGAACAAGGGAGAGGGAGTTCAGAGGAAGACCCAGGCCCACCCCCTCTTCGTCCTAGGGCACGCAGGGAGGAACGGAGAAGAGAGCAATGTGGGTTGTGTGGCTTACGGGGAAGGAAAGGGCCCTGATTCCCTTCAGAAGACACTTGGGAAGGGAGTTTAAAGGAGAGGCAGATGGGAGGGGTGTTCGTCGGGAACAAACGCTGAGTTCACCTAGAGTTGGCTGCTGTTATCTGATTTCCTGGCATCCTCCCAACTGGTTTGATTTATTGCCGTGTAACTTCACTTATGGAACTCCTTATCTTGTTCTGCCAGATTTATTACCTTAGCTTGCCTTGTTGGATTTATAATTTGAAGTTTTCTGTTTCCAATGCTTGGACTAAAGTAACTGCAGCCAAAGGCTGTTACAGGTTTGTGGGTGAGTTTTTCTCCAGACCGGAGAGTAACTGGGATGTTGGGGGCAAAGTTGGAGCTAATAAAGGAACTCATACTTATTCTCTGGCTGTGTTGCCTTTGTGCCGCGCCCCAGGTCATCACACCTTTCATGCCAGACTTGTAAAGTGAATCACTGCAGTTGTCAAGCTAGTAACATGGTTCTTAAGTGAATTTGGCTTCCCTATTGGCTTGTCAGAAGATGGCAAAAGATGAGCACAAGGCCCCGGGACACAGCAACCATCATAACTATGAGTCAGCTGCCAAGCACCTGAATTTGGATCACGTGACCATGGCGATGCTACCAGTGTGAAAAACGGTCATGTCACTTTTTCAATCTGTAGTAACTTTGCTATATGGTCAACTCTAAATTTAAATAGATATTCTCAATTAAAATAGATATTCTCTTGCCTGATTCAATGATGCAATCCCGTCATAAATATGAATCACTTGCCAAGCGTCTGAATGTTGATCACATGTCCATGGGGCTGCTGCAATGGTCGTAAGTGTGAAAAATGATCATCAGTCACTTTTTCAGTGCTGTTATGGAGGTAGTCCTCGACTTACAACAGCTCATTTAGCGACCATTCCAAGTTACAACGCCACTGAAAAAAGTGACTTCCGGCCATTTTTCACACTTATGACCTTTGCAAAGCAGGTGATTAAAATTCAGAGGCTTGGCAACTGGTTCATACTTATGACCGTTGTAGCATCACCTGATTCCCCTTTGGTGACCTTCTGACAAGCAAAATCAATGGCGAAGCCAGATTCATTGAACAACCAGGATATTGACTTACCAACTGCAGTGATTCCCTTAACAACTGTAGCAAGAAATGTCATAAAATGGGGCAAAACCCACGTAACAAGCTCTCACTTAACACCCTAAATTTGGGGCTCCATTGTGGTCATACGTCGAGGACTACCTGCGACTTCAAATGGATGCTAAATGAACTCTTGTAACTGGCAAATCTCATCCTGATACTCCAGCTTGTTTCGTTGTTGTTGTTGTTGTTGTTGTTGTTGTTGTTTTGCTTCTCACTACAAATGCTCAGGAAATTAAATCCAACTCCAAATGATTTGATCTGCCTTGTGGAACAATAGTTAGATCAGCAAGATTTAACTTTCACTGGATTTGATACTGTTCTGACCCAAACCTGGTTCCATGAGAGTAAACACAAGACAAAGGTACCAGCACGACCGTTTACTGTTTCATTTACGAATCCTGTTTCTTCATAGATAAAAGGCTGCTTCCAACTAATTAGCTCCAACAAGAAAGAGCCTTGCCAAGTTTTTGCAAGTCTGCCAAGAACAACAGATAAAATTCCTAAACAATAAATCAAAGTGTCTCCAAACACCAACTCAGATATTCCTAATGCCCACCAGGCTCGAGTGTAAAACTTCTTTGCCTTCTGCAAAGAACTGTGGTTTCTCAGCTGGCTTTTATCTCCTCAGGGAGGGGCCATCACCTTGCAGCCTTACTCCTGAGTCGCCTGTGCTGCTGCAGCTGCTCTTTCCTTCGAGCAGCCCTGTGTGCATGTGCACTGGGCACAGGCTCCTTGGGGGCCTCTTCCTCACTGCTGCCAGCCTCCACAATCTCCTAAGGCAGCATTCCACTCCCTGATGGTCCTGGCCCCATCCCTGCATCACACGCAGATGCCTCATCTGAGTTCTCGCTCTCTGAGACCTCAGCTGTCCATACCTGCTGCCAGCGAACCACAATAGATACTCAGTCCACTGTGGCAACATAGCTCCTGAAATGTGTCTTTAAATATGTATTTTCTTTTTTAATTACATTTATATGCCGCCCTTCTCCGGAGACTCAGGGCGGCTTACAATTTTGGAGCACAACCCAATGCGCTCAGCAATAGCCTTCATTCCATTGTATATGCCTGCTTATTACTAAGCGGCATTTTTACAAGGTCAGCTTATTGCCCCCAACAATTTTGGAGATCATCTACTCATCTGGATATGCATCTTGGTATATTTAAATGTGTACTGTAGGTATTATACATGCCAGAATGCTCTTGTCTTGGATGGCAAACCTCAGATAAGGAGCATTCCTGCAGACACAATGCCGCTGGAAGATGAAAGAAGTTGCTTTAGGAAAACAGGATAAGAACTGAGCATATAGAGGAACTTTGGAACTGGAACCTATGTTAATCCTTAACTATAGATAGAAGAAACTGCTGAAGTAGTATGTGTACAATTTAACCAGTGATAGCAAACGTATTGTTTAAGATGTATATATAGAGAGGAAAGGCTGACTGAATAAAGCAAGCAATTCTATTCCATCTTGGACTACGTGTCATCATTACTTAAGTGTACTTGTAGATTTTTTTTTGAGAAGTATGAATAATGAGGAAGTGGAAGGGAATTATGCAGAAAAGGAGGGAAATTTTCTAACCAAAGATGAGCAGTAGATGTAAGTTTTGCTTGCCTTAGGAAATTCTTCATCCATAAAACTTCTTATAAAATCCTCTTACCAGAACAGTCGCTAAATGAATTCTTGTAAATGGAGGACTACCTCTACCATTTAATTTTAATGAGGTCCCCACATCCAAATATCAATGGATGACTCTCCCAAGTTAAATTTCATCTACTTTCTCATAAAAAAAAAAACTTTCTGTCTCATCTCAGCCTTCTTTAAGCCCAGAGATATATTTTCTCATACAAATTTCTCCCAACCTGCACGTTTTATCCTTACTTCTGCTTAGAGTTTTGCAAACAATTCCTGTTACAGGTATATATATATATTTCTTACAATATATGCATGGATAGATTCAGTTTTCTCGAACGATATTTGATCAATAATAAGTTGTAAGATATATTCTGCCTACTTCTTTGGTTTGCAAAATCATGGAGAAATGTGAATCCCGGAGGATAGTTGCATATCCGTTTGCATTTTGGGTGGGTCTGTAAATAAGCTAAAAAATCTTATTAAAATGTAAATATCTCCTCTGTCGAAGCAACCGAGCACGTTTGAATAAGCTTGCAGTCTCAAGGTACTGCAGGGTTTTTTTAAAGCTCAGGTAAATAACCGACTGAACAAAAAACAGAAATTTGAGTGTGCTGTTTCTTGTGACTCCATGGTGAACATGACCTGACTGTTTATAGGCCATAAAAACCTTGAATTCTCTGACATAGCAGCCATTTAATGAGAGGAACTGACCGGTCAAAGCCAAACACGATAAATAGCTTCGGTTTAACTAGGTCATCTTGAAATGACCCATGATGCAGGTACTTCAGGAGCTGCAAGAAGAAGAAGGTTTCAGAATAACAAAATAGCAGAGTTGGAAGAGACCTTGGAGGTCTTCTAGTCCAACCCACTGCTGTTGTGGTTAGCCGGCAGCAGGTGCAGATGGCTGAGGAGAGCGAGGACTCAGATGAGGGGCCAGGACCATTAGGGAGTGGACTGCTGCCTTCCAGAGATTGTGGGAGCTGGCATCAGCGATGAGGAAGTTCCAGAGGAGCCTGTGCCAAGTGCCGCGCGTCAAGAAGATAAAAACCAGCTGTGAAACAAACCTTCTTTGCAGAAGGCAAAGACGTTTTGAAACTACAGCCTCGTGGACATTCCAGTATCCTGAGTTTGTACTTGAACATTTTTGTATTGCAAATTATTTCTTGTCTGTTATCTTTTGGCAAGTCTTGCAAAGTTTGGCAAGGCTTGTGCTTATCACAGCTAATTATTTTGTAAAAGCATTACAAGTGTCTGTTCCTTTTGAATTGTGTTTGATTTGTCGGAAAAGGGCGTGGGTCAGAACATTTGCTTAAGCAGGAGACCTTATACCTTTTCAGACAGGTGATTTTCCAGTCTTTTTTTAACCCCACCCCCAGTGATGAAGCACTCATGATTTTTTTTTTAAAAAAATAAATTTTATTGTTCTTTTAACACATTAAAAAATGAAATTGATCATAACATTAACAGCACTGTAGCATCATTATTATACATATCCATCTCTTGTAGATATTTACATTAATATACGGTTAATATACTATATGATTATATACATTTATCTATAGTTTCCTTATCTTAACTTTCTTTATTTCTTATTTTCCAGCCAATTATACCACATATCCCAAATTTCATGATATTCTGACTCTTCTATATCTTTTAATTTTAGAGTCAATCTATCAATTTCGGCACAGTCCAAAATTTTTTGAATTACCAATTCCTCAGAAGGGATGGTGTTGTGCTTCCAACATTGTGCATATGTTATTCTTGCCGCAGTTAATAAGTGTAATAAAATATATTTAATCTTTTTCTTGTATTTCTTTTTAAGTATTCCTAACATGAATAGCTCAGGTTTAAATTCTATTTGTTCTTTTACTATTTCTTGTAAACAGTGTCTAATTTTTGTCCGGTATTATTGGGCTTTGGGGCAGGACCACCACATGTGATAGAAAGGGCCTTGTGCTTTTTTTACACTTCCAGCATGCCTGGTTCATGTTGGGATACATTTTAGCTAATCTCATTGGGGGTAGGTGCCATGGTAGAACATCTTATAGATATTTTCATTATAGGCCAATATCTTGTTAATTTATAATTCCAATTTCAATTTTTTTCACATTCTGTGAAAAAAAAGATCTAGATCTATATTATGTCCTATGTTTTTGGCCCATGCTATCATACAACCTTTCACTATTTCTTCTTCCAAATCAACTTCTAATAGGTATTTATATAGTTTGGTTATACATTTCTCCTCAGGGCCTGTTAGAATTTTGTCTAATTGTTGCAATTTTGTATAAATTCCATATTTTTCTACATCTTTTTTATATCTATTTTGCAGTTGGAGGTACAGCCACCAGTCTATGAATATTCCTTGTTCTGTGAGTTCCTGATTTGATTTTAACTTCCCCTTAGTGTCTAAAACTTCTTTATATTTGCCACTTTACCTATGTCCAAATTATTGGGATGTATCATGGCTAGCCATATTGGAATTTTCATATAATATCTCTGCCTAATTTTATTCCAAATTTGTATCAGAGAATCTCTTATGAAGTGTCTATGGAAATAGGTTTGTTTCTTAATTTCCTTTTCCCATAAGAAGGCATGCCATCCTCTTTGCAAGTCATGGCCCTCAACGCTCACGATTTCTGAAGGCAAGCCATTCCACTGGTGAATTATCCTTGCTGCTAGGATGTTTCTCCTTAATTCCAGGTTGCAATTAATTCCCAACCAGGGAAGGTCGCAAATGGTGGAAACATGTCCCTGAGATGCTGGAACCATTGTGAATATATGCTGCTTGTTGAGGAGCACCCAAGCTGCGATTGTGTGACTGCAGGGAATGCTGTAATGGTTGTAAGCAGGGATGGGATTCTACCAGTTCACACCTATTCGCTAGAACCAGTTGTTAACATTCTAAGCAGTTCAGAGAACCGGTTGTTAGAAGAAATTACCCTAATCCTGGCAGGAAGGAAACATTCTGGTGTTGCTTACAGAAACTGCCTCTCTGTTAACCCTTATTACATTCTTGGCAGGACTAGACTTCCTGGAGTTTTTCCCTCCTTTGCTGGTACTTTTTGTTGTGTGGAGTGACCATTCAAAGTTACAATGGCACTGGAAAAAGTAACTTATGACCATTTTTCACACTTACAACTGTTGCAGCATCCCCACAATCATGAGAGGCCAGGCGAGGAGATGCATGCTTCGATGTGAGTGATATTGAGTTGGCCACACCCAGCCAATAACATGACCACCAAGCCACGTACACCCAGTCACATGACCACCAAGGCACGCCCACCAACTAAGCCATGGCCACAGAACTGGTTGTTAAAAAATTTGAATCCCACCCCTGGTTGTAAGCCTGAGAACAAGTCCCTTTTTGAAGCGCTGTTGTAGCTTCAAATGGTCATTAAGCAAAGGATGATAAATCGAGGACAACCTGGAATAATATGCAGTTTTAAAAATCATGTAGACCAGGGGTGTGAAACTCAAGGCCCATGGGCCGGATTCAGCCCATGATGTGGTTGGATCCAGCCCATGGGGCTGTCCTGGAAAATATAAGGGGCCAGCCCATGTGGCTTTGGCCCGGTCTACCCTGTCAGCCTTGGAAACCATATTTCACTTAGAACAGGGGTGGGATGCTACTGCTCAGCCCGGTTCTATAGATCTGGTAGCTCTGTAGAGCAGCAGACACCGAACTGGTTCACTGCAACAACCTTTTGTTCGTCTGTTTGGCCCACCCGCCCGCCCGGGCTCTTGGCTGTTCTTTATTTCCTGCTTTTTCAACCTCAGCTGCTTTGCACAGCACAGCTGAGATTGAAAAAGCAGGAAAGAAAAGGCTTTTCAATCGCTGCATACCTGTGCTCAGTGCTTGTCAGCTGTCCAGGCGGCACAGCTGAGATTTTTTGGAAATGCTATGTGCGTGTGCACAAAATGCACTCTCACCGAACTGGTAGTAACACCGGTTGAATTCCAGCCCTGACTTAGAAACTTTGAGGCTGCCACATTTAGTGCCTGGGAATTTGGGAGGGGGGATTTCACAGAGAGGTGGAATATTAGGCTTAACAACATTCTTTCTCAGAAAGTCAAGGACGTGTTGCCCTGCACCTGGAGGGGAGTGTCTGGAGGAAGGTTTTCAGTTGGGACAATGTTTGATTGGGCCATGTGATGGACTGGTGGCTGCAGGGGAGGGATTTTTGATTTACTTTTGTGAAGGGAAAACCTGGAACTCTCAGATTCGGGTTTTCCCAGATGTGCCAATATGACAATTCTAATAAAATGGAACTTTGAGAAAATGCTTTGTCTCAGAGTTTATTAGTTTGGAGATTGGACCTCTGACAGAGGAAACATGCCAGCAGTTTGGGAAGTGGCATCAAGCTGGCCACACCCACCCAGTTGGCCATGCCCAGGGGGTGGCATCAAGCTGGCCATGCCCACCCAGTCAGCCACACACACCCAACACCCCCTCCCAAGTTTAACTACAGCCCTGATGCAGCCCTCAATGAAATTGAGTTTAACTCCCCTGATGTGTGCATTGTGTGTGTGTGTGTGTGTGTGTGTGCCGAGTTTTTGTGTGAATGGAACCACTTCAATAGGATGAGAAAAATTAAACAGGCTTCAGCGTGTTGCGTTGAACTACCAGGGAACTGAATAGATCTCACACTCAATCAATATATCTTTTTTACTACAGCACTGGCTGCTATTCAGTATCATTGAATTTATGGTGGAATTTTCTTTTTTTCTCCAGCCAAACAATCAGGAGTTATATCTCTGTGAAATGAGGCTCATACAATGGGGTCAGTGAAGCTCATGCTATAGCCACCTTTCTCCTTTCCCAAATCCAGCATCTGCGGTTTTTATCTGCATAGCAAAAGGGATTTTCGTGTGTGTGTGTGATCCAAGGGCCATTTTCACCTCTGAAAAACCTGTGCGGGGTGCCGAACAGGGAAAAACAGCAGTTGAGATCATAACCGGAACTAAATTGGATTTGTTTGCATTTGCATGGAGATTGAACCAAAATTGAAGAAGAGGTAATATGATTATTCCCCAGTCACAGAATAATGGGGCTGGAAAGGGAAATCATCGAGGTCAGTCCTTTGCTCAGTGGTGGATCTGCTTACGATCGGATTGAGGACTCTTCAACCTCTCTTAATGGACTTCTAGTGAAAAGAAGCGAAGCATTAGAGGAAGCAGCCAATTCTGTTAACCAGGAGACGAATGGATGCTAGTCCTGCCTTAAGCATCACTTTGGGCCAACGGCTCGGCTCCAGAAGTTGTGGATGCTCCAACACTGGGGGTTTTTAAGAAGAGATTGGACAACCATTTCCCAGACTGGTATAGGCTTGAGCAGGGAGTTGGACTAGAAGACCTTCAAGGTTCCTTCTAACTCTGTTATTCAATCACCAGGAGGCAGCGAGTTCCAGTTCCACCTTTGGCAAGGAAGCTGTTTCGGTAACTTTTCACCAATCTCCAGGAGACAGTGAGTTCTAGTCCCGCCTTAGGGAACTTTTCACCAATCACCAGGTGAGGGTGAGTTCTAGTCCCACTTTTGACAAGAAAGCTGTCTGGGTAACTTTGCACCAACCACCAGGAGATGGGGAGTTCCAGTTCCACCTTTGGCAAGAAAGCTGTCTGGGTAAACTTTGCACCAATCACCAGGAGACAGTGAGTTCTAGCCCCACCTTTGACAAGAAAGCTACACCAATCACCAGGAGTCGGTAAGTTCTAGTCCAGTTGAGTGGGCTAATCTCCCTCTCTCTCTCCCTCTCTCTCTCCCTCCCTCCCCCCTTCTCTCTCACACATACATGGTTGTAGTTGTGGGAAAAATAGAAGGAAGGACTATTCAGTGTGTTCTCCACCTTGTTTTATTTGTTAAAAAAAAGTAATAGAGGATGGAATGAAAAACCTCCTAAATAAACAAGCAACTGAAATCTACAGTTTCACGACCGCATCCTCATGCCATGGTCCAGGACCTAATACAAATACTAAAAGAAAAAAACAGAATAACAAAATAAATTATGAATCAGTTGCAAAGCATCTAAATGTTGATCATGTGACCATGGGGGAATGTTGCAACAGTCATGTGAACAAGGGTCCCAAGTGACACCAAGAGCCAGGGTGGCACAGTGGTTCGAGTGCAGTACTGTAGGCTACTTCTGCTGCCTGCTGGCTGCCTGCAATTTGGCAGATCAAGTCTTACTATGTTGTGGTTTGCTGGCAGCAGGTGTGGACGGCTGAAGTCTCAGAGAGGACTCATATGAGGGGCCTGTGTGTGATGCAGGGATGGGGCCAGGACCATCAGGGAGTGGAGTGCTGCCTTTGGAGATTGTGGAGGCTGGCAGCAGTGAGGAAGAGGTCCCCAAGGAGCCTGTGCCCAGTGAGCATGCGCACAGGGCTGTTGGAAGGAAAGAGCAGCTGCAGCAGCACAGGCAACTCAGGAGTAAGGCTGCAAGGTCATGGCCCCTCCCTTAATAGATAAAAGCCAGCTGAGAAACCAGAGTTCTTTGCAGGAAGCAAAGAAGTTTTTACACTCAAGCCTTGTGGACGTTCGGAATATCTTGGTTGGTGTTTGGAGATTCTTTGTGTTTGAAATATTTCCTAGTAACTTTATCTAGTGTTCTTGGCAGCCTCGCACAACCTTGGCAAGGCTGGTTCTCATCAGAGACAATTAGTGTGAAACAGCCTTTTACAGCCGTGAAGGAATTCGTAAAGAATCATTAAAAGGTTTTGCTGTTATCTCCGTTTCATGTTTGTTTCCTTGGAACAAGGTTTGATCAGAACACACCAGGCTCAGGGTTGACTCAGCCTTCCATCCTTCCGAGGTAGGTGAAATGAGGACCCAGATTGTTTGCGGGTGATATGCTGACTCTGTAAACCACTTAAAGAGGGCTGTAAAGCACTATAAAGTGCTATATACGTCTAACTGCTCTTGCCATTGCTATTTTCCAGTGTCCTTGTGATTTGGAATGGTCCCTAAATGAACGGTTGTAAGTCGAGGATTCCGTGGACAAAGAGGCGTCAGACGCTGCATTTCAAGTGAAATAATTTCCCCTCTGTTGACCAGGGCCGGCTGGCACTTAGGAAAAAAATATATCTCCGATTTCCACGTTGCTGCAGACAATCTGCGATTTCAAAGACATCCGGTGTGCCTGCAGATGAATTTCCTGCTCCCTTCTCTTATTTGCTTTCAGGAGAAAGGATAATTAGAGAGTTTGAACTGACCCTCCCTCGGAAGGGAGGTATATAAAAGTGACAACTAATAACCTTTTACCAGGTTGCTGTGAGCTTCCACTTTGACTGAAACCTAAGTGGGGTTATTAAGGCATTTTTTTCTCCACTTGCCACTTTCCATTTCGCTGCTCTATTATGATGATGAATTCTTTTCCATAAAGAAACATAACACAAATTCAACTACCATCTTTTCAGGATTATACGAGGCACCAAAAAATCACTCCCCACCCCCCACGCCTCCCGGCTACCGTATATCTCTGAAAGGAAGAGAGCTTTCATTCCACTCTCAGCATACAGTTCTTAGAGACAACTTCAGAAGTTTCCATCGCGGCGGAAACCTTTATTGATCGATTTCTTGGCATCCTGCTTTTTATTATTATTGAACTCAAGTCAATGCATCCAATGCTCCTTCCTCCTCCTCCAACTTTCCCCACAACAACAACCCTGTGAGGTGGCTTGGGCTGAGAGAAAGTTTGTAGTTATGGTTTGTAGTTAAGGCCAGAACTCTGGCTTCGCCTATTGGACTAAAGTCAACTCATAGCTCTTCCTGGTGATTGGCCCAAACACAGCTGGTGAAGGCAGGACTAGAACTCATAGTCTCCTGGTGGGGCCCAGCTGGCTTTCGTGCCTAAGGCAGGACTAGAACTCATAGTCTCCTGGTGATTGGCCCAAAGTCACCCAGCTGGCTTTCGTGCCTAAGGCAGGACTAGAACTCATAGTCTCCTGGTGATTGGCCCAAAGTCACCCAGCTGGCTTTCGTGCCTAAGGCAGGACTAGAACTCACCGTCTCCTGGTGATTGGCCCAAAGTCACCCAACTGGCTTTCATGCCTAAGGCAGGACTAGAACTCACCGTCTTCTGATTTTTATCCTTAACCAAAAGAGGAAAAAAGCAGGAAGGAGGGAGGGAGAAAGATAAGGTGAGGTGAGGTGAGGTAAGTAAGATAGGATAGGGCAGGATAGGAAAAGAGATAATGAATAAGCAGGGATAAGAGGAGATAGGATAGAGTGAGATGGGAGGATAGGAAAAGAGAGGAGAGGAGAGGAGAGGAGAAGAGAAGTGAAGGAAGGGAAGGGAAGGGAAGGGAAGAGAAGAGAAGAGAAGAGAAGAGAAGAGAAGAGAAGAGAAGAGAAGAGAAGAGAAGAGAAGAGAAGATTGTGAAATGAGAGGGGAGGAGGAGGAGGAGGAGGAAGCAGAGAAGAGGAGGAGGATGAGAGAAAGGAAGGAAGGAAGGTAGGAAGGAAAAGGAGGAAGGGCAAACAGAGTCTTTAAATGTCAAATAGGATGGCATGCTTTGCTTTGTAATTAAGAAAAGGGTGCAATGCCCTTTGGCTTAAGCAACCCCCCTACTCCTTTTCAGGGCATTCTTTTATCAAAAGTCTTTTCACTGAACTTTTAAAACTGCAGGTGAAATACTGTCTATTATCCCAGCTCCCTATATAGCACAATATAATTGACCTCCAGATTGCCAAGGATAATTTGGCGTGCCCACACATTTCAACGCAAGGAATATAGTAGAGACAATAGCTCGCCCATGGAAATTGACCCTAATCTTTTGCAATCAGCATTACTTAATGGATTTTGCATATTATTTTGCCTTAGCCACATGCCTTTTTGCACACATTAGTGACTGGAGGCCTCACAATAAGGGAATGTTGACTTCCTGTTTCTCTATTCATTCCAAAGGGCAAAACACAAATCAAGTATACGTCAACATTCACTCTATAGTCAGCTACGACTGTATGAACCCACCCCAGGTGATCACACAGAGCCAAACTGTTTTTAGGAACACAGAAGTGGGAAAGTGAGGACCTTATTTCATTTGGGATTAATTGAACAGGGACCTTGGCCACTTGTCTCCTAAAAGTTGGCTGAGCTTGATGAAAAAGTTCAGCCATCTTCTCAAAAGTTAGATAACAGTGCTATGTTTCTCAAATCATAGGCCTATATAGGGAGGGAGGGAAGGAAGGAAGGAGGGAGGGAAGGAAGGAAATGAGGGAGGGAGGGACAGATGAAGAAGGAAGAAAGGAAGGTAATGAGGAGGGGCAGGTCAAGAAGGAAGAAAGGAAGGAAATGAGGGAGGGGGACAGGTGAGAAGGGAGGAAGGAAAGAAAGAAGAAAGGAAATGTGGGTGGGAGGGAGGGACATGTGAAGAAGGAAGGAAGAAAATGAGGGTGGAGGGACAGGTGAAGAATGAAAGGAGGAAGGAAGGAAATGAGGGAGGCACACGGAAGGAAGGAGGGAAGGAGGGAGGGAGGGAAGGAAGGAGGAAGGAAGGAAGGAAGGAAGGAAGGAAGGAAGGAAGGAAGGAAGGAAGGAAGGAAGGAAGAGCTGTAGTGGCACAGTGGTTAGAATGCAGTAATGGAGACTAACTCACTGCTAGCAGTTCGATCCTGACTGGCTCAAGGTTGACTCAGTCTTCCATTCTTCCAAGGTGGGTAAAATGAGAACCTAGATTGTTGGGGTCAATAGGCTGACTCTGTAAAATGCTTAGAGAGCGCTGGAAAGCACTATGAAGCAGTATATAAGTCTAAGAGCTAGTGCTTGGAAGGAAGGAAGGAAGGAAGGAAGGAAGGAAGGAAGGAAGGAAGGAAGGAAGGAAGGAAGGAAAGAAGGAAGGAAGACCCCAAGTAGAGCCTATGCTTTATGATCCAATGTCTGTACTTAGTCCTTCTGCTTAATGAAATGGGAGCTCAACCTGGCCATCCTTGACATGTTGTCTTCAACGTAATGAATGTGTTTGGGCTTTTTTGCCTAATTAATTACATTGAATGATGCCAGATTTGGTGCATTGACATTAATTAAGCTCCAGGAGAGTCTCCTTGGGCTGCTTCCCCATCTTCTCCCTCTCCCCTTTCTCTCTCCTCTCCTCCCAACCCCCTCCCCTCCCCTCCCCCCCAAGAAGGAATGAATTAATTGAGCCACAATGGGGGATACTGTGCTAACGGCACCTGTTAATTAACTGGAAAAGGTTTCTCATAATTAATAAATTATCCCGAAGACGTAGCCCATGAAGGAGGAAAGAAGAAAGAAAACAAAGGTGGGCTGAATCCCAAGACAGAGGAAGAAACATAAGCAGAAAGTAGAAAGTCCTAAAGCTATACCTTGCTTTGTGATTTCTCTGGGGGATTTTTCTTCCTCTTCTTTAGAAGAAGCTTTGGTTGCTTTCCCTTTATCTCCAGGAGTTTGGGAATTTGTTTTCAAGTGTTCTCAACTTCATTATTGGGAATGGTGGAAGGAGCAGCCATTGGGATCATTGATTCTGGTTCCACAGCTTTGTGTTCCTTGGAAGCTTCGGGATTGCCCAGACTTCCCCATGTGAAAGTCCCAAGAGAATCATAGAAAAATAAGGCTGAAAATGAACTTGGACATCTTCTAATCCAGGGGTCTTCAAACTTGACATCTTTAAGACTTGTGGACTTCCACTCCTAGAATTCCTCCTCCAGTCATGTTAGCTCATCAATTCTGGGAGTGGAAGTCCACAAGGCTTAAACTTGTGTACTTTGAAGACCCTTGTTCTAATCCAACTCCTTCCTCAAGACAAGAGAGATGTTATTTCTCCAAAGCACCTGAAAGGCAGGACAAGAAGCAATGGATGGAAACTTATCAAGGAGAGAAGCAACCTAGAACTAAGGAGAAATTTCCTGACAGTGAGAACAATTAACCAGTGGGACAACTTATCTCCAGAAGTTGTAAATGCTCCATCACTGGAAGTTTTTAAGAAGATGTTGGATAATCATTTGTCTGG
Source organism: Naja naja (assembly GCA_009733165.1). Taxonomy (NCBI): domain Eukaryota; kingdom Metazoa; phylum Chordata; class Lepidosauria; order Squamata; family Elapidae; genus Naja; species Naja naja. The sequence continues at coordinate 56,269,574 of CM019152.1, read as the reverse complement.
GTAGGTAAGGGGTTGGACTAGAAGACCTCCAAGGTCCCTTCCAACTCTGTTATTCTATGCCATTCTAACACTTGGTTATTGTTAGATTAGGGTCAACGGCACTCAATGGGGATTGGACTCGGTTCATTTGTGGCCATGTAGGGATTCTAGGCTAATCCCATGTTTCACTCTGAACCAGGTTCTACCATTCCTTCACCTTGGTTAATTTTTTTGCAGATATTTCCTTACCCAGCTAGGTAATATCATCAGTGCTAGGGTTAGCTGGTTGCATCATGAAACATCTGCAAGAAGCAAAATAAAGAAAGAAAGACAAAGGAAGGAAGAAAGAAAGAAAGAAAGGAAGGAAGGAAGGAAGGAAGGAAGGAAGGAAGGAAGGAAGGAAGGAAGGAAGGAAAAAAAAAGAAAGAAAGAAAGAAAGAAAGAAAGAAAGAAAGAAAGAAAGAAAGAAAGAAAGAAAGAAAACTCAAGCTCAGAGAGTACCAAGGACCTCATTTGCACCCATATTTTGGAAGTTTGGTCTAAGTTGAATCTTCAAGAAGTTCTGACTTGTCAGCTCCTGCTTTAAAACTTGCCTCTTTGGAGAGTATTTCAGATATTTGACTATATACTTCAGTTTCAGAACAATAGTCTCAGTAAGTTCTATATTTTACTTGCTCTCCTTCTTTACTTTTTCTCCTAAGGAGAAAAAAAGGAAGGAAGGAAGATAGAGGGATAAAAGGAAGGGTGGAAGATGGAAAAATAAAAGGAAGGAAGGAAGATGGAAGAATTAAAGGAAGGAAGATGGAAAGATAAAAGGATGGAAGGAAGATGGAAGGATAAAAGGAAGGATGGAAGATGGAAAAATTAAAGGAAGGAAGATAGAAAGATAAAAGGATGGAAGGAAGATGGAAGGATAAGAAGAAGGAAGGAAGGAAGATGGAAGGATAAAAGGAAGGAAGATGGAAAAATAAAAGGAAGGAAGATGGAAGGATAAAAGGAAGGAAGGAAAGAAGGAAGGAAGGAAGGAAGGAAGGAAGGATTAAGGAAGGAAGAATTAAAGGAAGGAAGATGGAAGGATAAAAAGAAGGATGGAAGATGGAAGAATAAAAGGAAAGAAAGAAAGAAGGAAGGAAGGAAGATGGAAGAATAGAATGAATGAATGAATGAATGGATGGATGAAGGAATGAAGGAATGAAGGAATGAAGATGGAAAAATAAAAGGAAGAAAGGAAAGTTAACACCAGTGGATCACTCTCATATAATTTTACTCTACTTAGTTTTCAAGGCGTGAAGAAAACATGGGGACTCTCTATGAGGTCTCTCTTTAATCAGTGGAATGTAAGCATGGAGAAAAATTAGCCTTCATCCCATCTCCATGAAAGATTGGTGATGGCGGGTGCCAATTTGCAGGTAATGAACTTACAAGAAAGCTGTGAATAAATTATGTGCAAAAAAAAAGTGAGAGCCATTTCATCAGAGGATGGCTGAAAAATACAACGGTTCTTTGCAGAAAGGCTGGGAGATTTGGGGAAGCTATTCTCAGCACCGAGGACAAAACTCCCCCACCCCAAACCCCTCCCAAAAAATGAAATATGGATGCAAGAACAAAATTGAACATATGCTAGGTTGTTATAAAGGTAAAGATTCCCCTTGCACATGCGTGCTAGTCGTTTCCAGCTCCAGGGGGCGGTGCTCATCTCTGTCACAAAGCTGAAGAGCCAGCGTTGTCCGAAGACGTCTCCATGGTCATGTGGCCGGCAGGACTAAACGGTGAAGGTGCACGGAACGCTGTTTATCTTCCCACTAAAGTGGTCTCTATTTTTCTACTTGCATTTTTTTACATGCTTTCGGACGGCTAGGTTGGCAGAAGCTGGGACAAGTCACGGGAGCTCACTCCATTACATACCGCTAGGGATTCAAACCGCCGAACTGCCGAACTTTCTGATCGACAAGCTCAGCGTCTTAGCCGCTGAGCCACCACGTCCCTTTTTTACAGTGTTGTCCAAATCAACAAATCAGGACCACAAAAAGAGATTGAATCAAGAACAGGCAAATTCGAGAATGTAAATTCTAATACAAATGTCTGAGTTTTGCAATGGCAGCCAGCAAAGTCACAACGGCACTGAATAAAGTGACTTAGGACCGTTTTCCACACTTACAACCATTGCAGCATCTCCATGGTTAGGTGACCAAAATCCAGATGCCATGGCACCTGACTCGTATTTATGACGGTTGCAGTGCCCCGGGGGGTGTGTGTCATGTGATCCCCTTTTGTGACCTTCTGACAAGCAGAATCAATGGGGAAGCAAGACTCACTAACTGTTACTGAGTTCACAACCACAACTGTGGCAAGAAAGATCATAAAATGGGGCAAAATTTGACTTGACTTGCTTAGGGATGCAAATTCGGGACTCAGTTCTGGTCATACATCGAGGACTACCATAGTGCAGTGGTGGTATTCACATTTTTTTACTACCGGTTCTGTGGGCATGGCTTGGTGGGCATGGCATTGCTTGGTGGGCATTGCTTGGTGGGCGTTGCTTGGTGGGCATTTCTTGGTGGGCATGGCAGGGGAAGGGTACTGCAAAATCCCCATTACCTCCCCCACCCCACTAACCTGCTTTCCAGCTCCCTTCTCCTGTGCAGGGCAACAAAAGAAGACCCAGCCAATCAGCTGGGACTTGGGAGGCAGAGAATAAATGGGGGCAGGGCCAGTCAGAGGTGGTATTTGCCGGTTCTCCAAACTACTCAAAATTTCTGCTACCGGTTCTCCAGAACTGGTCAGAACCTGCTGAATACCACCTCTGCCATAGTGCCACTGGACAGAGTAGCCACCCAGTCGAGAGACTGCAGACATTTTAACTGTAGGTTGGTCACTTTCAACCAATTTGACTTCCCGTAGCTATTTTCCACCCAGATCTCAACTTGACCGATACACGTATTTTGATGGCTACTTCCCTTTGATCCCAGATTCCCTCAGCAGCTGGTAAAATTACTCACATTTCCTGAAAGAGCTGACCTGACTATGCTCCAGTTGGTCAGGTTCAAGTATCAAATTAATTGCTTCCCTCTCATGACCAGTGGAAACCTCCCCCTTTCTATCTCCCTTTCTCACTAAGTCACAAGTTCTTAATTGGTTTTTTACACACTGGCCAACAGAACAGAATAGAATAGAACAGAGTTGGAAGGGACCTTTCAGGTCGTCTAATCCAACCCCCTGATCAGGTAGGAAACCCTATACCATTTCACACAAATGGTTGTCCAATCTCTTCTTTTAAAACCTTCCGTGTTGGAGCATCCACAGCTTCTGGAGACAACTCGTTCCACTGATTGATTGTTCTCACCGTCAAGAAATTTCTCCTTAGTTCTAAGTTGCTTCTCTCCTTGATTAGTTTCTATCCATTGCTTCTTGTCCTGCCCTCAGGTGCTCGGGAGAATAGGTTGACCCCCTCTTCCTTATGGCAGACCCTTAGATACTGGAACATCGCTATCATGTCACTCTAGTCCTTCTTTTCATTAAACAAAGGTAAAGTTAAAGGTTCCCCTTGCACATACATGCTAGTTGTTTCCGGCTCTTATTAATTTTTTATACCGCCCATCTCGCTTACAAGGTCCCTTTAGGGACCCATCATCCATCCTCTTATCAGCCTGACCAGCCTTGCTGAGAAAACTTGGTGGAGGGGGTGACAACACTAATGGAAGAAAGATGAGGTACAAATGATTGAGAACATTCCTTTCTCTTATTTTCGTTGCCTTTCATTTGTTTTTAAGGAGAGGCCTTGATCGTCTCTCAGGTGGAGCTACAGAGGCACGTTCTTGATGCCATGAACTGCATTATTACAATTGTCAGAATTCGTACATCCATCAGGTAAGGTGTTGACCAGGCAAGGACAAATGTTTAGCCTAATATTTTGGCTTTCCATTCACTTCAAATTATTACAGTCCTAGACTAGAGACCAGAACAAATGAAACACTCAGTAAAGGTACAATTAAAAATTCTACTATGAAATAATAAATAAAAACTAAAATCTATGATAAAACCCAGTCTGTCAATTATACATGGTTTAACTATACTAAAATTAAAGTAAAGGTAAAGGTTCTGCTCACACCTAAGTGCAAGTCATTTCTGGCTCTAGGGGGCGGTGCTCATCTCCGTTACAAAGTCGAAGAGCCAGCTGTCAGAAGATGTCTCCGTGGTCATGTGGCCAGCATCACTTTCTGATCGCCCTGTTCGCTCTCATAGGAGGGGCCTCCTTGGGGTGCCGTCGGTCAGGCATTGTCGGCTGGCGGTTCCCAGGGCTAGGGCCTTCTCTGTGGGAGTGCCTGCCCTTTGGAATCAGCTCCCCGTGGATCTCCGTTTGCCTGACTCCGCTCCTTCCGCCGGGACCTGAAGACTTGGTTGTTTCAACAGGCCGGCCTGGAATGACCCGGGGCTGAGGGTTTTAATTTTTAATTTTTAACTGTATTCAGCTTATTTATCTGTTTAATTCTCTTTTATTGTAAATTTCTTCTGTTTTAATGTTCGCCGCCCTGAGTCCTTAGGGAGTAGGGCGGCATACAAGTCGAATAAATTATGATGATGATGATGATGATGATGATGATGATGATGATGATGATGATGACTAAATGCCAAAGGCGCAGAGAACGCAGTTACCTTCCCACCAAAGTGGTCCCTGTTTTTCTACTTGCATTTTTACATGCTTTCAAACTGCTAGGTTGGCAGAAGCTGGGACCAGTAACGGGAGCTCACTCCATTACGCAGCGCTAGGGATTCGAACCGCCAAACTGACGACCTTTCTGATCAACAAGCTCAGCGTCTTAGCCACTGAGCCACCACATCCCTTCTTTATTAAACTAGACATACCCAATTCCTGCAACTATTGTTTGTATGTTTTAGCCTCCTGTCCCCTAATTATCTTTGCTGCTCTTCTCTGCATTCTTTCCAGATTCTTAACATCTTTTTTACACCCAAAGCAATAGCCAGGATCTGCAAAGTAAGTCTCATGCAGATCATTGCTAGTTAGGGCAAATATAATCCATATAATATGCTAAGTGGCTCAAAATGTAGGGAAAATGTGTATTGGGAGGGGGTTTAAACCTTCATCAGGCAGTGTCAAAATTACAGGTTGTCCTCAACTTATGACCACAACTGAGCCCCCAATTTCTTGTTGTTAAGTGACACATTTGTTAAGTGAGTTTTGGCTTATTTTCCTATCTTCCTTGCCACAATTGTTAATTGAATCACTGCACTTGATAAGTTAGTAAATCGGCTGTTAAGTGAATCTGGCTTCCTCTTTGATTTTGCTTATTGGAAGATCACACAACCTTGGGAGCCAGCGACGGTCATAAGTATGAAACCATTGCCAAACATCTTAATTTTGATCACATGATCATGGGGATGCTTCCAAGGTCGTAGGTGTGATAAACGGTCCAAAGTCCCTTTTTTCAGTGCTGCTGTAACTTTGAAAGGTCACTAAATTTGAACCGCTGTAAGTAGAGGACTGCCTGTATTTAATGCTTTTTTCCTATCCTAGTTATTTCCAGATGCCTGTCAGACCAGGTTAATTCCCCGATAAGTTACTTCTGATGAAAGATTAGTGTTATTTGCTCCAGTATTAATCTCCTGACCCATCATAATGTCTGTGTTAGTTTCATTATTAATTTCACCAAACAGCTTAGGGAATTAATAGAGATCAATCAGCCTTTGCTTGTGGCATTTTGTGCTCTGATCAAGAGAGTGAGAAGATAGAAATTAAACGAGTTAAGGACTGCTGCCTGGAATTCAGAAAGATACCACACTGCCGACAGGGAGTGGAAGTATGGCTCCGGAGGTTGTGGAGGAGGTTGGGGAAGGGCAGAGGCTGGCTGGGCAGTCAGAGGAAGACCCAGGCCCATCCCCTCTCCATCCTAGAGCATGCAGGGAGGAGAGGATAAGGGAGAGACGTGGTCAACTCGGGAGGAGAGGACCTTGATCCTCTTCATGGGCTGCAGCTGTGACAACTGGATAAGAGGACGGACATGCGTATGGGCGAACGCTGGAAACAAAGCTTGGAAATATCTCTAGTTTATGATTTCTCTCTGAGTTTGGCGTCCTTCTCAGTGTGTGTTCTGTTATCTGTGGACGTCCTCCATCCCTTATCTTGCCTGGTTTGTGTTGCTTTTTACTCTTTATAATTTAAACGGCATTTTCCTCCTTCTTGTAACTGTTTGTGTGGGAGTTTTTAAATCTCCAGTCAAGGATATTTGGAGCTTGGAAGCAAACTGAAGGAATAAAAGGGGCTTCACCTGTTTTTTGTGACTGTGTTTATTTTGTATCCCACCCTGGGTCATCACACAGATATTTTGCTTTGGCCAAAAAATAAAAAAGCTGTTATTATTGCAAACCTCATCTCGAGTCTCCCTCTTTGGCATCTCGGTGGCTCAGGGAAACTTCTGGGACCTTACAGTAATACAATACACAGGGCAAAAAAAATACAGAGAGTGCTCAACTAACAATGGTTCATTTAGTGACCATTCAACATTACAATGGCATTGAAAAAAGTGTCTCAGGGCCATTTTCCACAGTTACGACATCCCCATGGTCACGTGATGTTTGCATGCGGATGCTTGACACCTGTCTTGTACTTATGAAGGTTGTGGTGGTCACATGATCCCCCTTTTGCAACCTTCTGACAAGCAAAGTCCACGGGGAAGCTGGACTCACTTAACAACTGTGGGAAGAAAAGTTGTAAAATGGGCAAAACTCACTGAACAACTGTCTCCCTTAGCAACATACATTCTGGGCTCGATTGTGGTTGTAAGTAGTCAAGGACTAGCTGTAAAGGCCACATTGAAAAGCTTTCAAAATGTCTCTAAAAATGGCAATCAGCCCATAAATAGCTCTTATTTTAATACCCAGTTTATCTTATATGGTTAAATTTAGGGACAAGCAGGGTGCTTATTAAAGCAGAACAACTTGAGCTTATTCAAAAGAGGACAATGAATTCAACTGCATACTTTTACAAATGTTCTTGGAAAGCAACATACTATTTTATTTTATTTTTATTTTTTTTGGCTCCAGCAGGAAATTATTATGTTCCAGGAACCCAGAAGAAAACATGAGGTTCTTCAGGACCCACGATGACGACTAAAGTTGGCAAGAACCTTTAGCTTGTGCCTTGGTGCTTCGCTGAAATCATCTACTTAATAACCATGGTCCAGCTTCAGTGTTCTTGCTGGCCTTCCAGCCTTTTAATTTCCTGATTGCTGTTCCCTTTTATGCAACAAAACTCAAGCACCAAACAACAATGATTAATGTTTCAACACTTCAATCTCTCTCTCTCTCTCTCTCTTTCTCACACAAATACTTCTCTCTCTCCCTCCCTCCCTTCTTACCTACATTATCTATCTGTCTGTCTGTCTGTCTGTCTGTCTGTCTGTCTGTCTGTCTGTATCTATCTATCTATCTATCTATCTATCTATCTATCTATCTATCCATCTATATATCTATATCTCTATCTATCTATATCTCTATCTATCTCTATTATATCTATCATCTCTATATCTCTCTATCATAATCTATTTATCTATCTACATCTCTCTATCTACCTACTATTATCATCATCGATCTCAATCTATCTTCTCGATCTTATCTATCGTCTGTCTGTCGTCCGCGTCATCCATCTATCTATCTATCTATCTATCTATCTATCTATCTATCTATCTATTCTCTATATCTGTCTGTCTGTCTTTCTATCTACCTATCATCTATCTACACATTTCTCTCTCTATCATATACTTATTTATCATCTTTCTCTCATCTATTCGCGCACACATTTATCTATCTGCCTGCTCTATCTATCTATCTATCTATCTATCTATCTATCATCTATCTCTATCATCTATCATCTATCATCTATCTCTATTTTTATCTCTCTCTATCATCTATCTCTATCTATTTTTATCTATCTATCATTTATATCTATTTTAACCATCTATCATCTATCTTTATCTATCTATCATTTATCTCTATCTGTTTTTATCTATCTATCTGATCAAAATGGAAAGATCTCAATAGTGTTTTTCAGCCATGACAATTTGAAGATATGTGGACTTCAGCTCCCAGAATTCTCCAACGAGCATACCAAGGTTGAGAATCACTGGATTAGAGAAATTGACACTTAAAACAGCCATCTTCACATAGGGTGAAGAGATCAAATGCCAAAGTGCAGGATGGAAAATGCTTGGTTTGGTTAAAAAAAACCTTTGAAAAGGATTTTGGAACTGTAACCATCTTTAATGGGTTTCTCTCATTAGTAGAATATAGTTTTTTTTAAAAAAACAGATAATGCAGTTTAGAAGCATAGTTCCCAAATTATGGGAAGTAACATTCCACTATATCTTGTATTAGGATCCTGACTTTAAATTCTGTGTCCAGTTCTGGACACTTTATTGGAAGAATAATTAAAAAGGAATGCTAACTGGTGCAGAGCTGGACAATAAGATTGATCAAGAAACTAGAAATGAAAAGGAGAAATTAGACAATATGGGAATATTGTTGAGACTTGAAGAAGTTACCTGGATCACGATGGCTCTTTTCAACACCTGAAAGGAATACCATCCAGAAAATTACTGTCCAGCAGTGCAGGACATAGATTAATAGAAGCGACAAAAAGGCAGATTCTGGCAAAATGTTAGGAACAATAAATTGCCGTGCTAAGCAGCAGGTAGGACACAATACATAATGTCTCATTTCCTGAACCACAGGGAGACACACAAAAAAAGATAAAAGATAGTGGCTTCTTTTCAAGGCTGTACAAATTAGGGAGAACTAATTAGTGTGGCCACCAGTTTTTTCACTTCTTCCATGCTTTCTGATGTACCTTTTATCTTTGCAAGAAAGGTTAGGGAGAACCAAGTAGTGATGGCTTCTAATTAGATGGCTAGTTAGCCTGTTACCAGCCCTTCTCCTCTGGGTCAGTGATTTTACCAAGGAGGAGATACAAAATAATCTTTGTATTTCAATAGATTTTGCTAGTGAAGAGAGAGGTATCAAAGATCCCACAAGTGGCCTCTGGCCCCTTTAAAAACTGTAAATCAATATACAGGTAGTCCTGGACTTACAACAGTTTGTTTAGGGCTGTTCAAAGTTACAGCAGCACTGGAAAAAATGATTTGTGATGCTTGTGACCATTGCAGCATTCCTATTGTTGCTGGACCAAAATTTGGAGGCTTGGCAACTCCTAATGTGATGACCTGAGGCATGGCACAAAGGCAACACAGTCAGATAAGCGATAAGAGTACCTTTATTATCTTCAACTTTGCCCCCAATGTCCAGGTTACCTTCTGGCTAGAGAAAAACTCTCCCAGGAACAGCCTTTGACTGCAGAAAATTCAGTCCAAAACATGAGCAACACAAACTGTAACTTAAAGTCCAAACAAAATAAACTGAACTAATTAGTTTGGCAGGGCAGGAGCAGGAATTTCAAACTTGAAAGCATGACAAAACTCACACAGTTGGGAAGAGGCAAGGGACACAGATGACGATACAAGAAAAAATCACGTTTGCTCCCAACAGCTTCCTGCATGCAGATTGCCTTTTTTATACACTGTGTTCCCAGATGCAGCTAATGAAGGGAATCAGGGCCCTTTCCTCCCCTGTACGCCACACAACCCACATTGCTCTCTTCTTTGTTCCTCCCTGCGTGCCCTAGGATGAAGAGGGGGTGAGCCTGAGTCTTCCTCTGAATTCCCTCTGCCTTGCTCTACCTCTCCCCTGCTCTGCCCAGCCGGACTTTGCCCTTCCCCAGTTTCTTCCACAGCCAACGGAGCCACACTCCCACTCCCTGTCAGCTGTTCGGCTTCCTCCTCCAAGTCAGATTCAGACAGGGGCATGACACCTATTTATGACATTTGCAGTGTCCCAGGGTCATGTGATCCTCCTTTTGCAATGTTTTAACAAGCAAAGTTAGATTCACTTAACAACCATGTTACTAATTTAATAACAGCAGTCAATCACAGCAACTGTAATGGGAAGGGTCATCAAATGGGGCAAAATTCACTTAACAACTGTGTCACTTACCAATAGAAATTTTGGGCTCACTTGTGGTCAGTAGTTTAGACAACTGGGCCCCATTTTTGTGGTCTCATCAGATGTACAACTCTAATTGATGAGCCCCATAACATTCCCTTCCATCCATGGCTAATGGGTCTAGGACAATTCGCTGCAGCCCTAACTCGTCGTGGCCATCTCACCTTGGTCAACTCATCACAGGACATTTATGGAGATTCTCAGTCATCCAGGTCATGGTTATCCCAAAGGTGCTCACAAACTGAGCAATGTGGTATATGCAGTACAGTGCAGTGAGCCACGTGCAGATCTATACATTGGGGAAACAAAACAACCACTTCATAAATGCATGGCACAACACAGGAGAACAAACCCATCAAGACTAAGATTCAGCAGTCCATCTGCATTTACAAGACAAAAGGCCACTCTTTTGAGGACAGCAAAGTCCACATTTTGGACCGAGAGGACCTCTGGTTTGAAAGAAGGGTCAAAGAGGCCATCTAGGTCAAAATTGAACAGCCCTCCCTCAACAGAGGGGAGAGGGATATGACATCATCTATCTCCTGTCTACAACACAGTCCTTTCAGCAGTTCCAAAAAGGCTCCACATCCATTTGCACTACTGAGGTGACCCTGAGGACACATGCAACCTCCAAGTGGCCTCAATGACTCTCTAAAAAGGATGCAAATGACCAGCTGTCTGCAAGGAATATAAATCCTTCCCATTCCCCACCATCCAAGTCAGAGCTGAAGAAGCTTCTTGGATGAGAAATGAGATGGCTTCCAAGAAAATCCCCAGCAAGTCCAGTTGCCACTTGAAAAAAGCAGCTTTGTGTCATTGCGGGACAATTCCCCACAGCCAATTTGCCGTGGGACAATTCAATGTGGACAATTCCATGCAGGATAACTCATTGCAATAAATATTCACCACTGTTTCTTTGACTTATTTCCATTAACAAAAATTGTTTCCATTAACAAAAATGGAAATGATGTCAAAGAAACAGTGGTGGATAACATTTATTGCGTTGAGTTATCCCACATGGAATTTTCCATGGTGACTTGTCCCATGGCAAGTTGGCTGTGGTGAGTTGTCCCACAGCAAGTTGGCCGTGATGAGATGGCCATGGCACGATGGCTGAAACGAGACGACCATTGGTGAGATAGATGCAGTGAGTTGGCCAGGATGGATTGTCCCATTCCGCTGGTGATGGCCTACGTGGATATAATAGGGGAGAAATAATCCTCTATTTATTTCACAGTCCTTGTGGCCTCTCCCCAATTCTTGGGTCAAGCAGTCAATGGATCAGGATGAAAAGCTTCCAGCCATCTAACGCCGAGAGGCAGGGAGACATTTCCTGCTACACTAACAAGAAAATGCAACACATTTTTCATTTCTCCTGCCCGGTTCCCAGGCCATGTCTTCTGAGCATCACCTACTGTGTCTTGTGATACTTATGACAACAGTGAGCTAATTTGTGTCACAACGGTGCTGACCTTTTGTCAGCATAAGCCACATTAAAGACACAATCTCCATGCTGAATAATTTAATCACTGCTAACAAGTCTGGGGTGTTGGAGAGATTGTGCTTATAATCCGGTTCTGTGATCCTTTCATTAAGTAGGTTTTTCAAAATATGTCTTCCCAAGAGAAAATTGCCAGGTAAAAGGGGGGGGGGAATAATAATTAAAGCAAAGTCCCACAGTTATAAAATTCTTCCACAAAGAATTCATTGTTTGATGAATTTGAGTTGGGAAGACAGCATTTACTCTCCTTTTCATTGCTCCTTATCACCCATCCCCTCCCACTTGTGATTGTAGGACTGCAACTTTGTCGCTTGTATCCTTACGATTTATATTGACTGTTTCCTATTATTATTTGATTGCTGATTGTACCCTATGACTATCATTAAGTGTTGCATGTTATGATTCTTGATTCTTAACGAATGTCTCTTTTCTTTTATGTATACTGAGAGTATTTACACCAAGACAAATTCCTTGTGTGTCCAATCACACTTGGCCAATCAAGTATTCTATTCTATTCACTCCTTAGTCTTCACATAATACTAGTTAATGAGATACAAGGAGTCTTCAACATATGACCACCATTGAGCCCAACATTTCTGTCACTAAATGAGACAGTTGTTGGGTGTGTTTTACCCCAATTTTACAACCTTTCTCTCCTCAGTTGTTAATTTAGTAATATGGTTGTTAAGTGAATCTGCCTCCTCGATTGACTTTGCTTGTGAGAAGGTCACAGAAGGGCATCATATGACCCAGGGGTGGGATTCAACTGGTGTTATTACCAGTTTGGTGATTACATTTTCCGAGCTTTGGGACTTGTGTTGGAGCCCATAATTTTCCTTTCCTTTCCTTTCCTTTCCTTTCCTTTCCTTTCCTTTCCTTTCCTTTCCTTTCCTTTCCTTTCCTTTTCCTTTCCTTTCCTTTCCTTTCCTTTCCCTTCCCTTCCCTTCCCTTCCCTTCCTCCACTCTATTTTACTTTACTTTCCTTCTCCTCCTCTTTTCAACCCATCTTCTTAGGTGCCCATTGGACAAAGTCCTGGTGGGATTGTAATGGCAAAGAAAAACAGAAAGGACAGAATGCATTTAGTTCAGCTAACAGGCCCTTGTCTTACCTCTGGCACATTTTCATTTAAAACTGGTCTAACAGTCTCTGACTGTTATTTCAGCAAAGAGCTGACAACTCAAATGTGGTGATGATTCTCTCATCACCACTTGTTTACCTTCCAGGTCCTTGAAATCCAGGTCCATGGCACCATTCTCCCAAATGAAAACTTTGAAAAACAAAATCCATTCAGACAGGAACTGAAAGGCAGATTTCTTGGTAATAGCTTCCAGAGTATGATGATGGCACAGGTCGTCCTTGACTTAAAAATCATTCATTTAGTGACTATTGACAGTACAACGGTACCAGGAAAAAGAACATTTTATTGGGACATATGAAACTGGCCCATTCTTGGTGGAAAATGGGCTCTAAGTTCCCACCAGTTTTACACCCAATTAAAAACAAAACTTTGTCACTTCCCCCCCAGAGTCACCAATCACATGGTCCAATCACCATGTAGTCCAGTTGCTAGGTGATCTCCATCTCCATCTTTCGAACACCTGTACCAACGTCTTTGATTTCCAGAGGAAAGAATTTTATTTTGGCTATGACACCCCAGCTACCTTCGCTCCAGGCTGCGTCAACCTTGAAAAATGGAACTTAGGGATTTTGGCATGCGATTCTCAGTTCTGGCTTTTCACTATTGCAATACACTTAACCTTTAATAAAGCTGCACCTTTCTCAACAAATGGAGCCAAGGATTGTTTCTATTTAGAAGTTAAAATTGTGGCAGATCTGACCAGGGTGGGCTTCAAAAATGTTAGCAACCGGTTCTCGGCCCGGTCTCTGTGGGGGCGTGGCCATGGTGGGTGTGTCCTAATAAGCCTTCTGCAACACAGCAGCGGGGTCGTTTTTGCTCTCCCTGGGCTCTGGAGGCTTTCCTCCAGCCTCTGGGAGTTTGAAAATGGCCTTCCTGGGCTCCGGAGGCCCTCTGGAGGCCAGAAACGGGCCCGTTTCCAGCCTTCCCGAACTTCTGGAAGGTCCATTTTTCACTCTCCCTGAGCCTCCACGTGGGTCCTGCATTTACCTGGGATCCAAAATGTTCCACATGGAGACTCTTGGGAGGGTTGGGGTGGGCAGAGCCAGTCTGGGGTGGGATTTGCCAGTTCACTGAACCGGCCATAAAATTAGCTACCGGTTAGCTAAGGGTTCATCCGAACTGGGGCAAACCGGTAGCAGCCTACCCCTGGATCTGACACTTAGGCCACTTACAGATGTGGTCAGTTGTGACAAAGTGCTTCTACCTTCCTTGTGTTTCCAAATATGCTGCCAAGGAAATGATAAGATTTAGGTGTCTCTTGATATCCTGGAGGCTGGTAGCTGGAGCCCAACGATATTCTGGGCAGTTTTAATGATTCTCTGTAGAGCCTTTTTTGTCCGCTACAGAGCTGCTCCCATACCATACAAGAATGCCTTATGTCAGGACACTCTCAATGGTGCTGCAGTAGTAGGACAGAAGTAGATGCTCTCTCTCTCTCTCTCTTTCTCACACAAACATACTTCTCTCTCTCCCTCCCTCCCTTCTTACCTACATGATCTATCTAGCATCTATCTATCTATCTATCTATCTATCTATCTATCTATCTATCTATCTTGTCTATCATCTATATCTATCTATTTGTATCTATCTATCTATCTATCTATCTATCTATCTATCTATCTATCTACTTTTATCTATCATCTATATCTATCTATTTGCATCTATCTATCTATCTATCTATCTATCTATCTATCTCTATCATCTGTCATCTGTCATCTGTGTCTGTCTGTCTGTCTGTCTGTCTGTCCGTCTCTCCATCCATCCATCCATCCATCCATCTCTATCTATCTATCTATCTATCTATCTATCTATCTATCTATCACATTTCTATGCCACCCATCTCACTGTCCAAGCAACTGAGGGCAGCTTATAACTTCATAAATGCACAATATAAAACCATGAAAATGGTTCAATACATTCAGGAATAAAAATCAAACCATCCAAATCAACAAGTAACTAGATAAAAAGAGACCAATACAGAATGAGAGTGGAATTGGGATCTTCTCTGAATCCGCCAACCATCTCCAGAAGGAGATGCCCCCATTGGAGCATCAAGCCAGTTGGCAGAGCCAGATCTTCAGGCTAAGAAGGTGGGTGAGGATCTCACCTCAAGGGGCATGAAGTACCAGAGGGAGGAAGCCAGGGGTGGGCATCTGGGGGTTCTCAGAGGTTCGGCAGAGTCCCTAGCTAAGATTTTTCACAGTTCGGAGAACCCCTACATCCCACTCCTGGCTGGCCCTGCCCTGCCCGCCCCGCCCTCCCAAGAGTGGCCCGTTTTGGATGCACGGAGGCTCAGGGAGGGTGAAAAACGGGCCTCCCAGAAATTCAGGAAGGCTGGAAATGGGCCTGTTTCCGGCCTCCAGAGAGCCCCCGGAGGCCCGGGGAGGCCATTTTCACCCTAGTGGAGGCTTGAGGAAAGCCTCCGGAGCCCCTAGGAGGGCAAAAATGTCCCCCGCACTATGGTGCAAGAGGCAGACTAGGCCACGCCCACCTAGCAACCAGGCAGAGAACTGTTTGCTAAAATTTTTGAAGGCCACCCCTCGAGGGACCCACAACAGAAGAACCTCTTCTCCTGGATCCCACCAGCTGAAATTCCTTGGCCGATGGAGTACGGAGTGCAATCCTTCTGCTAGAGGGAGTTTTGGTGTATCAGTCCTGTTGGGATGAGACTGTTCCCTAGGTAACCTGAATCCATGCCATAAATTCCTTTAAAGGTGATAACCAACACCTTGAATTGAACCTGGAAGCAAATCAGCAATGTGCAATAGTGGTGTTACATGGGCCACCACAGAGGTGGTATTCAGCAGGTTCTGACCGGTTCTGGAGAACCGGTAGCGGAAATTTTGAGTAGTTTGGAGAACCGGCAAATACCATCTCTGACTGGCCCCACCCCCATCTATTCTCTGCCTCCCATTGACTCCCATCTGATCGGCTGGGTCTTCTTTTGTTGCCCTGCACAGGAGAACGGAGCTGGAAAGCAGGTTAGTGGGGTAGGGAGGGAATTGATTTTGCAGTATCCTTCTCCCAGGAGTAGGGAGGGAATGGGGATTTTGTAATAACCTTTCCCTGCCATGCCCACCAGGCCATACCATGCCCACCAAGCCACTCCCACAGAACCAATAGTAAAAAAATTGAATCTCACCATTGGGCCACCCTCTGTGCCAGCTGTGGCTTTTGAACACTCTTCAAGGGCAGCCCCATGTAGAGCGCATTGCAGTAGTCTAAACACAAGATAAGCAGGGCATAAATGACCTGGAACCAGGGAAAGGTGTTTCTAAAAGCCTCATGCCCACATGATTCTGCCAAGAGGTCTACATCAGAAGCCATTGTCTTCTAGACCTCAGTTATACCTGAATGGACAGAAATATTACGCTGTAATTCCACATTAATGTCTGAAAGTAAAATTAATATATTTGATGTGCATCCAGCAATTATGTGGCCGAACTGAACTGAACTGAACTGTATGCTACTCTCTCTCGGACTCTGTATTTTCATCCACAGTATCAATTTTACTTTTTTGAGGCTCATCTCAGGGCTTACAAGTCTCGGTTTAACCATCTGGCCATTGCATTCTCCACATCCTGATATTTCTGGATACTTTTCTTTCTGGGTTTTTCCCCTCCAACCAGTTCTTCTTTGATATACAAAGGTTACAGCGGGGAGAAGGAAAGGAAAGAATGAAAGAGGTGGGAAAGGAGAACAGGGCTAGCGGATGAAAAGCAATAATTAAGACGTTGCTTGATGACCATGACAATTATTTCCTCTTCGTCTTTGACATTCCGCTTTTGAAGAGGTTGCTGCCTTTCGAATAATACAGGCATAATTCAGCCAATTAGCTTTCCCTGGGATCAAAGAGGACTGATGGCCAGCCGTGAGAGAGTACTGGGATCTGGGCAAGTCAACTCCTGTATTAATTGCTGTCGCTTCTCTGCCCAGGCATCTGAAGATCAGAGGCTATTTCAAAAGGGCAACAGCGCCTGTTGTTTCGGGACGAGACGCCTGTGAAGAATGCAGTAAACGCAGCAAAGGAGTTACACAGCACGGCAAAGCTTGCCTCACCCTTAATTGTTCTTGGTAGATCTCTGGCTGAGCCCTCCTGCCTATCTGAGAAGTTACAGTCGGCCGTCAGCATGGCGAGCTGACAGGGTCTGTTTCCTTTTTTCTTTTTCCCAGAATTGTCCTTTGCTGCATATCCCAGTGGTAATAAACAACCTGAATCTTTTGTCATCACCGACAAAACCAGAGAGCAGACACAAAGCATGCACGCACACAAACACACACAAGCATGCTCGCACACGTGCACCCTTTATCTCGTGAAGTGTTTTGTAATGCCTTGGAAAGACCGCAACTTGGAAAATTGCATCCAGTTTTAGTTACCAGAATAAAATAATAATAACGTTGAGACTCTTGAAAGAGTGCAGAGAAGATGATAAAGGATCTGGAGCCTAAAACTTATAAAGAACGGTTGAAGGAATTGGGT
Source organism: Naja naja (assembly GCA_009733165.1). Taxonomy (NCBI): domain Eukaryota; kingdom Metazoa; phylum Chordata; class Lepidosauria; order Squamata; family Elapidae; genus Naja; species Naja naja. Next base: position 56,252,407 of record CM019152.1, on the reverse strand, counting down.
ATGTCTAGTTTAATGAAAAGAAGGACTAGGGGTGACATGATAGCAGTGTTCCAATATTTGAGGGGCTGCCCCAAAGAAGAGGGAGTCAACCAGGGGTGGGATTCTACCAGTTGGCACCTATTCTCTAGAACCGGTTGTTAACATTCTAAGCAGTTTGGAGAACCGGTTGTTAGAGGAAATTACTGTAAGGAAGTCAGGAAGGTAACATTCTGGTGTTGCTTACAGAAACTGCCTCTCCGTTAACCCTTATTACATTCTTGACAGGACTAGACTTCCTGTCTCAGGAACTTCTCTGGAGTTTTTTTCCCCTCCTTTGCTGGTACTTTGCTTGTGTGGAGTGACCATTCAAAGTTATAGTGGCACTGAAAAAAGTCACTTATAATCATTTTTCACACTTACGACTGTTGCAGCATCCCCACAGTCACGAGAGGCCAGGTGAGGACATGCATGCCTCGATGTGAGTGATATTGAGTTGGCCACGCCCAGCCAATAACATGACCACCAAGCCACACCCACCAACTAAGCCATGCCCACAGAACCGGTTGTTAAAAAATGTGAATCCCACCCCTGGAGTCAACCTGCTCTCCAAAGCACCTGAAAGGCAGGACAAGAAGCAGTGGGTGGAAACTAATCAAGGAGAGAAGCAACTTAGAACTAAGGGGGAATTTCCTGACAGTGAGAACAATTAACCAGTGGAACAACTTGCCTCCAGAAGTTGTGAGTGCTCCAACACTGGAAGTTTTTAAGAAGAGATTGGACAACCATTTGTCTGAAGTGGTGTAGGGTTTCCTGCTTGGGCATTGGGTTGGACTAGAAGACCTCCAAGGTCCCTTCCAACGTTGTTATTCTGTTAAGAGGGTGTTAACCTGTTCTCCAAAGCACTTATAGGAAGAACAAGAAGCAATGGATGGAAACTCACCAAGGAGAGAAGCAACCTCAAACAAGGAGAGATTTCCTGACAGTGAGAACAATTCATAAGTTGAACAGCTTGCCTGCAGAAGTTGTGGGTGCTCCAACACTGGAGGTTTTTAGGAAGAGATTGGACAGCCATTTGTCTGAAATGATGTAGGGTCCCCTCAGTGGTGGGATCCAAATAATCTAACAACTGGTTCTGTGCCCTAATGACCAGCTGGGTGGGCGTGGCCATGGTGGGCATGACCAAGGAGTGTGACGGGCAGCACTTGGCCTCCTGGGAGAAAAAACAGGCCATGGAGAAGCGCCACCGCCCCTGTTCCAAGTTTTTTTTGCCTAGTAGGCCTCCCTGAAGTCCCCTGGGAGCAAAAATGGGCCATGGAGGACGCCATTGCCTCCGTGCCCAGTTTTGGGCCTAGTGGGCCTCTCTGCACTTACCTGGGAGTCAAACCATGGTGCGTGGGGACTCTTGGAAGGGGCAGGACTGGAGGCGGGGGGGGGGCAGCCAGCAATTTAACAACTGGTTTGGCCAAAGCAATGCTAACCAGTTGAATCTCACCACTGGGTCCCCTACAACTTGTAGGTTGGACTAAAAGTTCTCCAAGGTCCCTTCCAACTTTATTAATCTGCTATTCAAGGGTGGGGGAGAGGAGGGGAATCAGGTTACAAGAAGAGACTAGAAGGATTACAAGAAGAGACAGCAAGTTGTTCCATTGGTTAATTGTTCTCACTGTCTGGAAATTTCTCCTTAGTTCTAGGTTGCTTCTCACCTTGATTAGTTTCTATCCATTGTTTCTTGTTCTGCCTTCAGGTGCTTTGGAGAATAGCTTGACTCCCTCTTCTTTGGGGCAGCCCCTGAGATATTGGAAGACTGCTATGATGTCTCCCCTGGTCCTTCTTTTCATCAGACTAGACATACCCAGTTCCAGCAACCATTCTTTTTTTTTAATTGAAAAGTTTTACAAAAAAGACATTTTTTAAACAATAGCCCCCCCTCCCCCCCATCCCTCCCTCGCCCTCCCTCCTCGGACTTCCCAGAGTAAACTACAGGGTGTTATATCTGGCAATCTTATTCAAACATACACTAACAAACTATAAACACTTATACCCGCTTCAGCACTTTAACTCCCTTAATACAGACTAAAATAATAATAATAACATATCTCTTGACATATCTTCTTAACTTCTGATCTTCATTCATAGGCTATTTGAAACTTTTTAATCCCATATCTATTTTGGATATAATCAATCCATTTTCTCCAGTCCCGAATGTATCTTTCTTGTGAATGTTCTTTGAAGTAACCTGATACCTTTGCCATTTCTGCTAAATTCCATACTTTTAATATCCAATCTTCTATAGTAGGTACGTCTTCTTTCTTCCAATGTTGCGCCACTAACAATCTTGCTGCTGTTATTAAGTGTAACATTAATTTAGTTTCCAAAACAGTACAATCTGTAATAATACCCAACAAAAACAGCTGTGGCTTAAAACTTATCTTTTTCTTAAAAATCTTCTGGGTAGTCCACCATATTTTTATCCAAAAAGCCTTAATTTTTGCATGTCCACCACATATGAAAATATGTTGCATCATCACTACCGCATCTCCAGCATTTGGGTTTTTGATTCGGGTACATACATGCTAATTTTTTAGGATCTAAATGCCATCTATAAACCATTTTATAAAAATTCTCTCTTAAATGTTGTGCTTGAGTAAATTTCACATTTCTCACCCAAATTTTTTCCCCACATATCCATTGTTATTGGCTCCTGAATATTCTGTGCCCATTTTATCATACAGTCTTTAACTAATTCTGTTTCTGAGTCAATTTCAATCAATGCATTGTAAAACCTTTTAATATGTGCTTGACCTTGATCCTTAAATTGCTTTACTAAATTTTCATCGGTTCTCATAATACCAATTTTCTGATCTTCTTTCCAACTTGCTGGTAACTGTCCATACTGGAACCATGTCTGAACGATCTGTTCCTCTTTTAATAAATTAATAGATTTTAGTTGCAGTATACCCCCTTCCATTACTAAAAGTTCTTTATAGGTAATTACATCTTGCTTCTGTTCCACATTTATGTTTTCTGTCGCATGTCTGGGTATTGCCCATATTGGTATTTTATAATTTAATTTATGTTGATATTTTTTCCAGACACGCAGCAGAGCATTCCTTAGTATATGAGTCTTAAAAGCATTGTCCACCTTTTTATCATACAATAATATCCATGCCATCCATATAATAAATCATATCCCTCTATATTCAATATTCTTTCTTCTGTCATGTTAAACCAATCACTGATTGTTGATAACACAGCTGCGTCGTAGTATAATCTCAGCAACCGTTCTTTATATGTTTTAGTGGCTCTGTACTCTTTGTAGACTCTCAGCGTATTTTTTTTTTTACTTTGTGGCAATCCAAACTGGATGCAGTAATCCAGTTTTGGGAGACCATTATAAATTCTGTCCCTACATAAAAGGCATTAACAAGATGATATAACAAAGGAAGTGTGTTCCTTTTCAGTAAATGGTGTATCGATTGTATTGATTAGCGGTGTTTCGTATGTATTTGGGGGATGTGAACTCCTGTCCTCATACATTCCTTTTCTTTTTGTAAGCATTAATTTTCGAAAAGAGAAGATTTGTCTCTATACAATGCCTGCCAGGATGGAAAGAAAATTGCAGGATTAAGAAGAAAGAAAGAAAGAAAGAAAGAAAGAAAGAAAGAAAGAAAGAAAGAAAGAAAGAAAACGTGGTTTAAATAAGAGTCAAATTAATGGCAAGATAAGTTTAGGATAACTTGATAAGTCATATGGATTTCACATTAAAGAAGCTTGTTTCAGTTTCAGCTTCTTCAGCCTCCTTTCCTATTTATAGTGTTATTAGAGAAAAGTTCAAAATCTTAAAAGATTTCTACATGGTAATGATCGAGAGGTGTAAGTGGTTATTTTATATTAACTACATCCACAGAACTCCCTTGATCTCGTTATTGATTCAGTCCCTACACCACACATCAAAAATACAAACTAGGGGAAGTGTTTGGATTCACATAAACCAGTCCAATCCCCCAAATGAAGGTAACAATAAACTAAGGCTAACATGTTCTCAGAATAACAGAGTTGGAAAGGACCTTGAAAGTAAATAAGAGATAACTGATAATCAAGTTGGAAGGTCATCTAGTTCAACCCCCTGCCCAAGCAGGAGACCCCACACCATTTCTGACAGATGGGAGTCCAGTCTCTTCTTGAAAGCCTCCAAGTAATGAAGCTCCCACAACTTCGAGGGCAACTTCTGTTCCATGGGTTGATTGTTCTCACGGTCAGAAAGTTTCTCCTTATTTCCAGGTTGAATCTCTCCTTGTTCAGTTTCCATCCATTATTCCTTGTCTGGTCTACAGGTGCTTTTAGAAAATAGCTTGGCCCCTTCCTCTCTGTGGCAGCCCCTCAAATATTGGAAGACTTGCTATCCTGTCTCCCCTGGTCCTTCTCTTCCCTAGACTAGCCATACCTAGTTCTTGCAGTTGTCCATTGTACGTTTTAGCCTCCAGTCAGAAAACTGAGTTCTGCTTTCCCTACCTAAGGGAAGGTTTAAAATACTTAGAACATAGAATAATAGAGTTAGATGGGACCTTGGAGGTCTTCTAGTCCAACCCCCCCACCCAAGCAGAAGACCCTACACCATTTTTGGCAGTCCAGTCTCTTCTTGAAAGCTTCCAGTGATGAAGCTCCCACAACTTCTGAAGGCAACTTCTGTTCCATGGGTTGATTGTTCTCACTGTCAGAAAGTTTCTCCTTATTTCCAGGTTGAATCTCTCCTTGTTCAGTTTCCATCCATTATTCCTTGTCTGGCCTTCAGCTGCTTTGGAGAATAGCTTGACCCCTTCCTCCTCTCTGGGCAGTCCCTCAAATATTGGAAGATGCTATCCTGTCTCCCCTGGTCCCCTGGGGGCGGGGCCAGTCAAAGGTGGGATTTGTCGGTTCTCCAAATAACAAAATTTCCCGTATCGGGGTTCTCCAGAATTGGTCAGAACCTGCTGAATGCCACCTCAGGACTGGAGGTTCAAACATAGGAAGAACAGTTGCAGGAATTGGGAATGTGTAGTTTAATGAAGACAAGACTATGGGTAGGCAAGATAGCAGTGTTCCAATATTTGAGGGGCTACCACAAAGAAGAGCGGGTCAAGCTATTCTCCGCAGGACAAGAAAAGCAAGGATTGAAATCTCAAGGAAAATAAGCAACCTGGAATTAAGGAGAAAACTTCCTAACCGTGAGAACAATTGATCAGTGGAACGACTTGCCTCCAGAAGTTGTGAGTGCTCCAACACTGGAAGTTTTTAAGAAGAGATTGGTCACTTGTCTGAAATGATATAGGATCTCCTGCTTGAGCAGGGGTTTGGACTAGATGACCTCCAAGGTCCCTTCCAACTCTGTTCTTCTTAGATAAGAATCCTTATATTGGTGGTGTTGTTTTTTTTGCAGGGCTGCAAGTTTGAATCTATAATTGATATTATTTTCTGTTGCAATTTTGACTTCAAAACATACTGAATGTCAGCACGGCACGATCTTTTTACTGGAGGCTACGGCAACTTTGCTCCATTCTGAAAACCCCTGGCACCTGCAATGGTGATGGGAAGAATTTCCTCTTTGGATTCGTTTTAATTTGGCCCCTTTTTTCCCATTAAGATTTAAGTGAGTTTTGTTTCAGAGTAGTGGACTGTGAAACTAAGATGGGAAGATTAGACTGGAGGAGAGCTTTGTATGAAATATGACTATGACAAGGGTTTGCTGCTAGTTTGTGATGTGTGAAATGAAATCTCTACTCAATGTGCCTAGA
>CM019152.1:56148018-56245657 GCA_009733165.1 Naja naja | reverse complement strand
TCTATTCTATTCTATACTCTATTCTATTCTATTCTGTTTTATTCTAACTTTATTCTATACCTATTCCATTCTATAATTCTTATTCTATACTCTATTCTATTCTGTTCTGTTTTATTCTAATCTATTCTATACTCTATTCTATACTCTATACTCTATTCTATACTCTATTCTATTCTATTCTATACTCTATTCTATTCTATTCTATTCTATTCTATACTCTATTCTATTCTATTCTATATTCTATTCTATTCTATTCTATTCTATTCTATTCTATTCTATTCTATTCCATTCCATTCCATTCCACTCCACTCCACTCCACTCTATTCATTCCACTGATTTTCCTGGGCTTCAAGATCACCGTAGATGGGGACTGCAGCCAAGAAATTAAAAGACACTTGCTCCTGGGGAGGAAAGCTATGGCAAATGTAGACAAATCTAGACAGCATACTAAAAAGCAGATACATCACCCTGCCAACAAAAGTGTGTATAGTTTTCCCAGTGGCAATGTATGGCTGTGAAAGTTGGACCATGGGAAGGCTGAGCGCCAAAAGAATGGAGGCCTTTGAACTCTGGTGCTGGAGAAAGACTCCTGCGAGTTCCTTGGACTGCAAGGTGATCCAACCAGTCAGTCCTAGAGGAGATCAACCCTGACTGCTCTTTAGAAGGCCAGATCCTGAAGTTGAAATTCAAAGACTTTGGCCACCTAATGAGAAGGAAGGAAGGACTCACTGGAGAAGAGACGAATGCTGGGAACGGTTGAGGGCAAAAGAAGAAGAAGGGGACGGCAGAGAATGAGGTGGCTGGATGGAGTCACTGAAGGAGTCGGCGTGAGCTTAAATGGACTCCTGGAGATGGCAGAGGACAGGAAGGCCTGGAGCAACATTGTCCATGGGGTTGTGGTGGGTTGGACATGACTTTGCAACTAACAACACAACCCAGTATGTAGAAATTCCAGATTTCGCTGCCTCAAAGAACGCCTGATTGAATTTTTGTCATGCAAAGTCATGTATATACGAAATAGCCTTCCAGATCCCAAATGGAGCCATCTTTTAAGCTTTAATTTGGGGGTTGACCACCTCTTCCCTTATCAAACTAAAACAATCAGAATTTTTTTAAAATAGGATATTGGGGAAAAAGAGTCACAATATATTAGACGTCCCTTTCTTTAACGAGTCAGCCCATTTCCCAACAAAACTGAACAATAACCGTTCTTGAAATACTAAAATGCTATATGAGAACAAATCTCCTGTAGAGATGAGATTATGAACTAATTGTTACAATATTTCCTGAGGAGAAGGTACCTCGCCAATGGCTGCACAAATCCTTTATGGAGGCATATTTTCAAAGCACTGACCTTTTTAATATTTTCATGCCTTTTTCATTTAAATTCTCTCTCCCGTCACATGAAAGCTGCTTCCTCAAAAATCTGAGAGATTAGAAGTAAGAAATATGCAGCGTAAAAAACGGGGGGGGAAAGGCAGAGAAAGAAAGAATGGGAAGGGGAAAAAAAGAGAATTTATTTACACAATTTAGGGTAGATCGTGGGAAATGGTTAGCGGCTAATGGCCTTTTTCTATTTACATTATTTATATCTTGCCTTATTCTACATAAGTTGAGTGGGTTGGTTTTGTTTTTAAAAAGCTGTCATTACATCTTACAGTGGTTTCCTATTTTTATTGAGAAATGATAGTCTTTTTACCACATCAAATCCAAAGAAAATGTGAGCAAATGAATAAATTGGGGAATAGTGTGCCTTATCAGAAGACATCTCGATTTGGTAGCTGTTGTCCACCCTAAGTCTGAATAATCATAAAGATGAGATTGCTTTCATTCCTTACTAAGGCAGATACAGTCTCATTTGGCCTTAAGAAGAGGGGTCAAACTATTCTCCAAAGCACCTGAAGGCAGGACAAGAAGGCAGGACAAGAAGTAACGGATGGAAACTGTTAAGTTCGCATGAAGAGTCAGACGTGAAGTGCTTCAGTGAAGAGTTTATTAGTGACTACAGCTCATAACAGACCCGATTTGGCTGGGCTGCGGCTGCTACTTATAGCCAGCAGCCGCAGTTGCCAGCCAATCAGAGTGCAGGATTTTCCCGCACTTTTTAAACCAATCATTTCTTACATTTTACAAGAACAGTTCAAACTAAACCAATGACATTCAAACCTGCATACATAACAGAAACTAATCAAGAAGAGAAGCAACCTGGAACAAGGAGAAATTTCCTGACAGTTAGAACAATTAATCAATGAAACAACTTGCCTCCAGAAGTTGTGAATGCTCCAACACTGGAAGTTTTTAAGAAGAGATTGGACAACCATTTGTCTGAAGCAGTATAGGGTTTCCTGCCTAAGCAGGGGGTTGGACTAGAAGACCTCCAAGGTCCCTTCTGACTCTGTTATTCTATGTTCTAAGACAGATTAGAAGAGTGAATATTTTCTATGGACTCACCATAAATCACTTGACCAACTTCCTCCACCCAAGCTGATATACAATCTCACACAACTGTGACTCAAACAGCAATAGGCAATAGTCTTGTATGCTGGGATTCAAAACTTAGAACCTGTGAAAATGAGAAATAAAATCTAAGAGTTCCAGAATGTTGATTATTAGTATTTAAAGTTATTTTAAAGATTGATATTATTCATTTGAGCTTAAAGAAAGGCTATTGTGTTACATAAGGGACTAGACTGGAAACCAGGAGATGGTGAATTCTAGTCCCTCCTTAGATATGCAAGCCAGCTGGGTGACTTTGGGCCAATCAGCAGGAGACTGTGAGTTCTAGTCCTGCCTTAGGCATGAAAGCCAGCTAGGTGATTTTGGGCCAATCAGCAGGAGACTGTGAATTCTAGTCCCGCCTTAGGCATGAAAGGCACCTGGATGATTTTGGGCCAATCAGCAAGAGACTGTGAGTTCTAGTCCCGCCTTAAGCATGAAAGGCACCTGGCTGACTTTGGGCCAATCACTAGGAAACTGTGAGTTCTAGTCCCGCCTTAGGCATGAAAGGCACCTGGGTGATTTTGGACCAATCAGCAGGAGACTGTGAGTTCTAGTCCCGCCTTAGCCATAAAAGGCACCTGGGTGATTTTGGGCCAATCATTCTCTTTGAGCCCAACTCACCTCACAGGGTTGTTGTTGTTGTGGAGAAAATAGGAGAAGCAAGGAATATTATATTTCTTCACCTCTTTGAGTTGTTTATAAAAACAATAAAGGCAGATAGAAATAAAATAATAAATAGAATAAATCTGGAATCCAATTGAATACAGGGTGAGGAATCTGAGGTAATCAAGAGGACATAACATGTAACCCCAAAGCTGTTTGATGGTTAGGAAGAAAAATGGACTTGATCTAAAAAGATTCTAAGTCTCTGGGGGAAAAAAACCACTCTCTCACCATCAATCAATTCTGATTTTTTCACCTTCCCTCCAAAGTGGACAAAGCATGTTTCAACATTACAGGCCATTAGAAGGTCAGGAAAAAAAAGTGAGGAAAATTAACATTTTTGGCTGCTAAAAAGCTAAACTGAAGGTCTTCAGAAAAACCTCCTCACAAACATCCCTTGAATCATGGGTTCTCTGTTGACCAAGAAATTCATTTATTACAGAATATTAAATTTTAATCCCATCCAATAACTAGAGTTCTCCGGGTAGATTATAAGGTGATTTAAAATATTAAAAGCATGCACAATAAGCTTCTGAATCACCCAGAATAAAGAGAAGGTCTGGTAAATGATTATTGGAAAAAGATTAATAAAGCTGACCTTCGCTTCTCAAGGAGTCTTTGGATCACACCTGTCATGAAGTTAACTTTGTCTGTGTTGAAGAATTATTGTGGCTTTTTTTTTAAGGCGATATATGATAAGTTCAGATATATACAGATTAACAGATAATCAGAGTTGGAAGGGACATTATAGTCATCTAGTCCAACCCCCTGCCCAAGCAGGAGACCCTACACCATTTCTGACAAATGGCAGTCCAGTCTCTTCTTGAAAGCCTCCAGGGATGAAGCTCCCACAACTTCCGAGGGCAACTTCTGTTCCACAGGTTGATTGTTCTCACTGTCAGGAAATTTCTCCTTATTTCCAGGTTGAATCTCTTCTTGTTCAGTTTCCATCCATTGCTTCTTGTCCTGCCCTTGGGTGCTTTGGAAAATAGCTTGACCCCTTCCTCTCTGTGGCAGCCCCTCAAATATTGGAAGACTGCTATCATGTCTCCCCTGGTCCTTCTCTTCGCTAGACTAACCATGCCCATACGTTAAGCCAGAGGTCTCCAAACTTGGCAACTTTAAGACTTGTGGACTTCAACTACCAGAATTCCTCAGCCAGCTTTGCAATGGATTTACTTAAGAACTGCTGTAAAACGGGTTGTAAAATTGGATCCTGTATTGTGATGATACATTTTATGAATCTGTAGATTTACAACCATAATTGCCAGGCTACCCTTCAACCTTGGCAACTTTAACAGGTGTGGACTTCAACTCCCAAGTTGAAGTCCACAAGTCTTAAAGTTGCCAAGTTTGGGGACCCCTGCATTAAGCTATGGATCAGTTAACCTTCCATGGTTAAATCACAATTACGACACCAATGGAGCCCAAAGCTTTTGTTGCTAAGTGAATTCACATTGCTTCAGTGAATTTTGCTCCCTTTTGCGACCTGTCTTGCCACCGTTGTTAAGTGAATCCCTGCAGTTTCACGGTTGTTAAGTGAATCCAGCTTCCCCATGGTCTTTGCTTGTCAGAAGGTCACAAAAAGGTGATCCCATAACCACCGGAGACATTGTGACCATCATAAGTATGAATCCATTGCCAAGCGTCTAAATTTTGATCATGTGACCAAGGGTGAAAATGCCACAACCGTCATAACTGTGAAAAACAGTCATAAATCACCTTTTTTTCATCAACTGTTGTAACTTTGAACGGTCACTAAACAAACTGTCGTAAGTTGAGGACCGACTGCATTTCAAATGTAAAATGTGGTACTGTGCCTGTCCTCCTGCCTTCTTGCTTGCTTTTCAGGCACTTGAATGAATGAATGAATGAATGAATGAATGAATGAATGAATGAATGAATGAATTCTTTATTGGCCAAGTGTGATTGGACACACAAGGAATTTATCTTGGTGCAAATGCTCTCAGTGTACAGAAAAGAAAAGATACATTTGTCAAGAGTCAAGAATCATCAGGTACAACACTTAATAATAGTCATAGGGTACAATAAGCAATCAAATCATACTAGGAAACAGTCAGTATAAATCGTAAGGATACAAGCGACAAAGTTACAGTCATACAGTCACAAGTGGGAAGGGATGGGTGATAAGGAGTGATGAGAACATTAATACTAATAGTAATGCAGACTTTGTAAATAGTTGAACAGTGTTGAGGAAATTACTTGTTTAGCAGAGTGATGGCATTCGGGAAAAACTGTCCTTGTGTCTCGTTGTTCTGGTGTGCAGTGCTCTATAGCGTTGTTTTGAGGGAAGGAGTTGAAACAGTTTATGTCCGGGATATGAGGGGTATGTAGATATTTTCACAGCCCTCTTTTTGACTCGTGCAGTATCCAGGTCCTCCATGGAAGGCAGGTTGGTAGCCATTGTTTTTTCTGCAGTCCTAATTACTCTCTGAAGTCTGTGTCTGTCCTGTTGGGTCACAGAGCCAAACCAGACAGCGATAGAGGTGCAGATGACAGACTCAATAATTTTCTGTAGAACTGGATCAGCAGCTCCTTGGGCAGTTTGAGCTTTCTGAGTTGGCGCAGGAAGAACATTCTTTTTTTTCATTTTGTGTATATACACACACCCCGTGAACACAACTCAACAACAATTTTTTTAAAGAAAAAAATCAAAGCTTGCTTTTGATACTCCTGCAGCTTTTCTTCAAGGAAAATAAACTTGAGAAAACATTGGGGAAGAAGCGAATGAAAAGTGCAGAAGGAGAGCATTACTGTATATTGTCAGAAAAAGTTGAACCCCACCCCACCTTTAAAAACAGCATTTTAAAGGGCGGGGAGTTAACAGAAAGACCAACATACTAAGAATTTCCAGAGGGAGCAATGTTATTTCAGTGATAAATTACACCATTCATCTATTAGGCAGTTGGCAAATCTCTCTTTTTTTGTGCACTTCAGAGATAAGATAATATTTGACTATTGTTGTTTTCCCTCTTTAGAAGGTTTACAGCAAAACATACAAGACAGAAGCGAGTAGTAGCTTTTTGGCATAAGGTTTATTTAGGTTTATTCCCCACCGTTCCCATTGATTACGGGCTAAAAAAAATGGAGAAAGGACAGTATACAAATGCAAAACATCTTACTTTTTACAAAAACAAAAAAGATTTTCTTTTTCTTTTATTCACCTATGCTCAGATAGGAAAGCACCCATAATTTAAAAAAAAAAAAGTTCATTTTTTAAAAACCAACCATGGAAAGAGAAGCTGAAATAGCAATGCAGAATCAATGAAAGGCAAGCAAGATTTTTCTAAACTGGAAAGAAGGGCCCAAAATTAAAATAGGAGGCTGGAAAATAAAGGGTTTATACTGTACACTATTTTTAACGAGACAGGCACCGAAATATGTTTGTTGAGGAAATATCAGGCTGTTAGTACAAGCAGCCCTCGACTTACGATCACAACTGACCCCCAAATTGCTAAGGGAGGCAGTTGTTAAGTGAATTTGGTCCAATGTTCACAACCTTTCTTGCAACAGTTGTTAGGCTTAATCGCTGCCGTTGTTAAGTTAGTCACGTGGTCGTTAAGTGAAACTGGCTCCCCCCCATTGACTTTGCTTGTCAGAAGGTCGCAAAAGGGGATCACGTGACCTTGGGACACTGCAACCATCATAAATAGGAGTCAGTTTCCAAGCACATGAATTTTGATCACGTAACCTCAGGGATGCTGCAATGGCCATAAATGTCAAAAATAGATTAGAACAAAATAGAATAGAATTCTTTATTGGCCAAGTGTGGTTGGACACACAAGGAATTTGTCTTCGGTGCAAATGCTCTCAGGGTACATAAAAGAAAAGATACTTTCGTCAAGAATCATAGGGTACAACACCTAATGATAGTCATAGGGTACAAAGAAGCAATCAAATCATACTAGGAAACAGTCAATATAGATCGTAAGGATACAAGCGACAAAGTTACAGTCAAATGGCTGTCCAATCTCTTCCTTAAAACCTCCAGTGTTGGAGCATCTACAACTTCTGGAGGCAAGTTGTTCAACTTATGAATTGTTCTCCCTGTAGGAAATCTCTCTGTGACGATCCAGAGTAGCTCAGCAATGGAATAAACTCCAAAATATAACTCAGTCCTTTAATGCCTTCACTGTATAATTAGTTCGGGTGGGGTGGGGTGGGAGTCAAAAGAATATTTCAAAAAGCAAAAAACACAGTTCGTATTTTAAAACGCTGATAACAAAGAAGAACCCAAAACAAACCACCTCAATATAGTCCCTCGACAGTCCAGGGTAGATAAATGCCCGCTTCAGGAAAATAAACAGGAACAAACTACTGGAAGAACGCCAAACAAGATAAACCTTCTTTAAGCAGCAAACGTTAACCTTGACTCCAGCAGCCGGACTACGCATGTTTGGACTTAAATACAAAGCTCCCAGCTGCAGGCCCTGAGGAGGATCATGGCCCCCTCCTCCCGAGTAGAGCACGCTTTGATCTGATCCTCTCCTCCCTGCGTGCTCTAGAGTGGATAGAAGATGGGCCTTGGATCCTCCTCAGAGGGCTCAGCTGGCCTCTGCCCTTCCCCAGCCTCCTCCACCCACTCTGGAGCCACATTCCCACACCCTGCCGGCTGCTCCTCCTCTTCCTCGGAGTCAGTCTCCAACTGGGGCATGACACTCTCCTTAGTTTTAGGTCGCTTCTCTCCTTGGTGAGTTTTCTATCCATTGCTTCTTGTCTTGCCTTCAAGGGCTTTGAAGTAGCAGAGATTTCATAGATCTGACCACCTCCTTGCCTGGTTGCTATGATAGCCATTGATAAATGGACTGTCTCCCCGTCCCTTGGAAAGGCAAGAAGGGGGAAAAATAGAACAAGGTGACCTAAGACCCAAATGACTCTTAATAAGCTTTCCTTCTTTGCCTTTGATCTTTTCAGGAAAGGGAAAATGTGTCTGGAAACAGAGTAAATTCCTCTGAGCAAGTTGACAGAAGTAATCCTTGATTTTGAGCCACAAATCAATGTTCCTTCCAGGTTTACAACTCTCGGATATATTAAATCCCCTTGCAGGGAAAAAAAAAGCCACTTCTCATTCTTGAACAGGCTGTAGGAGATCTATATTTGTTGCCTTCAGAGCACGCTGTTATCTCCACTGTTCTTGTAAATACTCATCCAGGATTGCCATTTAGGGAGGGGGGGAGGAAGTGATAAAGGACTGAGTTAGAGCAAACAGAACTAATTCAGATTTTATTTCCAGGGAAGGAAAAACAACAACAAGAAGAAGCTAGCTTCAGAAATGGGGCAGGGATCGTGGCCAGCCATGAAACTGTGGGGTCTTTGATGCTTTCTGAGCTTGGATGTTTTTCTTTATTTGCAGACATTTCATTATCCAGCTAGATAATATCATCAGTGCCGGAAGGGAATCTAATAGCAGGCTAATCAAGGAATCACTAAGAATGCTCCCAACCAAGACTGACAGGGCAAGCCACTGTATATAGATAGAGATAAAGCACCGTCCTCCCTTGACCTGATTATGTTACCCAGTTGGGTCATGAAATGTCTGCAAGAAAGCAACCAAGGTCAGAGACCACCAAGGACCCTCCTCCTCCTCCTCGAAAACCTCCCTTCTAGCCATGATGATATTAAATAGTTGGGTCATACAAGAAAACAACCAAGCTCCAAGAACATCAAGGACTCCATAGTTGTCTTCCTCCCCATTCCCTTCCCTCCCCTCTCCTCCTCCTCTCCCCACAAACCCCACTTCCTTCTACCACTGATGATGCTACCTAGGTGGGTAATGAAACATCTGCAAGGAAACAAACTCAGAGAGCACCAAGGATGCCACCATTCAACCATGAGCTACAAATATTGCCTTCTATCCATGCTATGTATGTTAAGTTTGCATGAAGAGTCAGACGTGAAGAGCTTCAGTGAAGAGTTTATTCAGTGACTACAGCTCGAATGGACCCCAGTTGGCTGGGCTACGGCTGCCTCTTATAGCCTGCAGCCGTAGTTGCCAGCCAATGGGAGTGCAGGGTTTCTTCCCACACTATTTAAACCAATCCCATTTGACATTTTACAAGAACAGTTCAAATAAACCAATAACATTCAAACCTACATACATAACAATGTAAGTGAGGGAACAAGGCCACGTGGATAATTTCTCACACAAGCATAAAATTATGGGATTGCAAAGGACTACCAAGGTCATCTTGCCTAACCCTCTGCAATGGGCAGGAAATCTAAAGAAACCATATCTGAGAACTGGTTGTCTAATTTCTTTTTACAAACCTCCATCAATGGAGGATCCACAACCTTTTTTGGTAGGTCCTTGTGGTGTTCTGTTAATCTCACCCCCAGCAAGACTTTCTTTACGTTCCAGGGAAATCTGGATAGAAGATTCTTTGTATCCTCTTTCCCACCTTTTTCGGGACCTCTTCACACCTGTCAAAAATGGGGCACCCATCTTGCCCACTCGAAGATGTATGGACTTCAACTCCCAGAATTCCCCAGCAAGCATGGCTGGCAGAAGAATTCTGGGAATTGAAGTACGCACCGCTTAAAATTGCCAATGATCGAGGAAGACAAATATACAATACTCCAGATATAACTTTTCTGCTGGGACTGTTGTACAGGCAATCATTTTGACAGTGTGTATTATTGTACCGAGAGAGAATTATTGGTTAAAAAAGGAGTGATAACTTATTTTCCCCCAGATTTATAAGTGGATTATGAAGAAGACCAAAGAAGGCTTAAGTTATGCAAACATCTTTATTCAGTTATTTGTATATGGATTGGTAGGACTTCATTTTTTATTGCTCACTTTAATGAAATTTATCCAAATGTCAAAGTCCAAACAATACTTTGGTTTCTCGCTTTATGATTTTTTATCCTCATACATTACATCTTTCTATAGATTATATCAGTGTTTCTCAAGTCTCAGCATCTTTAAAATGAGTGGATTTCACATCTCAGAATGCTGGCTGGTGAATTCTGGGATTTGAAATTCACACGTCTCAAAGTTGCTGAGGTTGAAAAGCTCCGGGTTTTACTAACATGATATTATAATTGTGTTTGATTTGTTTGTTTATAAGTCATATTTGTAAGGCTTCTTCACTCTGGGTGGCAAACAAGAATAAAAGCAATATGGGGGATTTATTTATTGAAAACATTTCTACAGCTGCCCCATCTTAAAAACAATTCTGGGTGGCTTACAATCAATAAAGCAAACTAAGAGCAGAAAAAAAATAGAAAACAGAAGTTCATTCAAAATAAATTTAGTTGCTCCACATAAACTACAAACAGTTCTTAGCACTAGATTATTTCAGTGGATAAATGACATCTTGGAAACAATATAAGCAGAAAGAATAAAAGGCAGCTTCCTATCCATGGCTTTAATATTAGGAAAGTTGGAAAAATACATCACAGATTTCCTGGCCAGGAAAAAATGCAATCCACCAATTGCATTCCTGCTCAAACAAAATGTGTACGTTGTGGAAAATTTGTTGTCAAATATCTATGGAGTGTTATGGTTCGCCAGCAGCCTGTGCAGACAGCAAAAGAATCAGACATTGGGGAACAACAGTCTGGGAGTCTGGGGAGGACTTGGATGAGGGTCCTGCATTGGATACAGAGATGGGGCCAGGACCATCTGGGAGTTATGGGCTGACTCTGGAGCCTTCAGTATCTGGCAGCAGTGAGGCAGAGGAACAAGGGGAACCTGTTCCCAGTGCGCATATGCGCAGAGCTGCCAGAAGGCAAGAGCAGCTAAGACAAAAGTAAGGTTTGGAGGTGATTGCCCCTCCTATAAGATATAAAGGAAGTGCAAAGGTAGGAAAACCTTTGCAAGAAGCAAGGTCGTTCGCTCTGATCGGTTTGGACGCTGAATGCTCCATGGTGAATTTGTTCTCTGCTTGGTTTTGAAAGACTAATTGGGACTTTAGTCATTGGCAGCACTTCAGGTAAGATAAGGTGCGTTCTTATCAAACATCTCCTGAAGAACCTTGGCAGACTTCCATGGGACTAATTATAACCAATTAAGACTCATTCCGGGCTATGAATGGCGATAATTCACAGCCACTGAACTAAAATAAAAGAGTTTTGGATTTTATGTGTGTTTGTTAGTGTTACAGGAAGCCTTGGTGAGAACATGGAGATTTTCAGTCATCCAGGTCATGGTTGTCCCAAACGTGTTTTTTCAAGAGGCAACTGGACTTTCTGGATTTTCTTTCAAGATGTTTCACTTCTCATCCAAGAAGCCGAAGATGAAGAATTCTTCAGAGCTGAAGAAGCTTCTTGGATGAGAATGAAAAGTCTTCAAAGAAAAAAAAAACAGAAAATCCAGTTGCCTCTTGAAAAAGCACCTTTGGGACGTTGTCGTTAAATAGGACATTCAATGTCTTCTGACATTCAAAAAAATGATACATAATTTTGTCAGCAGAGAGTAAAGTGGTCACGACCACAACTGAGCCCAAAATTGCTAAGCGAGACAGTGGTTCGGTGAGTTTTGTCCCATTTTATGACCTTTCCCGCCAGAGTTGTTAAGTGAATTACCGCAATTATTGAGTTAGTCCCACAGTTGTTAAGTGAATCTGGTTTCCCCCATTGACTTTGCTTGTCAGAAGGTCGCAAAAGGGGATCACGTGACCCCGGGGACACTGCAACTGTCATAGATATGAGTCAGTTGCCAAGAGTCAGAATTTTGATTGTGTGATCACAGTGATGCTGCAATGGTTATAAGTGTGAAAAAATGGTTATAAATCACTTTTGTCTGCGCCATTGTAACTTTGAACAATCACTCAATGGATGGTTGTAAGTCAAGGACTACCTGTATTCTAAAACCCCGAAATTGGTTGACATTCATCTGGATGTCAACTCGTAAAATATTTCTATGGTCTTTTTAGAGTTGCCAACAGAAAGGGAGGGGAGGGCAGTGCAGCAGCTTGCAAAATCGAAAGTGCATTCCACAAATGTTTTCAAAGATAGTAACTAGGTGACCGAAGTTTCTGCAGCGCAAAGTTCTAACTGGAGAGCTATGGAGGTGTCCCATTGGAGAATATGAATTATGATACATCCGGGGGTGGGGGGAAACCAGGGTCAAGGGTGACAATGAATGAGGTGTCTCAGAGTCGGCTACACCCAGGCAGTGCCGGACATGTTAACTCCCAAAAAATCCTTTTGAAGTTTTGGAAGTTTGGCTTGAGACTCATGACTTAAATGGGGGTAACTGCCGGAATCCTGACACTGGGTATCTTACAATTTCAAAATGTCATGTCCTTCCCAGTCAGCCCAATGAATGAAAGCAAGTTTAGGAAATCCTACATCATAGATCTCAACAATGAAGGTATTGAAAGGATGGAGAACACCTGCCTTTTAGAACCAACAATCAACAATCAACAGTCAATGCAGGCCTCCTGCGCGGCCTGCAATGGTTGCCGGTTGCACTCCGGGTGAGATTCAAGGTTTTAACCTTAACATACAAAGTCCTTCATGACATGGGTCCTTATTATTTAAGGGAGCGACTGCTGCTGACATCGAACACTAACCACCCTGTGCGAACCCACAGACAGGGGCTCCTTGGGGTCCCGTCGGCCGGGCAGTGCCGGCTGGCGGTCTCCCGACGACGGGCCTACTCTGTCGTGGCCCCTGACCTCTGGAATCAACTTCCCCTGGAGCTCCGCCTGGCCCCTGACCTCCACACTTTCTGTCGCAACCTGAAGACCTGGTTGTTTAATCAACCCAGGCTGTGACCCTGGGGTGGGGTGGTTTTTTAGAGTTTTAATTCTGGGATTTTAGTGTTAATTCGGCTTGATTTGTTTAATCTGGTTTTATCTAATTTATTGTCATGTTATTTTTTTACTTTGTAAGCCGCCCCGAGTCCTTCGGGAGAGGGGGCGGCATATAAGTCGAATTAATAAATAAATAATAATAAATAACCAGAACAAGCAATCAAGAATTATGCCAAAGACTGGCAATCATGGCACCTGGCAATCATGAAGAAGACCTTGGAAAATAAATTCCAACGCTGGGATATGCCTACAGCTACACTCTGTATGGCTTGGTATTCCTTGTGGTATTCCTTGTGTTAATTGTGTTGGAACAATCAACCAATAGAATGGCTTGCCTCCAGAAGTTGTGGCTGCTCCAAAGAAGAGGGGATCAAGCTATTCTTCAAAGCACCTGAAGGCAAGTCAAGAAGCAATGGATGGAAGCTAAGCAAGGAGAGAAGCCACCTGGAACTAAGGAGAAACGCCCTAACAGTGAGGACAATTAACCAGTGGAATAGTTTGACTTCAGAAGTTGTGGGTGCTCCAACACTGAAGGTCTTTAAGAAGAGACTGGACAGCTATTTGTCCAGAATGATATAGGTTCTCCTGCTTAAGCAGGGGGTTGGACTAGATGAACTCCAAGGCCCCTTCCAACTCTCTTATTCTATTAAATTACAAGGTACGGTCCTTGGAGCTGAATGTTGAATGTTCATGAATTTTTCAACTCACCATATCAATTAAAAGCCAAGCAAAGAGATAGGTGAAAAAGAGAGCTCAAAATTATTGACTTTCCGACCAGTGCTAAAATTTCTAAACAGCCCAGATGTTTTGTTTTTGTTTAATTTTTGATGCAAGATAGCCAGAGCTGAACTAGATATTACTTTTAAGCAGGGGTGGGATCTGACCGGTGTAACTACCGGTTCGGTGATTTTAGATTTTGTGCCGCGCGTGTATATCGTCATCAGCTAGCTGCCTGGACAGCTGAGCAAGGCTGCACGTGGGTGCGGAGTGGTTGAAAAAGCACTTTTTCCTGCTTTTTCAACCACAGCTGTGTCACACAAAGCAGCTGCGGTTGAAAAAGCAGGAAATAAAAGTCAGGTAAGAGCCCGGGCAGGTGGGTGGGTGGGCCAAAACAGCAGCAGGCTTAGAACCAGTTCTATGTATGCTCTCTGTTTGCTGCTTTTCAGAGCAACCGGTTCTACAGAAGTGGACAGAACTGGTAGAATCCCACCCCTGCTTTTAAGTCTGGGTGGGTTTGTTAGATTTCATCAGAGTGGCTTAAAATTTACTCGCCACCAGCAGAATCTGGAAAATCGGAGGGAAAAATATCTGTCAGAGAACCATGCTAATTAGCGAAACAGTAGTGTTTGCTCCAGAGGTCTTGTGTTTGTTAATGGAATAATTATCATGATATTCCTATGCACCTATCATTCTTCAATAATTACACAGTCTCATTTAGTCTGGAAACAGCTCGGTAGAACAGGTCACTCACTCTGGGAGGAATCAGTAGAGTAAATATTAATTGATGTCAGGCTGGTTACTGCTGACGCTTTTCAGATTTCAATTCAGGGAGAGGGGGAAGGAAGAGAAGGGGGAAATCAGATATTGATTCCTGAAGAGCAGATATATTACCCAGTAAATAATATAGAGAGGGGGCAATTGTAAACCCCCAGCAGAATCTGATTCTCCCCTCTCTGTGGCTTTTTATCTGACAAGTTGAACTTGATGGTCTACTGGACTTCTCAGAACAAATGAAGTTTGAAGTCAGGATTAGCTGGGGAAATAAGAGAATAATAGAGTTGGAGGTCATCTAGTCCAACCCCTGATCAAGCAGGAGACCCTATACTATTTCAGACAGATGGCTGTCCAATCTCTTCTTAAAACTTTCCAATGTGAAGCACTGGCAACTTCTGGAGGCAAGTCATCCCACTGGTTAATTGTTCTCACTGTCAGGAAATTTCTTCTTAGATTGGATCTCTCCTTGATTAGTTTCCATCCATTGCTTCTTGTCCTTTGGAGAATAGGTTGACCGCCTCTTCTTTGTGGTGACCCCTGAGATATTGGAACCCTGCTATCATGTCTCCCCTAGTCCTTCTTTTCATCAAACTAGAAATCCCCAATTCTTTATATGTTTTAGCCCCCAGTTCCCTAATCAATTTAGTTGCTCTTCTCTGAACTCTTTCCAGAGTCTCAACATCTTTTTAGTATCTATATATTAAATTATATATTATATATATTTCTATATCTATCTATCTATCTATCTATCTATCTATCTATCTATCATCTATCTATCTATCTATCTATCATCTATGTGTTATTCTCTCTCTCATCTCTATCTACAGTATCTCATCTGTCTCTCTCTCATCTATCTATCATCTATCTATCTATCTATCAATCTATCATCTATGTGTCATTCTCTCTCTCCCTCATCTCTATCTACAGTATCTATCATCTATCTCTCTCTCATCTATCTGTCTGTCTGTCTCTCCCTCTCTCTGTCTCTCATCCAAGAAGTCCATGGAGATTCTCAGTCATCCAGGTCATGGTTATCCCAAAAATGCTTTTTCAAAAACTGGACTTTCTTGGTTTTTCCTGGAAGACATTTAGCTTCTCATCCAAGAACCTTCTTCAGTTCTGAGGTAGCTTCTTGGATGAGAAGTTAAACATCCTCAAGGAAAAAACCAAGAAATTCTGATATTTTTCTTTCTTTCTAAGGATTATTGTTATACCAGATATATAATTTAATAAAATAGATATGGGAATGGGAATTTATTATGAGAATATTAATTGATAATCAGCGATGTACAAAATTATGAGAATCATAATGGAAAGATTAATATCAGTTTCTATACATAATTGACTAGATTAATATGTTTGCAATGTATAGATGATTTATGTGGTGATTGAGAAAAGAACACTATGCAGAATCTGACTTAAAATATATGTATATCTGATATGTAGGAGATAAGAAAATTGTTATTAATGCAGCACGAAGGTGGTAAGCTCGAATTGACAACTAAAGGGGACAATTTTTAGAATTAATAGAACAAGGATTGATAAAATTGCAAATATGACAGACAAAAGTAATATGTGTTGTTATGTATGCAGGTTTGAATGTCATAGGTTTAGTTTGAACTGTTCTTGTAAAATGTCAAATATGATTGGTTTAAAAAGTGCGGGAAAATCCTGCACTCTGATTGGCTGGCAACTGCGGCTGCTGGCTATAAGTAGCAGCCGCAGCCCAGCCAAGGCGGGTCTGTTATGAGCTGTAGTCACTAATAAACTCTTCACTGAAGCACTCCGCGTCTGACTCTTCATGCAAACTTAACACTGGCGATGAAGGTGGGATCCTTCCCGAAGAGAAGACGATGCGGAAAACAAGCTGAGAGAGATGGTTGCACTGAACACCCCCACAGCCCTGTTCAATCTGACGGCAGAAGACTGGGACTTGTATGTGGATCGTTTCCAAATGTATTTGGAGTGAAACAATCTCGCCGACATTTCCGAGAAGCGGAAGAGGGTGGTCTTTCTCACGCACTGCGGTCCGGCAGTTTTCAAGATGGTGAAGGCATTGGCAGGAGCTGCAGACATGAAGGTAATGGACTGGCCCGACTTAGAAAAGCTTTTAAGAGCCCATTATGCCCCAAAAGTATCGTGCCTCATTAAGAGACACAAGTTTTACCATCGGGATCAAGGGGAAAGCGAAAACGTTAACGACTTCGTGGCAAGTTTAAGAGACATTGGGGGTGCATGTGAGTTTAACAACTTGGAAGAGGCCATGCATGATCAATTTGTTCTAGGCCTCAAAGACAAGGTGCTTCAGAGCAAATTATTAGGTTACAGTTTGGAGTAAGCATGGCACCAGGCATCTTCCAAAGCCTTATGGAAAGGATGCTCCAAGGACTGCCAGGGGTAGTGCCTTACTTTGATGATGTGTTAATCTCTGCTGAAAATGACACTCAATTACAAGAGAGACTCAGAGAAGTCCTTACCAGATTCAAGAAAGAGGGGTTAAAAGTCAAGGAAGAAAAATGCACTCTTAGAACTGACAAGGTTGAGTTCTTGGGCTATATGATTGACAAGCATGGCATCCACCCTACAGATGCCAAGGTTCAAGCAATCAAAGAAGCCCCTAGATCAAAATGCAAAACAGATTTGCAAGCCTTCCTTGGACTTATTAACTTTTATCACATGTTCCTACCTCAGAAGGTAACCATTGCAGAACCATTACACAGATTATTGGACAAAAAATCTGCTTGGGTCTGGGGCAGGAAGGAACAATCAGCATTCAACAATATTAAAAGACTAATCACGTCTGCTGCTGTACTGATACAGTTCTCTGAGAATTTGCCTGTTGTACTTACTTGTGATGCATCCCCTTTGGAGTGGGGGGTTGAGCCAAAGGCTTCCCAGCGGGAGGGAAGCCCCTATTGCATTTTACTCTTGCACTTTGACCAAAGCAGAGAGGAATTACAGCCAATTGGACAAGGAAGCATTGGCAATTGTTGCAGCTGTCAAGAAATTCCATGAGTATCTATATGGGAGAACATTTACCATTGTCACAGATCACAAGCCTTTGTTAGGCTTTGTGGCAGGAGACAAACCTACACCCACTATCCTGTCACCAAGAATGCTGAGGTGGACTGAATTTCTTGCTGCTTATTCATACAAGCTCATCCACAAGCCTGGCAAAGACATTGGCCATGCTGATGCCTTGAGTCACTGCCCACTTCCATTTCACACTGAGGACTTTGAACCAGAGGCGCACACCTTTTTTCTAGAAACTGTTGCCAAGCTTCCAGTACACGCTGCTGAAATTGCCAGAGAGACTGCCAAAGACACTTTATTGGCTCCTGTTATAGGCTGGATTAAGAAAGGTTGGCCTTTTCAAGATCTACCTCACCTCGCCCAACCTTTTAAATCCAGGCAAACTGAATTATCCGTATTAAGAGGATGTATTTTGTGGGGTAACAGGATGGTTATTCCTGCAAAACTGCAAAGAGAGGTTTTGGAAATGTTACATGAGGGTCATCCAGGTATTGTAAGGATAAAGGGATTGGCCAGGAGTTATGTATGGTGGCCAGGTATTGACAAAATGGTTGAAAAATGGGTTGCATCTTGTCCCAACTGTCAGGTAGTCAGGCCTGCCCCACCTCTTGCCCCCAAACAGGAATGGGAATGTCCTAGGGGCCCATGGTCTAGGATTCATTGATTGATTTCGCTGGCCCTACCAGAGGGCACACCTTCCTTATTATAGTAGATGCATATTCCAAATGGCTAGAGGTCATCCCTATGGCATCCACCACAACTGATGCTGTTGTCAAGAAGCTTAAAAAGCTTTTTGTAACCCACGGGTTACCTGATGTTCTTGTCTCTGACAATGGCCCTCAATTTACATCCAACCTTTTTGAATCCTATCTAGCACAACTGGGTATCAGGCATGCCCTGGGCATCCTTCGGCTAATGGCCCGGCTGAACGAATGGTACGTTTTACCAAGGAAAAGCTTCAGCAATTGGGTCCTGGGGACATCACTGAGAAAGTTGAAAACTTCTTAGTGTTCAGCACATCACTCCTAACCCATCAACTAACTTATCACCAGCAGAGTTGTTGATGGGTAGGAAACTTAGATCTCCCCTTGACCGCCTTCATCCCACTTACGCACCCAACGCACCACTTGATTCCACTAGCAAAGTTCGCACGTTCAGTGTGGGTGATTCTGTTTATGCTAAGAACCTTATGGGTGAACCTTCATGGATTCCTGCTGAAATAACTCAAATCACAGGCCCTCATTCTTACAGGGTACAAACAGAGGATGGAGTCCTCTGGAGCAGGCACATTGATCAGCTTAGATCCAGGTTACCTCAGGAACATCGCAATTGTTCCTCTCTAGTTCCCATACCTAATGCCTTTTCTAGGGGGGAGGGGAGGAACATGAGGATAATCAGCAACAGAATCAACCCCATGTGTAACGAGCCATTACGACAGGAACCATCCCAAAACCTGTCACAATGCCAAAATCCATCTTTACAAGTGGAAGATTGCACATCACTACCTGACTTGGGTGCTGACATTGGGATGGAGATGGGTTGGGAGGAGAGACCAGATTGTAACAATCAAACAGGGTCTTCTTTCACTGGAAGCCCAGTAGGGAAATGTCAACAGACACATTTCCTCTTTCACTGGGTGAGAACATTAAAACTTCTGAACCACAAAGGTCTCAACGTACACGTAAGAGCCCCACCTATTTAAAAGAATACATTAGATAGGTTGGGGTTTGAGTATGGACTGAACCTAGTGGGGAGGGGTGTTATGTATGCAGGTTTGAATGTCATTGGTTTAGTTTGAACTGTTCTTGTAAAATGTCAAATATGATTGATTTAAAAAGTGCGGGAAAAACCCTGCACTCTGATTGGCTGGCAACTGCTGCTGCTGGCTATAAGTAGCAGCCGCAGCCCAGCCAAGGCAGGTCTGTTATGAGCTGTAGTCACTAATAAACTCTTCACTGAAGCACTCCGCGTCTGACTCTTCATGCGAACTTAACATGTGTAATGAATATCGAAATGAAATAAGAATGTTAGATAATATTGTAAAGTAAGATATGAGAATATCCTAAGAAAAATGAAAGAAATTAAGATGAACTGATATTGGATAAAGTAAGTGTAATGAATTTAATATTAATAAGTAATAATGTGATATGAAATTGAACAAGAAAGTTGAATATGTAACTATGTTCATGTTTGTATTGAAATGTAAAAACCTGGAACCACACTGCTTGGCAAAAGAGAGGTTTTTTTTTCTTTTAAAAATAAAAATCAAAGGAAGAAATTAATGAAATTATCATGCATGTTTAAATAATATGGTGATTGGCATTAGAAGAATGTATTGGAGTATTGAATAATTAAATAATGAAGGATTATAATTTAATACAAATATGTGTATTAACATTAGAGATATGATTAACATTATTTTTGTTTGCACTAAAATGTATGATGCTTAGGTGCCACCCTGTTTATGTATTGATGTGTATATGTAGAATAAAATAAAAAAAACTTGATTAGAAAAAAGAAAAAGAAGAAACCAAGAAAGTCGAGTTATCTTTGGAAAAAAAGGAAAAGAAACTTTGGGATGGCTACATCCAAGAAGCTTCTTCAGTTCAAGTTTCCACTTTGAACAGTCCCTAAACAAATGGTTATAAGGACTGGTTAGAAAGATAAAGGAAGGAAGGAGGAATGGAGAAATTTTAAAGGGTGAAGTTCAAAAATTCTCCTTTTCGATATTCCTCCCTTATCTTCACAGTCCTGTGGTTTCTGGGGCTTTCCCACAATTCTTATTTTATTTACCTCAAAAGGACATTAATTGCATGCATATATTGAACGTGGAACCTAGTTTCTCCCTTAGAGGCTTATTTGTTGCTCTAAATCTTGAAGGCCGACCGTAGTCATTAAGGTTGAGTTTTTCCCTTTTTGATTGTCTCTTGTTGTTTTATTATAGATAGAAAGTGGTTTCTTATGGAATTGTAGTTTAATAACTGCATATATTAGGAGGTTGCTTAGGAGACTTTGCAAACAAAACTAGATGTGGATTTTTAACATTATCTGTAGAAGAAATAGCTGAAAATCCCTAGGAGCCAGCATCCTGGCTTGCTTACGTAGACAGTGAAATAAATCACACATGCAAACACAGGCGCACAAACACAAGCGCACAAACACCAAATAAACAGCTATCTCATCCCTCCGGATGAGATTCAAGGTCTTAGTATTAACATTCAAAGTCCTATGAGACATGGGTCCGGGTTATTTGCGGGAGCATCTACTGCCGGCATCGAATACCAACCGCCCTGTACGTGCACACAGGCAAGGGCTTCTCAGGGTGCCATCTGCGACTAAGTGTCGGCTGGCAGCATCCCGGGGAAGGGCCTACTCTGTAGCGGCTCCCACTCTCTGGAACCAACTGCCTCTGGGGCTCCGCCTGGCCCCTGATCTCCGCACCTTCCATCGTGACCTAAAAACTTGGCTGTTTGAACAGCCTGGGCTGTGCTGACTTCTCGGGGGAAGGGTTTTATATGTATTATGGGATTTTTAGTTTAATTCGGCTTGCTGTAATTTAATTCTATTTTAGTTAACCTAATTTATTGTATCGTTTTTATCTGTGAGCCTCCCCGAGTCCTTCTGGAGAGGGGGCGGCATACAAGTCGAATTAATTAATAAATAATAAATAAATTATATTACTCCTTTCAGAGAAAGTGATGTTATTCAGAATGCACAAAAAGGAGTAAGAAACAGTGGCAAAGGTAAGGCAAATGTTAAAAATAACATAGACAAAAGCACTTTTGCCAAACGTAATTTATGCTAGTTGCTCTTGTCATTGCGAACCACCTAATTTCTGCTATGTTCAAATACTGCCACAGTATATATACTGTCTGTATTTATTCCTGGTTTTGGAATTGGTTTGGTGTGGGGGAAATGATGAAAGAAAAGGGTTCAACAATAATTATTCTGTATTCTGAATTAGAAGGAAGGAAGGAAGGAAGGAAGGAAGGAAGGAAGGAAGGAAGGAAGGAAGGAAGGAGGGAGGGAGGAGGGAGGGAGGGAGGGAGGGAGGAAGGGAGGAAGGGAGGAAGGGAGGAAGGATAGAGGGAGGGAGGGAGGAAGGAAGGAAGCAAGGAAGAGAACAATAAAGCCAGAGGAAAGGAGAAAGGAAAGGGGGAAGGGGGAAGAGGAGGGGAAGGAAAAGAAGGAAAGGAAAGGAAAGGAAAGGAAAGGAAAGGAAAGGAAAGGAAAGGAAAGGAAAGGAAAGGAAAGGGGTTGGCAATTATGAGGATACTTGGGGAGCACCAGGTTCGAACAGAAGGTCTAAATGTTCTCTGGAGATGCATAATAGTGGCGACAGTGAACGTTGCCATCAAACGTGTATTAAAAAATGTATGAACCCATTTGTGTTCAGTCTGTTTGCACCAAAGAAGCTTCACAGCGAAGAGGAAAAACAAACGAACTAACAAAAACAGGACAATCTCTACAAGGGGGCACAATTTCATTCCGGTGGTTAAAAGCAGCTCTTTGTTTGCATCCTCTCGAATTTGGATGAGCAAGATAATAATCTTTTCACAAATGTAAATCTTGTCGAGAAGGCAGGTTTGATGCAGTCAAATTATGTAGCCGTTCGATACTGAATAAAGCCGGAAGGGAGAACAAAGGGACCATGATAGGCCTCTCCACAGAGCAAAATACTTCCTTGAAGTTCTTCCTATCGTTGCCTCAATCTCAGTGGCTCACTTACCTGTCACCTCTCTGACTGATCGCCCACCAAATTCCATGGATGCTACAACTTAATGGGAGGGGATAATCAGCGGAATTGACATTGTAATCAATACAGATTTACTCAAGAAACCTGCAAATGGCTTTTAGTGGGAATCTCAAGAGCCATCTTAACATCAGGAGGAGGAAGTGGTGAAGCATCTTGTTATGGTTAGGAAATGGCTTGAAGAAGCAAAGTTCAAGAGATCATTGAACTTGTGGCTTTTTTTAAAAAAAAATTAAGGTGGGTGGGTGGGCATATGGGAGATTCACCTCTGGGACTGCCTATTCGACTTTTTCAAGTGAACGATTTCTTCAGCTTCAACCACAATAATACAAGGGGCAAACAACGGATACAAACTCTAGATCAGTGGTGGCTAACCTTTTTGGGTGTTCTGACCCACGCCCTTTTCCAACAAATCAAACACAATCCAAAAGAAACAGAAACTTTGTAATGCTTTTACAAAATAATTAGCTGTGATAAGCACAAGTCTTGCCAAACTGAGCGAGACTTGCCAAAAGATAACAGACAAGAAATAATTTGCAATATAAGAATCTTCAAATACAAACTCAGGATACTGGAATGTCACAAGGCTTTAAAAGTGTCTTTGCCTTCTGCAAAGTACATTCATTTCACAGCTGGCTTTTATCTTCTTGAAGGAGGGGCCATTATCTTGCAGCCTTACTCCCAAGTCGCCTGTGCCATTGTAACTGTTCTTTCCTACGAGCAATCCTGCACGCAAGCACACTTGGTACAGGGTCCTCGGGAACCTCCTCATCACTGCAGCCAGCCCCCACAATCCCTAAGGCAGCAGTCCACTCCCTAATGGTCCTGGCCCCTCATCTGAGTCCTCGCTCTCCTCAGCTGTCCGCACTTGCTGCCAGCGAACCACAACATTGGGCTCCTGTGCCAAAAATTGTGCATGCACTTGTGCACACGAGCTCATGTGCCAGTACCCGGAAGGCAATGCGTGCAGCCCCCCCATGCCACCTGCACATGCACGCATGATCCCTCCCCTGCTGCCCCCTTACCTGCAGTCACTCCCAGCTGATTTTCGGCCCATTTGAGGCCTTTTTTTGGCCTCCCAGAGGTTTGAGGGAAGCCTCTGTAGCCTTTGCAGGTCGAAAAATAGGCCCATTTCATCACTTCCGGTATGGGAGGCATGCGCATGCGCAGTGAGGTAAGTTTGCATGGAGCTCACATGCCTGCACAAATGGCTCTACATGCCACCTGTGGCATGCATGCCATAGGTTAGCCTGCCTGCACAAATGGCCCTACATGCCACCTGTGGCATGCATGCCATAGGTTAAGCCATCCACGGCTCTGGAGTAAAGCGCTCAAACTTCGGTTGCAGAAAATCTGACTTCTTCAGCAACAGAGTGGTCAATGCCTGGAATGCCCTACCGACTCCATTGTTACAGCCTCAACCTCCAGCTGGCTTCACCTCAAACTGTCTACCTGCACCTCACCCCATTCCTAAGAGGGTCCATCATACTTCTACTTGTTATCTTGTACATGTCTGACAAAACAAACAAATAAAATAAATAAATAAACAATACCCCAATCAGTACTCCTTCTCACTATCCTTCCTTCTTTTTTCCCTTCCTTTTCCCTTCCTTTTTTCCTCCCTCCCTCCTTTCGTAGTGCAATCCAGGGCCTGGTCTTGTGGTACATATTTCTAATAAACCATCTGTGGTTAAGGTACTAGTAGTGACAAGGAGAACTGCCTGCCATCTGGGATAGTTCACTTACTTTACTTTACCACAAAATCAAATGCCATCTTCAGTGTGCATTATACATAAAAAAAATAAAACACAAACACACATCCTTCACGTTCTATACAATTGAATGGAAAACCCCGGATGTTGCATTAATATTGCAGTATACAGTAGAATTCAATAGAGTTACTGCCTTGGGCTAGAAGCTGTTTTTCAGCCTATTTGTCCTTGTTTTTATTATCCTGTACCGTCTGCCAGATGGTAATAGTTTAAAAAAACGGGTTCCCAGGATGAGATGGATCTTGGAGAATGTTTTGAGCTTTCTTAAGGCAGCAGGAGCTATAAAGCTCTTCCCAAGAGGGGAGAGGGCAACCCATGATCCTCTGGGCAATTACATTAACCCTCTGGAGAGCTGTCCTATCTGCTCCTGTGCAATTGGCAAACCATACAGAAGGGCAGTAAGTTAAGATACTCTCCATGGTGCAGCAGTAGAAGGTCACCAGCAGTTTTTCATTCAGTTGTTTCCTGAGAAGATTTGGGTAGTATAATCTCTGCTGGGCCCTTTTGACCAGGGCTGCAATGTGAGCATCCCAGGTCAGGTCCCCTTTTATGGTAACACCCAGAAACTTAAAACTGGCCACTTTCTCCACTCGGTCTCCATTGATAAGCAAGGGCTGGATGTGTGATCTGTTCCTTCTATAGTCCACTATAAGCTCCTTGGTCTTATTGGTGTTGAGGACCAAGTTATTGTCTCCACACCACGAAAGCAACCGGTCCACCTCACCTCGGTAGGCAGATAGAAACTTTTTAAGAAAAAGCCACAAAGAAAGAAAGCCTGGATTAATATGGCTGCTTTTATTCCAAACTAAGTACCTTGCCTACCATCTTCTTCCCATCCCTCTTTCTGCTAATGAATCGCATTCTGTTTCTGTTACATAAAACAAGAAGGTCATCCTACATGTTCCGTCTGGTTTCTAATTTTAGTCCTTCTGCATGCTTAATCGTGCCTCTAAACTTGATGTTGTTTGCACAGGGTTACCATTGCCATCTTTCTTCCCTCTCCCAGAGCTCAAATACAAACATTGCCTAAAATAAGCCCTTATATAAGTGTAGAAATAGAAATGTATATATCTACTGTGAAGAAAATAGAAATATATTTATTTATTATTTATTTATTTTATTAGACTTGTATGCCGCCCTCTCTCCCTAAGGACTCAGGGCGGCTAACAATAAAACCCAGTACAAAATTTACAATAAAAAAACAATTAAACAATTACAAGCCTAATGAGAGTAAAATAATAAATTAAAATTAATTAAAATAACTCTAAAACAAGCCCTCCTCCCCCCCCCCCGGTCAGTCCAGACTGGCCTGCTGAAAGAGCCAGGTCTTCAGGTCACGGCGGAAAGAGCAGAGATCAGGGGCCAAATGAAGGCCCAAGGGGAGCTGATTCCACAGGGTGGGTGCTCCCACAGAGAAGGCCCTACCACCGCCAATCGACAATGTCTAACCAACGGTACCCCAAGGAGGCCCTGCCTATGGGAGCATACCGGGTGATCGGAGCGTGATGCCGATAGGAGACGCTCCTGCAAGTACCCCGGACCTAAGCCATGTAGGACTTCGTATGTTGTTACCAATACCTTGAATCTATGTTGTGTGCAGCCAAAGGCAGAAGAAGAAAGAAGTGGAAAGAAGCAGCCCGGTGGCCAGGCGAGGTGTGTGGGCTGAATGGGGCAAGTTCTCCCCTTCCGCCCTTTCCCCCCTCCCCTCACTACCTCGTGTTGTTCACAATGCAAGCAACGCAAACCTTGTGTTCCCATGGGCCATGTGGGCATTGCAGCCTTGTGTTCCCACACAGCCTGGATTAATTGCTTTGGGGGATGTTTTGAGGGTGACATTTCTCTGCGGACCACCAAAAATTTCTCGCAGATCACCAGTGCTCCAAGGCCCACTGGTTGGCAACCACTGATGTAGTCCAACCCCTCACCCAAGCAGGAGACCCTACACCACTTCTGACAGATGGCAGTCCAGTCTCTTCTTGAAAACCTCCAGTGATGAAGCTCCCACAACTTCTGAAGGCATTGGTTGATTGTTCTCACCGTCAGAAAATTTCTCCTTATTTCTAGGTTGAATCTATGACCAATTATACTATGCTCTCTGAGCTTGGCTGTTTTCTTGCAGACATTTCAATACCCAACTAGGTAACACAACTGCTAGCAGGGAACACCTTCAACTCCGAGAATTCCCCAGCCAATCATGCAAAACAAATTGAAATTCCCAGGATGCTTTGCATGACTGGCTGGGAAATTCTAGGAGTTGAAATCCACCTATTTTCCTGAAGTTGAGAAACTGGTCTACACATAGTGACTGCAGCCATGAAGTTGAAAGATACTTGCTCCTTGGGAGGAAAGCAGTGGCAAACTAGTCAGCATATTAAAAAGCACAGATACCACCTTACTGACAAAGGTCCCTACAATCAAAGCTATGGTTTTCCCAGTGGTAATGTATGGATAGTTGGACCATAAGGAAAGCTGAGCACCAAAGAATTGATGCTTTCAAATTACGGTGTTGGAGAACACTCTTGAGAGCATTTTGGATTGCAAGGAGACCCAATCAGTTGATCCTAAAGGAAATCAACTCTGACTGTCCTTTGGAAGGACAGATCCTGAAGCTGAAGCTCAAGATACTTTGGCCACCACATGAGAAGAGAGGAGTTCTTGGAGAAGACTCTGATGTTGGGAAAGAGGGAAGGCGGAAGAAGAAGGGGATGGTGGAGGAGGAGATGGTAAGATAGGGTCATCAACACAACCTACATGAGTTTGAGCAAACTCTGGGAGACAATGGAGGGCAGGAGGCCTGATATGCTGTGATCCATGGGGTCGCAGATGGTATTGTTGTTTCTCCATGTCATATAATATATGTGACTGCGTGCATAGTTTTGTATTTATCTATTTATCTTGTCATGTTTATGTTTATACAGTATTAGAGGTGGAGACCCTTTGAGGGTTGTATGCAACCAAATTTCATTTTAACATATGCCGATTAGTGAACATTCAAAGCGACAGTAAAGTTACTCTAAGTCTTTTAAGTCTAAAACCATGAGAGATGATTACATTGCCAGATTTATGAAGGGAGGGTAACGAGGAGGAAGAAGAAAGAAGAAGGATTTAAAGAGATCATCACGAAAGAGTGGTGAGAAGTTCAAATGATAAGGCAGTGGTTTATGGACATGACAAAACCATGGACGGCCTTCAGAAGTGAAAAGGTTTAGAGGAGCACAGCAAACACTGTTGTTGTAAAAGAGTTGTATGTGTGTCTTGTTTTCTTTCTCTCTGCTCAGACATTTAATGTCTTTGATGTCCTATTTCTTACTCATTTTCTATGAGCTGCAGAATGTTGTTTTCCCTTAAAAGGGCAGATGCAATGTGCCAAGGATATGTCTGTGTGCACCAAGAAGACCTGAATTCCACAGTCGAAGGATATCAATATGAATGTGATTAATTTTAAAAAATGAAAATGAAGTCTCATGCCCACACATGCCCTCCTGCGCATGGTTCATATAATCCCACCCTCATGTGCTGACTAGGTTCATATAGAAGAAAGTAAAATTGTTCGGAGCTTTAATGGTAGGAACCTACCATCTTGAGTCAGGCTTAGGATGTGTTTATTTATTTATCTACTACATCCTATCCCATCTTTATGATTTTTACAAACAAGGTGGAGAACATATTGCGTACTCCTTCCTCCTGCAATGTTCCCCACAACAGCAATTTTGTGAGGAGGGTTGAGCTGAGAGGGAAAGGGCAGTTGGCTTTCAAATATTTATTTTTTATTTATTTTAGGAAATTTATATTGCCGACTATTCGCCCATGGCGACTCAAGGCGGCTTACGGGGATGTTTCTTCTTAAGCCACCAATTTCAACCACGTCTGTAGAACCTTTAAAAAAAAGGCCTTTTCCCATCCCGCTGAAAGCTTTGAACATGCGACTTCTTCAGTTCCAATAAATCCAGAACATTGACATCTCCCAAAATAGTCACCTTTTTAGTCGTCTATTTCCAGATAATTACAGCCCTGGAGAATTAGTAACATTAAGCACATATCGAAGTCCCTTCAAAACCTTCGGAGTATGATTCAGCTCTGAGGGCTCCAACCCCTTTTTCCTGTCTCTGCTGGCTAATTATCAGATTTCCACTTTATTTCTCAGGAAGATGCTGGAAAGCAAAGAAGCAGCAGAAGAAAGGCAACATTTTTGGGCCTGTGCACTGAAAATATTTAAAAGAGCTTTGGTGGCTCAGGCTGTTAAATGCCTGCTCTTAAGACCCAGCTGCCTACAATTACTGTAGGCTCGAATCCCACCAGGCTCAAGGTTGACTCAGCCTTCCATCCTCTCGGGGGAGGTAAATTGAGGACCCAAGATTGTTGGGGGCAATTAGCTGACCTTGTAAAAATGCCGCTTAGTAATAAGGAGGCATATACAATGGAATGAAGGCTATTGCTGAGCGCATTGGGTTGTGCTCCAAAAATTGTAAGCCACCCTGAGTCTTCGGAGAAGGGCAGCATATAAATGTAATTAAAAAAAAAAAAGGACGGTGGGAGGGGAATGCGACCTTGGAAATTGACCTCCACACTGCCAAAGAGGCTGCATTCAGGGGTCAAAATATTCTGGTATAAAATGGGCAGGAAAGAGAATTTGAACCTAATGGCTCAAACTTTTTTTCCCTTTATTTAAAAAAAAAATCAAAGAAATAGAACAGAATACAAATTACGCTGGTTCAGTTTAAAGGTAAAGGTTCCCCTCGCAACTATGTGCTAGTCGTTTTCGGCTCTAGGGGGTGCCGGTGCTTATCTCCTTTCCAAAGCCGAAGAGCCAGTGCTGTCCAAAGATGTCTCCGTGGTCATGTGGCCGGCATGACTAAACGCCGAAGGCGCACCGAACGCTGTTCCCTTCCCACCAAAGTGGTCCTTCTTTTTCTACTTGCATTTTTTTTTGTACATGCTTTCGAACTGCTAGGTTGGCAGAAGCTGGGACAAGTAACGGGAGCTCACTCCATGACGTGGCACTAGGGATTCAAACCGCCGAACTGCCGACCTTTCTGATCAACAAGCCCAGCGTCTTAGCCACTTGAGCCACCGCGACCCCTTTAGGCAAAGGCAAAAATCACTGGGTTGCATTTGACGGTAGCCTCCCAAACAAAAACAAAATCATTTTTTTTTCTTCCCTGAATTGACCTATCAATTTCTGTTCAACTATTTATTGACAAGGGAGACTTATAATTTTGTCAGAAGGGAGTAAAGAGATCCTTGACTTACAGCCACAACTGAGCCCAAAATTGCTAAGCGAGACAGCTGTTCAGTGAGTTTTTCACCCCCTTTTCGACTTTTCTTGCCACAGTCATTAAGTGAATCACTTCAGTTGTTAAGTTAGTAACACGGTTGTTAAGGGAATCCAGCTTCCTCATTGACTTTGCTAGTTGGAAGGTCACAAAAAGGGATCATGGGACCTTGGGACACACAATGGTCATAGGTATGAGTCAGTTGCCAAGTGTCTAGGTTTGGATCACATGACCAGGGGGAATGCTACAAAGCTGTAAGTGTGAAAAACAGTCATAAGTCATTTTTTTCAGCACCATTGTAACTTTGAATGATCACTAAATGAGGACTACCAGTACTTGGTTCCCTATCTCGTATGTTGCTTCTTGGTAAGGTCACATATTAATTTAATAGTATTTACAGCTCTGATTTGAGTTTTTCATTTAAAACATTGGCAAATTATCCCAAAGCAGAGGTGGTATTTAGCAGGTTCTGACCAGTTCTGGAGAACCACTAGAGGACATTTTGAGTAGTTGGGAGAACTGGCAAATACCGCCTCTGACTGGCCTCGCCCCCATCTATTCTCCACCTTCCGAGTCCCGGCTGATCGGCTGGGTCTTCTTTGGTTGCCCTGCACAGGAGAACGGAGCTGGAAAGCAGGTTAGTGGGGTGGGGAGGGAATGGGGATTTTGCAGTATCCTTCCCCTGCCATGCCCACCAAGCCACATCCACCAAGCCACACACACAGAACTGGTAGTAAAAAAAATTGAATCCAACCACTGTCCCGAAGGTGCTTTTTCAAGAGGCAACTGGAACTTTCTGGTTTTTCTTTGAAGACATTTCCCTTCTCATCCAAGAAGCTTCTTCAGCTCTGACAGGACAGTGGGGAATGGAAGGATTTATATTCCTTGTAGACAGCTGGTCATTTGCAAAGCACAGCTCCACAACACAGTGCTGAGGACACAGATAAACCTCCAAGTAGCCTCAACAACTCTCTAAGAGGATGCAAATGACCAACTATCTGCAAGGAATATAAATCCTTCCATTCCTCACCATCCAGTCAGAGCTGAAGAAGCTTCTTGGATGAGAAGTGAAATGTCTTCAGAAGAAAAACCAGAAAGTCCAGTTGCCTCTTGAAAAAGCACCTAAGAATCTCCATAGATACGGGCAAATTAGTTTCTTTCTTTTTTAAAAAGTCTACTTAATTAAAATTAAGCCCAATAACGTCAACACCTGGAATGCATTACCTGAATCTTGTTTCATCCTCAAACCCCCACTCCTTTACCCTTAAAATATCCACTATTGACCTCACCCCATTCCTAAGAGGTCTGTAAGGGGTATGCATGGGCGCACAATCGTGCCTGCCGTCCCTGTCCTATTGTCCCCATTTATTCGTACTTATTTCATGTATTATTCTTATGTTTATTCTTATTTCTATTATATTGTAAGCATTTGACAAAACAAATAAATAAAATAAAATAAATAGATATCGAAGGAGAAAGGAGATAAAAGGAATTTTGCTTTATAACAATAAAAATTAAGAAATACATAGGTTATGTCTGTGGCATGCCAGAAACCAGGCCACGCAAACAAGCTAAGCCCCATCCGTGGGATGCAGGCAGCATGCAACACCATGCCTCTTCTGGTCCATGGAAAAAACTCTCCACAGAACCGGTGCCTGGTGCCCAAAAGTTTGGGAACCACTGGGTTACTTCAAAGCACGTTGACTAAATGATCCAAAGGAATATGAATAGCAATAGCCCTTAGACTTATATACCACTTGACAGTGCTTTTACTCTAAGTGGTTTACAGAGTCAGCCTATTGTCCCCAACAATCTGGGTCCTCATTTTACTCACCTTGGAAGGATGGAAGACTGAGTCAACTTGGAGCCGGTCAGGATCGAACTCCTGGTAGTGAGCTGAATTAGCTTGCAGTACTGCATTCTAACCACTGTGCCACCACAGTTCCTTCCTTCCTTCCTTCCTTCCTTCCTTCCTTCCTTCCTTCCTTCCTTCCTTCCTTCCTTCCTTCTTTCTTTCTTTCTTCCTTCCTTCCTTCCCTCCCTCCCTCCCTCCTTCCCTAATAACACTTAGACTTATATACCGCTTCATAGTGCTTTTCCAGCCCTCTCTAAGCGGTTTACAGAGTCAGCATATCAACCCCACCCCCCAATCTGGGTCCTCATTTTACCAACCTTGGAAGGATGGAAGGCTGAGTCAATTTTGAGCCAGTCAGGATCTAACTGCCAAACTGCTGGCAGCCTGTGATCAGCAGAAGTTGCCTGCAGTACTGCATTCTAACCACTGCGCCACCACACCTCTGTACAATATGAAAGTGTACAAGGTCATTAAAAATTGTTGGTTCATTTGTTTATGTGTTGTTTAATCTGTTGCTAATGTGTTTGTTTCAATTCAATTTGTTGTTAAATTAATTTGTTAAAGTTATTCACCATGGGGCTTCTCTGGGCAACTTACAATAATAATGAGGAAGAAAATGAGAGGAAGAAAATAAAAGGGCCATTAAAAAAAACAATGAAGAAGAACGCAACGAAAGTGCATCAATAGTGGCCTTGTTCAACACCTCCCTCCTTCCCTAATAACACTTAGACTTATATCCAGCTTCATGGTGCTTTTCCAGCCCTCTCTAAGCGGTTTACAGTCAGCATAACCCACCCCAATCTGGGTCCTCATTTTACCAACCTTGGAAGGATGGAAGGCTGAGTCAATTTTGAGCCAGTCAGGATCTAACTGCCAAACTGCTGGCAGCCTGTGTCAGCAGAAGTTGCCTGCAGTACTGCATTCTAACCACGCACCACACCTCTGTACAATATGAAAGTGTACAAGGTCATTAAAAGTGTTGGTTCATTTGTTTATGTTTTTTAATCTGTTGCTAATGTGTTTGTTTCAATTCAATTTGTTGTTAAATTAATTTGTTAAAGTTATTCACCATGGGGCTTCTCTGGGCAACTTACAATAATAATGAGGAAGAAAATGAGAGGAAGAAAATAAAAGGGCCATTAAAAAAAACAATGAAGAAGAACGCAACGAAAGTACATCAATAGTGGCCTTGTTCAACACTTTGGTTTTAGGACACTTTGGGTCATGCACATGAAGAGAATCAATCTGTGTGATCACTAAGAGTCAACAATGACTTAATGGTACATAACCAACCAACCAAACAATCAATCAATGGGTTGTGGGGTAGCAAACAGACATCTTTCACTTGATAACAAGTGTCCACGAAAGAGATCTAAAACAAGATGGAGTGATGACATCAGCAAGTCATCCCTGTGGCATCAGGAAGGATATGCGGCTCAGCTCCTTCCAGTCACCCTGACTCTACACCAAATTAAGAGATTACAGAGTCGTAAAAAGGGAGTTTAAGCCACTGAGTGTAGAAAGGAAAGAAGATGACCTTGACAGTGACAAGGGCAAAGCAACAAGAAGATAAAGATTGATGTCAGCCACACTAAGTTGTCAGGATGAAGATACCAAGCCCATACAAAGCCTAAACCTGCTTTTATTAACATTGGCTATAGTAAAAGAATCTTGCTTTACCCATTATATTCATGGAAATGACTGGCTCCACCCCCATCTCTTCTCCGCCTCCCAAGTCACAGCTGATTAGCTGGGTCTTCTTTTGTTTATTTATTATTTTATTTATTTTTTATTTGTTTATTTGGTCTTGTATGCTGCCCTAGAAGGCTGACTCACATCATAAAAACATATACAATACAAAAGTTAATAAGAGAAATTAAAAGCTATTAAACCCAGTTCGACCAAACAAATTATCTAAAATCCCAAGACATGACATTTAAAAACTAACCCCCCTCCGCAGGAGAACAGAGCTGGAAAGCAGGTTAGTGGGGTGGGGAGGAATGGAGATTTTACAGTATCCTTCCCCTGCCATGCCCTCCCAAGCAGCCCCAGAGAACTGGTAGTAAAAATTTTTGAGTCCCACCACTGATTCAACAGTAAGCACTCATTCTGCATTTCTAAGAAATGTCCATTTCAAGGTACCTTCTAGAACAGAGTTGTCAAACTAAAAGCTGGTGGGATACTTAGATCTGGCCCAGAGAAATTAAAAGTTATTAAACCCAGTTCGACCAAACAAATTATCTAAAATCCCAAGACATGACATTTAAAAACTAACCCCCCTCCTCACGGGAGAACAGAGCTGGAAAGCAGGTTAGTGGGGTGGGGAGGGAATGGAGATTTTACAGTATCCTTCCCCTGCCATGCCCTCCCAAGCAATGCCCACAGAACTGGTAGTAAAAATTTTTGAGTCCCACCACTGATTCAACAGTAAGCACTCATTCTGCATTTCTAAGAAATGTCCATTTCCAAGGTACCTTCTAGAACAGAGTTGTCAAACTAAAGGCTGGTGGGATACTTAGATCTGGCCCATGGGGATGCCCTGGAAACACTGAAGGACCATCCTGTGGTGCCTCTGCCAGTGAAAATCCAGCTTGTGTGTGTGTGTGTGTGTGTGTGTGTGTCACACACACTCCTGGGCTCTTTTTTTTCCCTTGCAGAGGTATAGCAAAACCAACTAACAACAAAACCAAAGGAGAAATGTTTCCCCTTTGGCATTTGAGCATCCAAGAAGGGACAGGAAAGGAGAAAGGCGAAGAGGAAAGACACAGGAAAAGGAAGGAAAGACAGGAAGAGAGCAAGAAGGAAAACGAAGGGAAGAGGGGAAAGTAGACAAAAGGAGAATGAAGAGGGAAGGAAAAGGCAGAGAAGGAGGGAGGGAGGGAAGGAGGAAAGGAAGGAAGGAGGGAGATTATAATGAGAGTGAGGGAGGGTCTGAAGGAAGTGCTGACATCGAGCTGCCCCCCCCCAGCTTCTGAGGTCAAACATAACCGTGATGTGGCCCTCAATTAAATCAAGTTTGACACCCCTGTTCTAGAACATCCTTCTCTTCGCCATCCCGTTTTGTTGCAGTCGCTGCGGATGCTATAAAAGCAATGTTTTTCAATAATAGATGACCTCCCCGATAGAGCTCTCGTGGTAAAATATAGATGAGAACACTCCTTCCAACGAAGAGCTACGTGATTCATTTTTTATCGCCGGTTTTGCAAAGCATGCTGGGAAATCCAATCTCCACTTGGTGGGCCGTTGCGTTGACTCTGTCAGCTCTTGAGTCGTAGCCAACCCACCAACTTCTTCTTTGATGTTGGCGATGTCGCGACCTCGACTCTTAACAGCCCTTTCTCTGCTTTTTTATATATATATTTTTGGGGAGGAAATAAAAATCGCACATGAGCCAAGTGGGGCAAAAAATAAAAATAAAGCAAAAAAAAGTGAATGACGGCTGTTGCATTAATTCTGAATTTCCCACCCAGACTCATTAAGTAAGTTGCTTTGACTGGGTCAACGGAAAAGATTATGCATTCGGCATTCAGATATTTTTTCCCTCGCCGTTGACCTTCTGCGCTCATAAACTACAATCTGTAATTCCTCCGCTAACCTTTCCACTCTGGGTGTATAAATAATACATTGCAGGGCTAACACTTGATAAAGACATGAAAGGAATATCACTAAGCTCTGGAGTGATGCCTTTTTCTCTTCCTCTTTTTTTTTTCTTTTTTCATCATGAAATGTTAATTATGACTAGTCTACCCACAGTTGTAATTGGGTGTCTGTCGTGAGCTCCCCATGGGGAAAATGTGGCACAGTTGCCTCTACTTTCGATATTATTTCAGATCAAAAGGCTTAAACGACATTCAGAAACTCTGATAAGGACTCCCATCCGAACGAGTGCCCTTAAAACATCTCTTGGACAGCCTTTTATATTTTTTTTATTTTCCCAAACAGGGTCTTGATCTGGTGAGATTAAAGAAAAGATCATAGGACATGGCTGGGAGTTGACGATCATTAATCCCATTGTGGGAAAAAGTTCTACTTTTTATCCAATGACTTTTAAGTTAAAAACAATGTTTGCAGGGGTGGGATTCAAATTTTTTAACAACTGGTTCTGTGGGCGTGGCTTAGTTGGTGGGCGTGGCTTGGTGGTCATGTGACTGGGTGGACATAGCTTGGTGGTCATGTTACTGGCTGGGCGTGGCCAACTCAACATCATTCACATTGAGGCACGCATCTCCTTGCCTGGCCTCTCCTGACTGTGGGGATGCTGCAACAGTCATAAGTGTGAAAAATGGTCATAAGTCACTTTTTTCAGTGCCAATCTAACTTTGAATGGTCATTCCACACAAGCAAAGTACCAGCAAGGAGGTGGAAAAAACTCCAGAGAAGTTCCTGAGACAGGAAATCTAGTCCTGCCAAGAATGTAATAAGGGTTACCGGAGAGGCAGTTTCTGTAAGCAACACCAGAATGTTTCCTTCCTGCCTTCCTTAACAGGATTAGGCCAGTAATTTCTTCTAACAACTGGTTCTCTGAATTGCTTAGAATGTTAACAACCAGTTCTAGCAAATAGGTGTGAACTGGTAGAATCCCACCCCTGATAAGAAACAATTACATCTACGAAAAGCACAAATGTTTGGGGATATATT
Organism: Naja naja; assembly: GCA_009733165.1. Taxonomy (NCBI): domain Eukaryota; kingdom Metazoa; phylum Chordata; class Lepidosauria; order Squamata; family Elapidae; genus Naja; species Naja naja. The sequence continues at coordinate 56,209,892 of CM019152.1, read as the reverse complement.
TTAGTGGATGTCTTTGACTGAAATGTGTCCATGGCTATTTTTAACATGAAAATCATATTTTGGATTGGTCTCCTGCTAATTCCTGGCCTGGAGCAACGCTCCTTACTCAACAATTTCCTTTCATATAAAGGACTCTGAAGTCATTATAATTAATCCAAAATCTATCTCTGGAATATTATGAGTCACACTTCCTTGAGTGGGGAAAGTTATACTCCAGATATGATATAATTGTGGCCAAAATTTCTGTTGTCCAGTGAGACATTTGTTAAGTAAGCTTTGTCTCATTTTACGACTTTTCTTGCCACAGTTGTTAAATGAATCACTACAATTCTTAAGTTAGTAACAAGGTTGTTCAATGAATCCAGGCTACATTATGAGGTGCAGCAAATCCTTGATTTGAGTTGGCACAGGAGACAACTCCAATATTTAATCAAGTGGAAGGGCTACCCCTTATCAGAGGCGTCATGGGTAAAGAGTAGGAATGTCCAAGCTGATCACCTTGTAACAAGGTTCCATGCAGAAAATCCAACCAAACCTGAGGGGGGGGCGTTCATGAGCATAAGTTTCCATATCTGCAATCAATTTGTTTTTGTGTGTGTTGTACAGGTCACCTTCAAGAAGCGAGGGGAGCCAAATGTCAACTCGTAAAACATTTTGTATACACGTTTTATAGTTGTCAACAGAAAGAAGGAGGGAGCTTCAAAGAACAGGCAGCAGTGTGGAACGAAAGTACATTCCATTCATATTTTTTTCAGAGACTGATTAGATGACTGAAGCTTCTGCCGCAAAAAAAATCTAATTGGAGAGCATGATTGATGACTCTTGGCTATGGACGTGTTTCTTTGGATGATACATCCAGAGGGTTGGGAGGGGGAAGCAGGATCAAGGGTGACAGTGAATTACATATCTCAGAGTCGGCTACGCCCAGGCTAATGCCAGCATGTTAACTTCTAATAAATCCTTTCCAGTTGTGGGAGTGTGGCTCGAGGCTCATGATTTAATTGGAGTAACTGCCGGAATCCTGACACCGGCTTTTCTCATTGACTTTGCTCATCAGAAGTTCGTAAAAGGGGATCATGGGACTCTGGGACACTGCAACCGTGATAAGTATGAGTCAGTTGCCGAGCGTCCGAATTTGGATCACATGGTCGTGGGGAACGCTTCAAAGGTTGTGTGAAAAAACAGCCACAAGTCACTTTTGTCAGTGCCATCGTAATTTTGAACGGTTGCTGAACGAACTGTTGTAAATCAAGGACTACCTATATTGAAAAGAGATTTTGTTCACAATCAGATAAAAACTAGTCGCCATCGAAAAATTCTGAAAACCGCATCTTATTCTCGTCAGCATGATTAAAAAGCAAACATACATTAAATAAGAGAGTATATTGTACTTGCTGATATTCAGAGAGGGAGGAAAATGAAGGGCTTCCTCATTTGCATAGTGACAAAAATAATTAAGTCACCCAGAGTTAAATGGCGTATTTTTATTTTTTTTGGTTCCTTAGGGAACAGACCAAGGCCAGAGGTCTGCAGTGTATTTTAAGAGGAATTACAGCTTTCACACATTAGACATGCAGACGGCACATTGCACTAGCTGTCAGAATGGTTTTCAGATCTTGTTTGACAAGTGCAGGATATTTTTTTTATTTTTATTTTTTATTTTATTTATGTTTTAGGGATTGTTCCTTGCAGCAACATCTGTCTCCAGCGGTGGGCGGGGATTGTCAACACGCTGGAAAATCTAGCAGGAATCACACGCCGTGGCTTGTTGTTACGAGAACCGAATGATCCTCTGCAAGGAAAGGGGGAAAAGGGGATACTTGGATCCTACTTGATTTGAATGACAAAATAATAACAGAATTGGAAGGGACCTTGGAGGTCTTCAGGTCCAGCCCCCTGCTCAAGCAGCACACCCTATACGGAAGGAGGGTTGGTGAAGGCTCCTGTCTAAAGCTCCACAAAGCCCATTGTGTTCACCGTAGACAACCCTGAGCTAGGTGGGAGTTCCCCAGAAGGGGTCTCCCTGGCATTGACACAGCTAGAGGTGATGGAGCTCCAAAAAGCCCAGAAGAGGACCTCATATAGGACAAGAGGGCTCAATTCCTCCTTGTCTTCTGATATTTGAGGGGCTGCCATAGAGAAGAGGGGTCAACTTATTCTCCAAAGCACCTGAGGGCAGGACAAGAAGCAATGGGTGGAAGTACTGACTATGCTGTGGCCATAATCCACTTCATGTCATGCCTTTATTATTTTAATAAATAATCTCCTTCCTTCCCTCCTTCCCTCCTTCCTAGCTTCATACATTCTTATTTTTCTTCCTTCCTTCCTTTGCTTCATACCTTCTTTTTCATCCTTCCTCCCTCTCCCCTCCCTCTCCCTCCACTCCCTCCCTCCCTTCTTAGCTTCCTTCCTTCTTATTTTTCTTCCTTCCTTCCTCTCTCCCTCCCTCCCTTTTCTTCCTTCCTTCCTTCCTTCCTTCCTTCCTTCCTTCCTTCCTTCCTTCCTTCCTTCCTTCCTTCCTTCTCTTCCTCCTCTCCTCCTCCTGCTCTTCATATAATACTTTCTTTCTTCCTTCATTACCTTCTTTCATTCTTCCTTCTCTCCCCTCTCCCTCCACTCCCTCCCTCCCTTCTTAGCTTCTTTCCTTATTTTTCTGCCTTCCTTCCTTCCTCTCCTCCCCCCTCCCTCCCTCTTCTCTTCACACCTTCTTATTTTTATTTCTCCCTCCCTCCCTTTCTTCTTAGCTTCATACCTTCTTATTTTCCTTCTTTCCTCTCTCCCTCCCCCCATTTTCAAATGCCGCATGTGTGAATCAATAGCAATGGCACTTAGACTTATGTACAACTTCATAATGCTTTACAGCTCTTTCTAAGCGGTTTAACAGAGTCAGCCTGTTGCCCCCCAACAATCTGGGTCCTCATTTTACCCACCTCGTGAGGATGGAAGGCTGACTGAACCTTGAGCCTGTCAGGATCAAACTTCTCACAGTGGGCAGAAATTAGCCTGCAATACCACATTCTAACCACTGCGCCACCATGGCTCAGCCAAAAATCTAACCTGAACTACTTGATAGAATGACACTCTTTGTACTGAGATGTCAGTACTGCTTAGTATCCTCTCCCCAATACCTGAACTGCCAGATTTCCTACTCCTCATTGAAATTTACATCTTATGCCCAGCGGTGTTTGGGGAAAGAGAATAAAGGGTACACTTTGCAAAGTTTACATCAGTCTCCGACAAGCAAACAAGGAAATCTCTTAGATCTGACCTCTCATCTTCCACGAAAGCTCTGCTAATTATATTCCTCCCTGTGTACTGATTTGGTCTGACAAGATGAGATGCCTTAAAAGACATGTGGCAGGGTCTGCGTGAGCCTGAAGTCTCCAAAGTTTAGCAAGCCATGCAAATCTCTCCTTAACGAAATTAAACAGTATGATTATTGACATTTGAGAAGACAAATATCTGCAAAGATTACACGCTGCCCTGTAGCAAGTCTAGGGTGAGTGGGTTAGATTCCCTCTCTGGAGAGCAGAGGTTTTAATGGACCTTTCGTTACAGTTTAAGATGCACCCATGGAGCATCTGCATTTACGACGAGAAGTGGACAAATGGGAGACCTCCAGAAAGGGATGGGCTTCAAAAATTTTAGCAACGGGTTCTCTGCTCAGTTGCTCGGTGGGCATGGCCATGGTGGGCGTGGCCTAGTCGGCCTCCTGCACCACAGCGGGAGGGAGCATTTTTGCTCTCCCCGGGCTCTGGAGGCTCGTGGGAAACTGGAAACAGGCCCATTTCCAGCCTTCTTTGGCCCATTTTTCTACCTCCCTGAGCTTCGGTGCACGCCCTGGACTTACCTGCATCCTGGGAGTGGAGGGGTGGAGTGGTCGGGGCCAGCCAAGAGTGGGATTTGGGGGTTCTCCAAACTGCACAGAATCTTAGCTCGGGGCTCTCCCGAACCCCTGACAGCCCCCAGCAGCCCACCCCTGCCTCCAGGGAAACAATGGAACCTTGAAGAGTTTCATTGAACAATGAAGACAGCTCTGCAAAAATCAAAGCTGGTGACCATAGCAACAGGGTTGTCAAACACAAGGCCCATGGGCTGGGTCTGGTCTGTGATGTGGTCGGATCTGGCCCATCCTGGAAAATGTAAGGGGTCAGCCTGTGTCGCTTCAGCCCAGTCTAGGCAAGGTGCATACGTCTCTGGGCAATGCATAACCTCCATAGCGATCGTTCTTGCTTCTTTCCTTGATTAGTTTCTATCCGTTGCTTCTCATCCTGCCTTTCAGGTGCTTTGGAGAACAGCTTGACTCCCTTTTCTTTGTGGCAGCCCTTGAGATATTGGAAGACTGCTGTCAGGTCACCCCTTGTCCTTCTCTTCATTAAACTTCATTAAACCGGCGGCGCGGGTGGTGATGGGAGTTTCCCGGTTCTCCCATGTTACGCCCCTCCTGCGCTGCCTTCATTGGCTGCCAGTTGCGCTCCGGGTGAGATTCAAGGTTTTAGTGTTAACATACAAAGTCCTTCATGACATGGGTCCCCAATATTTAAGGGAGCGGCTCCTGCCGACATCGAATGCCAACCGCCCTGTGCGGCGCATAGGCAAGGACTCCTTGGGGTCCGTCGGCTGGCCAATGCCGGCTGGCGGTCCCCCGACGATGAGCCTATTCTATAGCGGCCCCAGACCTCTGGAACCAACTTCCCTGGAGCTCCGTCTGGCCCCTGACCTCAGCCTTCCGCCATGACTTGAAGACCTGGTTGTTTAACCAATCCGGTTGTGATTTTCTGGGGACGGGATGGTTTTTATGGGATAGTTTTAAGGGATATTTTTTATGAGTTGTACTTGTAATTGTAATGGGGCTTATTTAGTTTAATCTGCTTTTAAATTATTTATTGTTGCTGTTGTTTTATTTGTAAGCCTTGAGTCTTCGGAGATGGGGCGGCATATAAGTCCCATTAATAAATAAATAAATAAATTAAACTAGACACACCCGATTCCAGCAACCTATCGTGATGTTCATTAGATATCATGGGCTGTCAAACCTCTAAGGTCCAAAGGAGTCTCCAACTTTGCAGTTGTATCCCATTAGCAGACTCTACTGGACTTTAGAGGTTGACATGTCCCAGCCACCAGCAAAAATGGCAGAGAAATTTTCCATATTTCTGATATTTCCATGGTAACTAAGAAGTATGAAATTCTTATTGGCATTGCTTGCAAGCTTCTTCCAATAATCAAGGAAGGGATATCGTTTTTGCACTGCCTATGAAATCAGTTGAACTTTTATTATTCACTGTCCAACCCCTAGGAGTTGTAATGTTCTATCTTGTTTTCTTTTTAACTTTGTTTTCTTTTTCATGAGTTTTGTTTGCAATTCTGGTCAGTGACCATCATAAAAATATTCAAAACAAAAACAAAAACAAGAAAAGGACACAATAGTCCATTCGAAGCAAGCGAACCAAAATGAGCAATATGAATTCACATTAATTTTTATTAACTTGAGTACATGTCTAATTCTAGCACGATCCACATTTGTTTGTTTGTATCTCACCTTTATGACTTTTACAAGTAACTCACGGTGGTGAAGATATGCAACACACCTTCCTCCTCTTATTGTCTCCATGGCAACAACCCTGTGAGGTGGGCTGGGCTCAAAACAGACTGACTGGCCCAAAGTCACCCAGACAGCTTTCATGGTATGGGAATCCCACCCCACTTGAAGAATGAAATATTTTTGGGAAACATTAAGAGGCAGAATATTATATTTTCCTAAAAGGGAATTTGGTTCAGTTTAAAGGCTCCCCTCACACATATGTGCTCATCGTTTCCGGCTCTAGGGGTCAGTGCTCATCTCTGTTACAAAGCCGAAGAACCAGTGCTGTCCGAAGATGTCTCCGTGGTCATGTGGCCGGCATGACTAAATGCCAAAAGTGCACGGAACGCTGTTACCTTCTCACCAAAGTGGTCCCTATTTTTCTACTTGCATTTCTTACATGCTTTCGAACTGCTAGGTTGGCAGAAGCTGAGACAAGTAACGGGAGCTCACTCCGTTACGCAGCGCTGGGGATTCGAACTGCCGAATTGCCGACCTTTCTGATCGACAAGCTCAGCGTCTTAGCCGCCGAGCCACCATGACCCTTTCTTAATAGCCCCTAGCAAATATTATGAGTCCATTAAGAAAGATTGAGCCAGCCTATTCACAAAACAAAAGAACTTCACCACTCTAAGGATGAGATTCAAATTTACATTCTCCTCCATACCCAAATTCTAAGAATAGGACATGAGCCTTTAGGACAGGGGTGTCAAACTCACGCCGTCATGGCAGCATCACGTGATGTATTGGGACTTTTACTCCCTTCACTAAACTGGGGGTAAGTGGGCGGGGCCAGCATGTGATGCATCCGGCCCACAGGCCGTGAGTTTGACACCCCTGATTTAGGACATAATGGGATTAACCCACCACCGTTTAGCAAAAGACAAGCCCCTTCATTGCACAACGGCCCCCCTCAAACAGTCCAAACGTCAAAGTCACAAAAAACTATAAAGATCCACCCACTCTCAACTCCACTTTGTCAGCTGCCCCAGAATCACGTGTGGTTGGTGGTTCTGCTTCATCAATAAAGAGAACCTTTCTTTCCAACCAGCCTCCATTTTGTCTCCAGTGCCCTTCTCCCAGCTTGGAACTGAACCAGATGGATTTTCCTTCCAATAATGGCTAAGTTGGAACTAAAACTCGCAGACTCCTGCTAACTAGCCCAAAGTCACCAAGCTAGCTTTCATGCCTAGGTTGGGGCTAGAACTCACGGTCCCCTGGTGACTGGCCCAAAGTCACCAAGCCAACTTGCATAACTAAGTTAGGCCTAGAACTCACTTAATGATTGGGAGAAAGTCACCCAGCCAGCTTTTATGTCTAAGGAAGGACTAGAACTCAACTTCTCCTGGTAATTGACCCAAAGTCACCCAGCTGCCTCTCATGCCAAGGTGGGACTAGAACAGAGGTGGTATTCAGCAGGTTCTGACCAGTTCTGGAGAACCGGTAGCGGAAATTTTGAGTAGTTCAGAGAACCGGCAAATACCACCTCTGACTGGCCCCATCCCCATTTATTGTCTGCCTCCCAAGTCCCAGCTGATCGGCTGGGTCTCCTTTGGTTGCCCTGTACAGGAGAATGGAGCTGGAAAGCAGGTTAGTGGGGTGGGGAGGGAATGGAGATTTTACAGTGTCCTTCCCCTGCCACGCCCACCAAGCCACGCCCACAGTAAAAATTTGAATCCCACCACTGGACTAGAACTCATGTTCTTCCACTTTCTAGCCTGCTGCCTTAACCACTAGATCAAACTGGCTAAATGACCAAACTTCATATGAAGTTCAGAGGTCTTGCCAATCATTGGCATCTGTTATATTTTTTCCAGGTGGTCTACTTGGCTTGTTTTTGGAATTGTCCTGATTGATTCTGACATTTGATTATATACCCATTATCAGTAAAATTCACTTTTCCCCTAATGACTGAAGGTTTGAATGATGGATGTCTCTCTGTCCATGGGAAGCCTAATTATCGGTTCAAATCCTTCATTTACGCTGCCATGATGTCATCGTTTTACGCTGTGCAAGCCATCTCACCAAAAGAGCGTGGACATTTTAATTTTCCATCTGTTTTGTGTCTAGTCCTGTTTCATCAGTAGTTTACTTTTGTAGCTGGGCCAAGACAATGCTTTTCCATAACTCAGTGTTAAAAAATATGACAGGAGATTTGCAGGAAAGGAAGGGTGAATTTTCCTTGGCACCGCACAACTGATTTATTTGCTAAGAAATTAAAGTGTTCAGAAGATTCAAGTACCAACCGCCCGTACGGGCGCATAGACAGGGCCTCCTCAGGGTGCCATCCGCGACTCAATGTCACTTGGCGGGGACTCGGGGAGACCCTATTCTGTGGTGGCCCCCACTTTATGGAATCTCCTTCCACTGGAGCTCCGGCTTGCTCCTGATCTCCGTACCTTCCGCCATGAGCTAAAAACCTGGCTGTTTTTACAATCTGGGCTATGCTGACTCCTTGGGTTTTCTTGATTTTAATTTTTGGGGGTTTTAATGTTAATTCGGCTTAGTCTGTTTAATATGGTTTTTAGGTAATTTATTGTTGTATTCCCTTTTAATCTGTGAGCCGCCCCGAGTCCTTTGGGAGAGGGGGTGGCATATAAGTCGAATTAATAAATAAATAATAAATAAATAACAGAATTCAGTAATAGAATAGCTTCCAACGGTCTAAAAGTAAGGAACATGGGTAGTTCTCAACTTATAACAGTTCATTTAGTGACCATTCAAAGAGACAAGAGCACTGAAAAAAGTGACTTATGACCATTTTTCACACTTATGACCATTGCAGCATCTCCATGGTTCACTGGATCAAAATTTGAACACTTGGCAACTGGTATATATTTATTTATCATGGTAGCCAAGTCCCAGGGTCATTTAATCCCCTTTTGAGAACTTCTGACAAGCACAAGTCCATGGGGAAGCCAGATTCACTTAACAACGAAATTCACAAATGCAATGATTCACTTAACAACTGTGGGAACAAAAGTTGTACAACTGGGGCAGAGTCGCTTAACAAATGTTTCACTCAGCAACATTGTTCTGACCCAAACCTGGTTCCAATAGAGCAAACACAAGACAAAGGCAGCAGTATAACCTTTTATGTTTCAGCTAAGAATCCTGTTTCTTCACAGATAAAAGGCTGCTTCCAACTAATTAGCTCCGACAAGAGAGAGCCTTGCCAAGTTTTTGCAAGGCTGCCAAAAAACAACAGATAAGAAATAGTTTACAACACAAGAGTCTTCAAATACCAACTGGAATGTCCATGAGGCTGAGTTTTGAAACGTCTTTGCCTTCTGCAAAGTATGTTCGTTCACAGCTGTTGTTTTATCTTTTTGAAGGAGGGGCCATCACCTTGCAGCCTTACTCCCGAGTCGCCCGTGCTGTTGTAGCTGCTTTTTCCTCCGAGCAATCCTGCGCGCATGCGCACTTGGCACTAGGCTCCTCGGGAACCTCCTCATCGCTGCTGCCAGCCCCCACAATCTCTGAAGGCAGCAGTCCACTCCCTGATGGTCCTGGCCCCTCATCTGAGTCCTCACTCTCCTCAACCGTCTGCACCTGCTGCTGGCTAACCACAACAAACATGTATTTTTGGGCTCAGTTGTGGTCATAACTCGAGGACCATCTGTATGGTCCAAAGTGCTGATAGTTATGTTTGTGTCTGATGTAAGGTAGCTTTGTAGGTGAATTTGGTAGGAAAGCATGTGCTGAACACTGACATGTGGATTGATTCTCTGGAAAAACTAGAACATTGCATTCCTTGCCACGGCCCTCTTCTGACTTCACACCATGTGGCAGATGGCTTTACGATTCATAAGTCCTACTCCACATCCCTAATAATACTGGATGAAGCTCCTGGCTTCAGCTAGAGATCCAAAGCAATCGATCATAATGATGGGCAGCAGTAATAGAGGCCGTGCTGTGAAAGAAAAGTCCAAATGACCATTGTGTAACCCAAAGAAGCAGCAGATGATATCAGTAAGCTGTCAGGCTAAATGTTTTGTGCCTTTGCAATGGACTAAAACAAAACACTCACAATTAGCAATAGAAGAGAATATTTGTAGCTCAAGGTTGAACTGTTGGGTCCTTGGTGCTCTCTGAGCTTGGTGGTTTCCTTGCAGACATTTCATTACCCAACAAGGTAACCTCATCAATTCTAGAAGGGAACTTAACAACAGCCTAATCAAGGAACCCCCAAGAACGCTACTCCCAACACTGATAGGGTGAGCCACTAGTATAAAGAGAAAGCAAACAGCACTCCCTTCTAGCCCTGATGAGGTTACCTAGTTGGGTAATGAAGCGTTTGCAAGAAAACAACACTAAAAAAGTGATTTGTGACCATTGTATACATTTATGACAGTTGTAGCATCCCTGTGGTCACATGATCACAATTTTGACACACGACAACTGGTATTTGTGATCGTTGTACTGTTCCGGAGTCATGCGAGCAACTTTTGCGATATTCTGATGAGCCAAGTCAACAGGAAAGCCAGATCCACTTAATAACCATGTTACTAACTTAACAACTGCAGCGATTCCTTGAACAATTATGTCAAGAAAAGTTGTAAAATAGGGCAAAACTCACTTAACGACTGTCTCGCTTAGCAGGGACAATTTTGGGCTCAGTTGTGATCATAAATCGACTATAAGTCGGCTATCTGTAATCTAAAAGAATATTGGCCCTCATCCTATCTGAACAGGGAGAAAATATTACTGTTTTCCTAATACGCCTTCTGTAGGGTCACTATAAATGTGCAGTTAGATTACAGATTAACAGAGTTGGAAGGGACCTTGTAGGTCATCTAATCCAACCCCCGCCCAAGCAGGAGACCCTACACCATTTCTGACAGATTGCAGTCCAGCCTCTTCTTGAAAGATTCCAGTGATGAAGCTTCCATAACTTCTGTTCCATGGGTTGATTGTTCTCACAGTCAGAAAATTCATCCTTATTTTCAGATTGAATCTCTCCTTGTTCAGTTTCCATCTATTATTCCTTGTCTGGCCTACAGTTGTTTTAGAAAATAGCTTGACGCCCTCATCTCTGTGGCAGCCCCTCAAATATTGGAAGACGGCTATCCTGTCTCCCCTGGTCCTTCCTTTACTAGACTAGCCAGGGCCAGTTTCTGCAACTGTTCATCATATGTTTTAGCCTCCAGTCCCCTAATCATCCTGGTTAATAGAAGCAATCACCTTACCCCATTTTGCATTGGTGAGACCCTCACACCACTACAGAATTTCAATCTCAGCACTATATTTAAAAGAATCAGAGAAATTGGAATAGATCTATTCCAGAATTCAAAAATAATGGCAACATGGAGTAATGAAGTGAGGCTCCAAGGTCCAAAAATAACATCCTAATAATAGCCATCTCTCAGCAGTTGAACCAATTATCTATTAGAGGTAGTAAGTTTTCTCTTTCCTCAATGTTTTTCAATAGAGGCCGGACAGCCATCTGTAAGGAAAGATTTAATCTGGATTTCTGCATGAAGCAGGGAGGTGGACCTGATGTCTGAAATGGACTTTTCTATGAAATGTGCAAAACAAGATGTCTGATCAGGTTTTAGCTCTGGGAAATAATATGTTTTTTTTAATGATTTTTTTTCATACTGCCATTATTGTTTTTATAAATAACTCAAACTGGCCAAATGTCAAATATTTTTACTTCCTCCTATTTTTATTTATTAGACTTGTATTAGAACTCACCATTTCCTGGTGATTGGCCCAAAATCACTCAGCTGTCTTCAATGCCTAATGCGGGACTAGAACTCACCATTTCCTGGTGTTTGGTCCAAAATCACCCATCTTGATGCCTAAGGTGGGACTAGAATTCATTGTCTCCTGGTGATTGGCCCAAAGTCACCTAGCCAGCTTTCATGCCCACTGCAGGATTAGAACTCATAATCTTCTGGTGATTGGTCCCAAGTCACCCAGTCAACTTCCATGCCTAAGGAGGACCTAAAACTCACAGTTTCTGAGCGCTTGGCCCAAGTCTCTCAGCTGTCTTTCATGCCTAAGTCAGGACTAGAACTTATTTTATTTATTTATTTTATTTATTTGATTTGTCATTCACTTACAAGATAATAGGTATAAGTATAAACATGAGTAAGAGTACAGGAAATAGGTATGAGTAAATGGGGACAATAGGACAGGGACGGTAGGGACGATGGTGCACCTGGTTTCTAGCCTGATGGCTTCACCACTACGCTATATTGGCTCTCAGTTTGTTGTTGCAAGACCTCATATATGTACAGTTGTGAATGGCAGTGTTTGGTGGCAGATGTCAACTACAACCCCAAAAAGCCAACGCAAACCTGAGCTGCATAAACAGAGGGATAGAATCAAGATCACAGGAAATGTTAATATCACCTTATAAGGCCTTGTTAAGGCCACACTTGGAATACTTCATCCAGTTTTGGTCGCGATGATATAAAAAAGATGTGGAGACTCTGGAAAGAGCAACAAAGAGGATTAGGGGTCTGGAGACTAAAACAGATGAAGAACGGTTGCAGGAATTGGGTAGGTCTACTTTGATGAAAAGAAGAACTAGGGGGGACATGATAGCAGTCTTCCAATACCTCAGGGGCTGCCCCAAAGAAGAGGGAGTCAAGCTATTCTCCAAAGCACCTGAGGGCAGAACAAGAACCAGTGGATGGAAACTAATGAAGGAGACGAAGCAGCCTGGGACTAAGGAGAAATTTCCTGACAGTTAGAACAGGGGTCGCCAACCTTTTGGACCTCAGGGACCACCAAACTCATAATTTTAAATCCCAGGGACCACTAACTGGTTATATGGGTGTGGTCTAATTTGTGGGTGTGGCTTGGTGGTCATGTGACTGGCTGGGCATGGCTTGTATGTAAATATTATAAATATTTATATAAATATTGATTTTTATAAAAAGAGCAACTTTTACCCAAAATCAGGCAAAGCAGCAGGCAGATTGAGTTGCTCATAGATGCATTCAGAGATCTGCCATCAGCTAGCTCAGTCTGTCACATAAAATTGGCTTGCAAGCAAAGTCACAAAATTAACTCACAACACACCATGTATGTAAATATTGAATTTTTTATTTAAAAAAGAGCAACTTTTACCCAAAATCAGGCAAAGCAGGCAGGCAGAATCATTCAGTGATCTATCTCTCTGCCATCGGCTAGCTCAGTCTCTCAAATTTGTTTGCTGTGAGTCTGCACTGAATAATAGAACCTTCAGTCCTAAGGGAGGTTTGGCTGTCCTTAACAGCAGAGCCGAAGATCTAAAGACTAGCTAGAAAGCAAGAAATCCAACCATTTCCTGCTTCCTAGCTAATCTAAAGCTTCCGGCACAGCAGAACAGATGATGGTCGAAAAAAGGAAAAATAACAATTTAGCAGGCAAGTTTCACAGGTAAGGAGTAAGTGGGCGGGGAGGGTTCCCGTGGGGCATGTGAGCGGTGCAGCCTTGTGTTTCTGCACAGCCTGGATTAATTGCTTTGGGGGGGGGCTCTGGGGTGAGATTTCTCTGCGGCCTACCAAAATTTTCTCATGGCCCACCAGTTGGCGACCTCTGAGTTAGAACAATTAATCAGTGGAACAACTTCCCTCCAACAGTTGTGAATTGCTCCAACACTGGAAGTTTTTAAGAAGAGATTGGACAACCATTTGTCTGAAATGGTATAGGCTTTCATGCCTGAGCAGGGGGTTGAACTAGAAGACCTCCAAGGTTCCTACCAGCTGTTCTGTTCTGTTCTATTTTATTCTATTCTTATTCTATTCTATTCTATTGCCGGTTGTGCGCGATATCATGTTGATTTGCCTCAGATTCAATGAAGGTGAAATGTGACACCATTTTGTTAAGCGGTCCAGGAGCAATGCGTGAAGAGCGACTGTAATATATGTAGAGCAAGCTCCATGTTACTTGTTAAACTATAAAAGAAGCTGAGGATAGATCTGTCTCGTTCCTCTTCCCTGCCTTCTGAATATAAAAATAACCCAGTTGATGCCTGGAGCTGCCTCGAAAAATGGCTTGCAGGAGGGGCGGCCACAGGTGAAGCATCATTAGTTTCCATTCACAGAGTTTCATACAAACTGTTATATATGCAGGTTTGAATGTCATTGGTTAAGTTTGAACTGTTCTTGTAAAATGTTAGAAATGATTGGTTTAAAAAGTGCGGGAAAACCCTGCACTCTGATTGGCTGGCAACTGCGGCTGCTGGCTATAAGTAGCAGCCCCAGCCCAGCCAAATCGGGTCTGTTATGAGCTGTAGTCACTAATAAACTCTTCACTGAAGCACTCCGCGTCTGACTCTTCATGCAAATCTAACACTGGCGATGAAGGTGGGATTCTTCCCGAAGAGAAGATGACGCGGAAAACAAGCTGAGAGAGATGGCTGCGCTGAACACCCCCCCAGCCCCATTCGATCTGATGGCAGAAGACTGGGACTCGTATGCAGATCGTTTCCAAATGTATTTGGAGGGAAAAGATCTCGCTGCCATTTCCGAGAAGTGGAAGAGGGCAGTCTTTCTTATGCACTGCGGTCTGGCAGTCTTCAAGATGGCGAAGGCATTGGCGGGAGCTGCAGACATGAAGGTAATGGAATGGCCTGATTTAGAAAAGCTTTTAAGAGCCCATTACGCCCCACAAGTATCGTGCCTCATTAAGAGACACAAGTTTTACCATCAGGATCAAGGGGAAAGCAAAAACGTTAACAACTTCGTGGCAAGTTTAAGAGACATTGGGGGTGCATGTGAATTTATCAACTTAGAAGAGGCCATGCGCGATCGATTTGTTCTAGGCCTAAAAGACAAGGTTTTGCAGAGCAAATTATTAATAAAACCTAAGATCACGCTGAAGGAGGCCATAGAAGAAGCTTCTTCAGCGGAAGCTACCAAGTCCTCAGCAGCAGCCATGAAGAAAATTAACAAGGCCGCAAGCCATCCTGATGTGGAAAAATCCACAACAACCCATTGCGAGCAAATAGATTCTGATTCAGACTGTAGTGGAGGAAGGAATTTATAGACTCAGAATGGAGAAGAAAAGGAAAGACCTTGGAAGAAAGAGGCAAGACTTTTATTGCAGAGGTTGTGGGGGCACCCCGCACTGAATGCAAGTTTTTGATACCATCTGCCTCCGTTGTGAAAAAAGAGGTCACCTAGCAAGAGTCTGCAAATCATCCAGAACTCCACCAAGCAGAAAGAAGTTTCCTGACAAAGAATTCAAGCATAACAACTTCAGTGAGAAAATGGGGCAACACAGAAGCAAATGGGAAGAATGAAACTCATCAAACAGTCACTATTGGTCATTCTTCACCCTTAAGAAGCAGAAAAGTACATGTGAAGGTACTAATTGAAGGAAGGCCTTGCCAAATGGAAGTGGACTCAGGCTCCTATTTATCTATAGTGTCATGGGACACTATTCACAGGCTACTTCCCAACATTCAGAAGAAGCATTTCCAGAAGCAAGCACTGACTCTTAAAGACTACCAAGGGAACAAGATTCCAGTAGTTGGAACAAGAGAATTCAACGTGAAGTTCAAAGGCCACACCAAACGTTTGCCCCTGACCATCGTGGACAAGGACCGCCCAAGCTTGCTGGGACTTGAGTGGTTCAATCCACTAGGCATCGAGGTGACTGGCATCAATCACGTGAGCAACACTGAATGGGAGGAGGCCTTGAGTCTGAGTTTCCAGAGGTCTTCAGCGACGGATTGGGCAAGTATATGGGGACCTCTATCACTTTCAACCTAGATCCCAAGGTGCCCCAATTCGTTTAAAGCCCAGAAGGGTCCCATTTGCTTTAAAGGGAAAAATTGATGCACAATTAGATAAACTAATAGCTCAAGGAGTTTTAGAGCCCACTGACCACTCCAGATGGGAGACACCCATAGTCACACCAGTCAAGACTGATGGGTCAGTAAGAATCTGTGGAGACTATAAGGGGACATTGAACCATGCGCTTCAGCAGCGCATATCCAGTGCCAGTGGTGCATCATTTATTACATTCACTTGGCAGGGGCACAGTCTTTGCCAAATTGGATCTGGCCCAGGCATATCAACAACTAACAGTTGATGATGCCACTGCAGAGCCCAAACCATTGTGACTCATAGAGGTGCCTTCAAATGTAGAAGGTTACAGTTTGGAGTAAGCGTGGCACCAGGCATCTTCCAAAGCCTTATGGAAAGGATGCTCCAAGGACTGCCAGGGTAGTGCCTTACTTTGATGATGTGTTAATCTCTGCTGAAAATGACACTCAACTACAAGAGAGACTCAGAGAAGTCCTTACCAGATTCAAGAAAGCAGGGTTAAAAGTCAAGGAAGAAAAATGCACTCTTAGAACTGACAAGGTTGAGTTCTTGGGCTATATGATTGACAAGTATGGCATCCACCCTACAGATGCCAAGGTTCAAGCAATCAAAGAAGCCCCTAGACCAAAATGCAAAACAAATTTGCAAGCCTTCCTTGGACTTATTAACTTTTATCACATGTTCCTACCTCAGAAGGCAACCATTGCAGAACCATTACACAGATTACTTGACAAAAGTCTGTTTGGGTCTGGGGCAGGAAGGAACAATCAGCATTTAACAGTATTAAAAGACTAATCACGTCTGATGCTGTACTCATACAGTTCTCTGAGAATTTACCTGTTGTACTGACTTGTGATGCATCCCCTTTGGAGTGGGGGGGGTTGAGCCACAGGCTTCCCAGCGGGAGGGAAGCCCCTATTGCATTTTACTCTTGCACCTTGACCAAAGCAGAGAGGAATTACAGCCAATTGGACAAGGAAGCATTGGCAATTGTTGCAGCTATCAAGAAATTTCATGAGTATTTATATGGGAGAACATTTACCATTGTCACAGATCACAAACCTTTGTTAGGCATTGTGGCAGGAGACAAACCTACACCCACTATCCTGTCACCAAGAATGCTGACTTGCATCCAGAAGTTGTGAATTCGCCCACACTGGAAGTTTTTAAGAAGAGATTGGAAAACCATTTGTCTGAAAATGGTATAGGCTCTTCTGCCTGAGCAGGGGGTTGGACTAGAAGACCTCCAAGGTCCCTTCCAACTCTATTACTCTATTCTATTCTATTCTATTCTATTCTATTCTATTCTATCCTACCTTTCCTATCCTATCCTATCCTATCCATCCATCAATACACCAATCAACCAATAGGAAGCCACACCCAACCAGGCACTGCCTAAATACAACACTAAAGCACTGTTTTTCAACGTCAGCAACTTTAAGCTCTGGGGACTTCAACTCCCAGAATTCCCCAGCCATGCATGCTGGCTGGGGAATTCTAGGAGTTGAAGTCCTCATAGTTTAAAGCTGCTGACCTTGAGAAACACTGGCCTAAAGCATACATTGCGGTAGAGAGGAAGTTCCCTGAGGATGGGATCAGGGGAGTGGGCTTCAAAAATTTCAGCAAAGGGTTTTCTGCCCGGTTGCTCAGTGGGTGTGGCCATGGTGGGTGTGGCCTACCAGAACTTCCAGGAGGCCCATTTTTCATCCTCCCCAGCTCCGGAGGCTTTCCTTGAGACTCTGGGACAATGAAAACTGCCTCTCCTGGGCTCCGGAGGCCCACCAGAGGCTGGAAACAGGCCTGTTTCCAGACTTCTGGAACTTCCAGAAGGCCTGTTTATTCCCACTCCTCAAGCCTCCGTGCAAGCTTTGCACTTACCTTGCATGCAAAATGGGCTGCATGGAGACACCTGGGGGGAACAGGATGGGATTTGGCCATTTGCCAAACCAGCCATAACATTAGCAATGAGTCCGACCAAATTCAGCGAACCATAGCAGCCCACCCCTGGATGGGAATCCAAAAATTCAGAAGACTAAACCTTTGTCAGAGTATATTCATGAACTGGAATAGAGCTTGGTAACAAGGTCAGCCAATGAACAGGCATAGCAACTAAATCAGCCAATGAGGACAGTTTTGGAAACTGAAACTAGAAGTAGCCTAGGCTGGAAACTGAAACTAGAAGTAGCTTATATTTTACAGTATTTTTCAAATGGATATATTTAAATAGTACTGTAGGCAATCATTTTTTTAGGTTTGACTAGCTTGATTGAACAGCAGTGGTGGATTTTTATTTGCCTTACTCTTAATTTAAAAATACTAAAGAACCTCACTCTGTTATTTGCTTAACTTAGTATGAATATTCTGTTTTGGTTTAAGACTTCTTGCGCTAATGACAATTTTAACAAATAAAATGCTTTATTTCTGGGGAAAAAAGAAGTAGCTTAGGCATGGTTCTTTGTTAAGCTCTGCAACCCTGCAGCTATATTGGAGCTCTGAGTCTGTCTATTGAAGATGAAACTAACTTGCTTGCTTGCTGAAGACTGGAGCTCTGCTCTGAACTTGCAACATGTTTCGGTCTGAGTTTGCTCCATGTTGGAGAAATCTACAACTGGTATTGTAAAATCTACTTATTATGTTTATAAAGATTTTTTTTTAATTCATATTTATATGCCGCCCTTCTCCGGAGACTCAGGGCAGCTTACAATTTTTGGAGCACAACCCAATGCACTCAGCAATAGCCTTCCTTCCATTGTATATGCCTGCTTATTACTAAGCGGCATTTTTACAAAATCAGCTTATTGCCCCCAACAACCTTGGGTCCTCAATTTACCTACCCCGAGAGGGTGAAAGGCTGAGTCAACCTTGAGCCTGGTGGGATTCAAGCCTGCACTAATTGCAGGCAGCTGGAACTAAGTGCTAGGCATTTAACAGCCTGCACCACCAAGGCTCTTTTGTTAAATGAAGCATCAGCCATCTGTGTTTATTTTTCTGGAGCTGAATTTACGCTGCAAAACTCTGGACAACCTTCAGTCACAGTGACCAATTCAGATTGGATCCTGCAACTTCTGAACAGGCCTAGCTTGAAGAGATTTGACTGACAAGTGGCAGATACAATGCTCCAGAATTTAAGAAAAGATCTTTTGAAGTTTTAGTACAGGTGACTACCGTTGTAATGCCATTGTAACTTCAAATGATCACTAAATGAATAGTTGTCAGTCAAGGATTACCTGCATATCACATTTTCTTCAGTTAGTTTTGGATAAACAGCCCTGCATTGTAGGTGTGTAAACTTGTGTCATGTATTAATGGGGTGCAAAGAAAATAAGTCCAAGATGAAGCATTTAGCACCTAAAAGCAAACACATATCTTGGGTATAAGCTAATTATCAAGAAAGGCCTAATGATGCTCTCATGTTACTTATCTTAAGAGTGAGAACAAATATATCATCCTCTAATTAAGTACATGACTCCCTAATTATGAAAAGAAACAGTGGAAATTAACAACCCTGGGCAGTTTTGAAGATGAAGACATTTAACAAGTCCAACCGCAAGCCACGAAGAACAAATGATGTTGTAGGACCAGTTTTTTTTAAAAATTCACTGCAATTCTAATTGCCATTTACCATTTGGGCTACAGGTATCAAGGAGATCCTGGGCTGCTCCGGAAGAAAAGTTGTCATTATGACAAAGTTATTCTGCTTAGAAAAAGCAAAATGGCCAAATTCCAGTGTAACTGCTAGATAACACATTGGAGGAAGACAAAATGAATTCAAGGGTCTTCAAACTTGGCAAGTTTAAGACTTGTGGAGTTCAACTCCCAGAATTTCTGAGCTGACATGACTGGAGGAGGAATTGTGGGAGTTGAAGTCCACCAGTCTTAAAGCTGTCAAGTTTGAAGACCCCTGCTCTTATTGATTAATTTTACTTGTTAAGAAATGGTGGCCCGACTCACTCATGGTGACTCTGGGTGGCTTTCAGAAGTAAAACCCCAAACATAAAATTTTGCAAAAAGTCTGTAGAGATTCTCAGTCATCCAGGTCATGGTTATCCAAAATGTGCTTTTTCAGGAGGCAACTGGACGTTCTTGTTTTTTTTAAGATGTATCACTTCTCATCCAAGAACCTTTTTCAGCTCTGACTGGATGGTGAGGAATGGAAGGATTTATACACCTTGCAGACAGCTGGTCATTTGTGTCCTTTTTGAGAGTCGTTGAGGCCACTTGGAGGTTTATCTGTGTCCTCAGGGTCACCTGAGTAGTGCTCCTGGTTCCTGAAGTCTGCCATTTTTTTCTCTGGAAATCCATTCCTATTCCCACACCATTCAAAAGGTAAACAGATAACAGATAATCAGAGTTGGAAGGGACCTTGTAGGTCATCTAGTCCAACCCCCCGCCCAAGCGGGAGACCCTACACCATTTCTGACAAATGGCAGTCCAATCTCTTCTTGAAAGTCTCAAGTGATGGAGCTCCCATAACTTCTGAACACAACTTCTGTTCCATGGGTTGATTGTTCTCACTGTCAGAAAGTTTCTCCTTATTTCCAGGTTAAATCTCCCCTTGTTCAGTTTCCATCCATTATTCCTTGTCTGGCCTACAGGCGCTTTAGAAAAGGTGCTCATCCCAAATTGTATACCTAAAATAAAATATAAATCCTTCCATTCCCCACTATCCTGTCAGAGTGGAAGAAGCTTCTTGGATGAGAAGCGAAATGTCTTCAAAAGAAAAAACAAGAAAGTCCAGTTGCCTCCTTGAAAAAGCACCTTTGGGACAACCGTGACCTGGATGACTGAGAATCTCTACAGACTTTTAGCTATATAATTTGGGATGAACAAATTTTTCTGTCTCTCTTAAGATTTTTTATTTCTCTTTTAGGGCTCTTGTCACTCTAGTGGTGCTGATTTACCACCAACTTATCAAGTACTTAAGACAAGAAATCTCCTGACAGTGAGAACAACTAATCAATAGAACAACTTGCCTACAGAAGCTGTGAATGCTCCAATACTGGAAGGTTTTAAGAAGAAGGCCATTTGTCAGAAATGGCATATAATTTCCTGCCTAAGCAGGGGGTTGGACTAGAAGACCTCCAAGGTTCCTACCAACTATTCTATTCTATTCTATTCTATTCTATTCTATTCTATTCTATTCTATTCTACTCTACTCTACTCTACTCTACTCTACTCTACTCTATTCTATTTTGTATCTAGAAGTGTACTGCAGAAATATGATGTCAATTGAATGTATTTCCATTCTGAGGCTTCTCCAAATCACTAGATTCACATCTATTCAACCAATCCATAGTTGCTCGACACATTGCTTGAATGAGCATCCACTCACTGAATATATGATCAGTAGATTTGGGAAGTAGGTATTTAGGTGGGCAATCAGGTAGGCGATGGTCATCATTCAATATTAAACTAAGAAGAAGCTAGAAAACATTTTCAACAGTAGGAAATACGTCATCCTTGGTTTGCGAATGAAAGGAATAATAATTGTAGCCAATAAGAAATGCATGTTTTTTCTTTTCCTTGTTTTTGTTTTTGGGAGGCGTCCAGAATTACAAACCCCTGGTGGGTTTCCTAAATTATCATCCTCCCCTCCATTTTACTAATGATTTCCATTATCCAGAGATTTGACATTAAATGTTTCACATAAGGCCAGGTTGTAGTGGGCTCTCGCTCTTGGGGGAAATAAATACTTTTAATTTCCCTGGCATTGAGTAACTGTCTACTCAACAACGGCTCGAGCATCAGGGCATTCGCTTTAAAACCTGTGTACCTTGTGGTGATTATTGTTTATTTGAAGACAGTTTAATTAGCTGACCTTTTCGCGGTCTTTGGAAAGATCATTAATTGCTTTGATTATTTGGGTCCTTCCTTCCAGATTTCTTTTTCCTGCAACTGCTTATTGATTCTAATTCCTTTGGTGACTAGCTTAATTTCTAGATCATTTTGCTTACTGGTAACAGTTTGAATTTTTTTAACATGTCTCTTGATCTCCTGCCCATTGTTTAATAGCAATAGCACTTAGACTTATATACCGCTTCACAGTGCTTTACAGGCCTCTCTAAACACTTTACAGAGTCAGGATCTTGCCCCCAACAATTTTGGGTCCTCATTTTACCCACGGAAGGATGGAAGGCTGAGTCAATCTTGAGTCGGTCAGGATCGAACTGCTGGCAGTGAGCAGAGTTAGCCTGCAATACTGCATTCTAACCACTGTGCAATCACAGCTCCTTCCTTCCTTCCTTCCTTCCTTCCTTCCTTCCTTCCTTCCTTCCTTCCTTCCTTCCTTCCTTCCTTCCTTCCTTCCAGAACTTAGACTTATATACTGCTTCACAGTGCTTTACAGTCCTTCTCTAAGCAGTTTA
This sequence comes from Naja naja, assembly GCA_009733165.1. Lineage (NCBI taxonomy): Eukaryota > Metazoa > Chordata > Lepidosauria > Squamata > Elapidae > Naja > Naja naja. The sequence goes on along the minus strand of CM019152.1, from coordinate 56,188,173 downwards.
TAGAGTCAGCCTGTTGCTCCCAACAATCTCGGTCCTCATTTTATCCACTTTGGAAGGATGGAAGGCTGAGTCAACCTTAAGCCTGGTGAGATTCGAACTGTTGGCAGTGGAATGCAGAGTCAGCCTGCAATTCTGCATTCTAACCACTGCAACACCACAACTCTTGATGATAGATAGATAGATAGATAGATAGATAGATAGATAGATAGATAGATAGGTGGATGGGTGGGTGGGTGGGTGGATGGATGGATGGACGGACAGACGGACAGACGGACAGACAGACAGACAGCAATAGCACTTAGACATATATAGCAATAGCACTTAGATTTATATACAGCTTCACAGTGCTTTTATAGCCCTCGGTAAGTGGTTTACAGAGCCAGCCTATTGGCCCTAACAATCTGGGTCCTCATTTTACTGACCTCGGAAGGATGGAAGGCTGAGTCAACCTTGAGCCTGGTGAGATTCGAACTGTCAAATTGCAGGCAGTTGGCAGTCAGCAGAAGTAGCCTGCAGTAGAGCACTCTAACCACTGCGCCACCACGGTTCTTAAGGCATTTTTTCTCTGGATAGTGTCCAGAAGATTCTAATATTTTTCTTTGTATGGTTAGGGTTAGGGTTCGACTTACAACCATTCACTTAGTGATTGATAAAAGTACAATGGCACTGAAACTGTGGTGGGATTCAAAACATTTTACTACCAGTTCTGTGGGCATGGCTTCGTGGGCGTGGCAGGGAAAGGATACTGTAAAATCTCCAGTCAAAGGTGCTATTTGCCGGTTCTCCGAACTACTCAAAATTTCCACTACCGGTTCTCCAGAACTGGTCAGAACCTGCTGAATACCACCTCTGCATTGAAAAAAGTGACTTATGTCTATTTTTCACACTTATGACCATTGCAGCATCCCCACCAGGGTCACATGATGAAATTTTGGAGGCTTGGCAACTGGCATGGACTTATGACAGTTGGGGTCATGTGATCAACTTCTGAGACCTTCTGATAAGCCAAGTCAAGGAGGAATAGAATAGAATAGAGTAGAGTAGAGTAGAGTAGAGTAGAGTAGAGTAGAGTAGGATAGGATAGGATAGGATAGGATAGGATAGAACAGAACAGAACAGAAGAGTTGGAAGGCAGATTCACTTAACAACTGTTCTTCATTTAACATTTGCAATCATTCACTTAAAACTGTGACAAGAAAGGTCGTAAAAATGGGGCAAAATTCACTGAACATCTGTCTTGCTCAGCAATGGGAATGTTGGGCTTGATTGTGGTTGTAAATTGAGGACTAGCTGTTTTCTGTGGGCTGACAATTGCAGTGCAACAGGTTCTTCTGTTTTTAAATTGAAATAGATTAGAGTTCATATTTTCCATTGTCAGCGACAAAAGGCTACAGAAGTTGTGCAAGGCGGACAGTCTGGTTAATAGCATGACTGAGGGCTGTAGCTTGGATTGCTGCAACTGCTCTTTTGTGTTCCCATATTGGCTTCATAAATGGCCTTCTTTAAAATGCCTTGTCCTTCTTTTCCTCCCCAAAGCAAACAATTTCACACCATACACTTAATACCAAATGCACACAGACATACAACTTAATCAGCAATTTACAGCATGGGAGAGAGAAACAGAAATAAACAGAAGAGGACAAGAATAAACCATATTTACACACCATTCAAAAGAGAGAGTAAAAAAGCTAAGGAGGAAAAAAAAAAGACACAACACATTCCCAGCAGCCAACTCCCAGAGAACAAGGATTAACACCAGACAAACAATCAAGCAGAAAGCAATACTCTAATGAGGAAAAAAAAACCCACACTATCACCAACATTGGCAGGGCAAACTCCTTTATATAAAGAGGGAGTAAACCAGGGGTGGGGTTCAAAAATTTGACCTCGCCCTTGGTCTTGCCTTAGTTATCTCCTACTGTCAGGATTCCGGCAGTTGCCCTAACTAAATTGTGAGCCACGAGCCAAACTTCAAAACCTATAATGAATTTATTAGGAGCGAACTTGTCAGCAGGACCTGTTTAAAGCTGACTCTGAGACACATAATTTACTGTCACCCTTGACCTTGGTGTTCTGATCCACACCCTTTTCCAACAAATCAAACACAATCCAAAAGGAACAGAAACCTTGTAATGCTTTTACAAAATAATTAGCTGTGATAAGCACAACCCTTGCCAAACTGTGCAAGACTTGCCAAGAGATAACAGACAAGAAATAATTTGCAAAATAAGAATCTTCAAATACAAACTCTGGATACTGGAACATCCATGAGGCTGGAGTTTCAAAACGTCTTTGCTTTCTGCAAAGTATATTCGCTACACAGCTGGCTTTTATCTTCTTGGAGGAGGGGCCATCACCTTGCAGCCTTTCTCCTGAGCCGCCCGTGCTGTTGTAACTGCTCTTTCCTCCGAGCAATCGTGCATGCACGAGCACTTAGCACAGGCTCCTCAGGAACCTCCTCATCACTGCTGACAGCCCCCACAATCCCTGAAGCCAGCAGTCCACTCCCTAATGGTTCTGGCCCCACATCTGAGTCCTCGCTCTGCTCAGCCGTCCGCACCCTTTGGGTGCATCATAATTCATATTCTCCAACGAAACACGTCCATAGCCAAGAGTCATCAATCATGTTCTCCAATTAGAGATTTGCGTGGGAGGAACTCTGGTTGCCTAGTTACAATCTCTGCAAGTTATGAATGGAAAGCACTTTCGATTCCAAACGGCTGCACTTCTCTTTCAAACTCCTTCCCCCTCTTTTCTGTTGGCAACTATAAAACAGGCATAGAAATGTTTTATGAATTGACACCTACAATATTAAACGCAGTCTTTCAGCAGAATATGATGATATGATAGCAGTGTTCCGATATGTAAAGTTCTGCCACAAAGAAGAGGGAGTCAAGTTATTCTCCAAAGCACCTGAAGGCAGGACAAGAAGCAATGGGTGGAAACTAATCAAGGAGAGAAGCAACTTAAAACTACGGAGAAATTTCCTGACAGGTGAGAACAATTAATCAGTGGAACAACTTGCCTCCAGAAGTTGTGAATGCTCCAACACTGGAAGTTTTTTTTAAAGAGATTGGATCACCATTTGTCTGAAATGGTTAAGAGTCTCCTTCTTGAGCAGGAGGATGGACTGGAAGACCTCCAAGGTCCCTTCCAGCTTGGTTATTCTATGTTCTAGATAAATATATTTTAAAAATGACATTATGCCACCTGAACACACATTCAAGAGAAATACAATTTTTAAGGCCGTGTAGTGATTCCGACAACTCTTCCAAGCTAATGGTCCATGAAAAATGTGCTAGAATTCTTCTGCTCGAATCAATAACTGTAATCACTGGGGACTGGGAGAAATATGTCACAATTGGAACTGCTGGTTCAGACTTCATGACGATGAGGAATTTCTCTTCTTTGCCTTGATATGGGCAATGTGAGGCCTTGGCAGTTTAAAGTGCCTCTTCATGGCAAATCCAAGCTGCACAGGTCTGATTAGCAGGTCAACAGGTTTCATTAGAACCTGATTACCCAATTGTCCCTCCAGTTTGAAAGGAACGTGAAACTGAAAGCTAAAAAGCAACAGTCAGTAGAGATGATAGACAGATAGTTCAGAGAAAGAGAGATAGAGAGAGAGGCAGAGAAAGAGAGGGTAGATACAAAGAGGATATCTAGATAGATATCCAGGGGATAGATAAATGATTAGATACAATGACAGATAGAAAGAGAAAAAATAGATAGATGATAGATGATAGATAGATAGATTATAGATTGATAGATAGATGATCATAGGATGGATGGATGGAGATAGATAGATAGATAGATAGATAGATAGATAGATAGAGATAGACAAGACAGATAGACATAGATGTAGAGAGTGGAGAGTTAGAGATAATGAGATAATCACTATGTATACGATAGCCAGAGAGAGATATATAGAGAGAGACATAAAGGAAGATATAGAAGAGAATAGAGAGATATAGAGAGATAGACAAAAGAGAAGAGCATAGGAGAATATATATATAGATATTGAGAAGAGATATATATATATATAGATATATATATATAGAGATAGAAGGATGGTAGACAGTATAGATTATAGATGGATAATAGATACATATACAGATGAGATAACTGAGTGTGTGATGGGGAAGGGAAATGAGAAAGATGATAACAAGCTAGATAGCTAGATATGATAGATAGGGATGGAAATTAACTGGTCTCATCTCTTTTGAAACTTTTCTCTGAACAGCCAAGATGTTCTCTTTCATGACACCAGTATTTCCCTGCCTCAGTGAAGGTCCAACATTGGGGGAAATTGCTCATATCCTGAGCATCACCGGTATTCAATTGCCATATCCCAGAGTTGTGCATAAGGTCATGAAAAACTAATAGAGGAATGTCTGAATCCCTAAGCAGTCACGCAACTAAACCAATAAAGAAGGATCCATTCCTCCCTCCCTCTCCCTCCTCTCTGTCTCTCTCTGTCTGTCTCTCTCTCTGTCTCTGTCTCTGTCTCTGTCTCTCTCTCTCTCTCTCCCTCCCTCCCCCCTCTCAAAGCTCTTGCTGTTTCGTTTACCAAACATGTCACTGGACTTCATGCAATTTGCTCAATAAAGCCTCTTAGGGACCGACAGCTGTATTTGTTCACCAGGCAAGCATGGTTAGGATTAGTGTGGGTTATATTTGGGAAGAGGGCTGGCCCTGCTAAAATAACAGATTAACAGATTAACAGAGTTGGAAGGGACCTTGTAAGTCATCTAGTCCAACCTCCGTTCCCACCCAAGCAGGAGACCCTACGCCATTTTTGACAGATGGCAGTCCAATCTCTTCTTGAAAGCTGTTCCTCCTCTTCCTCATCAGCCACCTCCAGACTCTCCATCTGAGGGCTGACGGATGGCCCAGGCTCTGCCTTTGCCTCTCTCTCTGCCAGTTCCATTCCCTCTTCCCCAGGGGTGGGATTCAAATTTTTTAACAACCGGTTCTGTGGGCGTGGCTTAGGTGGTGGGCATGCTGGGTGGACATGGCTTGGTGGTCATGTTATTGGCTTGGCATGGCCAACTCAATATCACTCACATCGAGGCACGCATCTCCTTGCATGGCTTCTAATGACTGTGGGGATGCTGCAACAGTTGTAAGTGTGAAAAAGGGTCATAAGTCACTTTTTTCAGTACCATTGTAACCTTGGATGGTCAGTCCACACAACCAAAGTACCAGCAAAGGAGGGGGAAAAACTCCAGAGAAGTTCCTGAGACAGGAAGCCTAGTCCTGCTAAGAATGTAATAAGGGTTAACGGAGAGGCAGTTTCTGTAAGCAACACCAGAATGTTTCCTTCCTGCCTTCCTTACAGGATTAGCCCAGTAATTTCTTCTAACAACCAGTTCTCTGAACTGCTTAGAATGTTAACAACCGGTTCTAGTGAATAGGTGAGAACTGGTAGAATCCACCCCTGCTCTTCCCCCTCTGAGCTCTCAGGATGCTTTGATGCTGACCCTCCTCCTCCTTTGATTTGGCTGCTGGAAAGGCTGGTGGCCAACAGGCCACAACACTAACTTTCATGCCTCAGGTAGGACTAGAACTCACCATCTCTTGGTGCTATTATAACTTTGGTTGCTAAATGTAAGCCATGGACTAGCTGCACTCAATTTCTCCTCCTGGCTGGCTCTTCCAACTCACTTAATGACAGACAATACTACCATTCAGGTATCCTTGTCCCTACTCGATTTTGCTGCCAAATTCAGAAGAAAACAAGCGGATAGGTTGGTAAGTCAGCCCGAGCCTTGAAATATGAAAATTACAATATTAGCGTTTATCCTGATTCCTCGACGGGCCTATCAGGGCAAGAGTATGTTTTGATCATGTCAAGTGGATGCTTTGGGCTCTCTGAGCTAGCAATGGGGACCACCGTCCCTCCCCACCATCTCTCCCAGCCTCCTCTTCTCCTAGTTGAAATTAATGGCTTGACCAATGAATGAGATTAGCTGAAACAAGCAGACTTTGAAGATCACCAGAAAGTACCACTCAACATTTGTGGAGTTGTCACCCCATGGAAACAGAAAATGTAAAAGCTAAATCCCCCACAAACTGATACTCGGTCTGAATCTTCACTTTCACCTTCTTAGTGATTGCTCAGTGTCTTCCAAAAAGCCTGAAGATGCCTGTCAAAAAAAAATACCCTCTGCCCCTTGTCTCCCCTACCTCAAGATGTTTGGAAATGTTCTTGCTGCCAACTCATAAAATACTTCTCTGGTCTTTTAGAGTTGCCAGCAGAAAGGAAGTGGTGGGGGGAGCAGTGCAGCAGCTTGTAAAACTGAAATTGCATTCCATAAATGGTTTCATAGATAGTTTCTAGGTGAACTGTAACTGGGGAGTATGATTGATGACTCTTGGCTAGGGATATGTCCCATTGGAGAATATGAATTACGATACACACAGGGGGTGGGGGAAAACCAGGGTCAAGGGTGACAATGAATGATGTGTCTCAGAGTCGGCTACACCCAGGTAGCACCGACATGTTTACTCCTAATAAATCTTCCTTAAGCTTTGAAAATCCAGCTAGAGACTCATGATTTAAATGCGGGTAACTATCAGAGCCCTGACACTCACTTCATTCGAGAGCTTTCCATTGGTGGCCCTTTGTGCTGGGATTAATTCCAGAAATGCGATAAACAGGTCGTCCAATGGTTGCACAAGAACTGTTTGGTGTGCAATGAATTCTACGCAGTGCCTCTTCTTTCCAAAGATTGACTTTGCTCTGCGGCATGTAGGGTGCAAACAGACAGGAGTTCAGTGTTTTTCTTATTGCTAAGGACATACACTTCATCAGAATAAAACATATCTAAGCTTAGTACACAAAATTGTCTGCTACAATACCCTACCTGTCAATGACTACTTCAGTTTCAACCACAATAACAAAAGGGCAAACAATAGATACGAACTCAAAGTAAACCACTCCAAACTTGATTGCAGAAAATACGACTTCAGCAACAGAGTGGTCAATGCCTGGAACTCACTACCTGACTCTGTTGTTACATCCTGAAACCCTTAAAACTTTAACCTTGAGCTGTCTACCATGGACCTTACTCCATTCCTATGAGGTCTGTAAGGAGGCATGCATAAGCACACCAGCGTGCCTACCGGTTCTCCAGAACTGGTCAGTACCTGCTGAATACCACTTCTGCTTGGAACTCTGACAATCTTCTCAATCACTGCCGGGGAGGCCAGATCTGACTGGATACTCCTGAGTTGTCGAAAAGCTACTCAGAGATTGGGCCTTTCCATCATGCGTTTGTAGTCTGAAATATTGTTTTGAACTTCCCTATTAAGGGGGAATTTGGCTAGATATGGTGGTTAAGAGTGAGATATTTCTTAGGTACTGTGATTTTAATCTATGCAGCCCAGAATGAACTACCATTGGAGTATATAACTGATAACAGATAATCAGAGTTGGAAGGGACCTTGTAGGTCATCTAGTCCAACCCCCCACCCAGGTGGGAGACCCTACACCATTTTTCACAAATGGCAGTCCATCTCTTCTTGAAAGTCTCAAGTGATGGCGCTCCCAAAACTTCTGAGGGCAAGCTGTTCCATTGGTTCATTGTTCTCACTGTCAGAAAGTTTCTCCTTATTTCCAGGTTAAATCTCTCCATGTTCAGTTTCCATCCATTATTCCTTGTCTGGCCTACAGGCACTTTAGAAAATAGCTGGACCCCTTCTTCTCTGTGGCAGCCCCTCATATATTGGAAGATGGCTATCATGTCTCCACTGGTCCTTCTCTTCACTAGATTAGCCAAGCCCAGTTCCTGTAACGGTTGTTCGTATGTTGTAGTCTCCAGTCCCCTAATCATCCTGGTTGCTCTTCTCTGTACTTGTTCTAGAGTCTCAATATCTTTTTTATAGTGTGGTGACCAAAACTGGATGCAGTACTCTAGGTGTGGTCTTACTAAGGCTTTACAGAGTGGTCAATATAAGCCGAGGGAAGGAGGGAGGGAAGGAGGAAAGAAGAAAGGAAGGAAAACAGCAATAGCTTTAAGCTAATATACTGCCTCATCATGCCTTACAGCACTCTGGGCAGTATACAATGTAGAAACATTATTTGCATCTTGCTCCCAATAATCTGGGTCTTCATTTTATTGATGGCTGTGGGCAAAGTTTGCCTGCAATACTGTGCTTTAAGGGCAGGAAGGAGGATAGAGGGATGGATGGACAGTAGGAAGTAACCACATGAGGGAGGGAAAGGAAGGAAGAAAGGAAGGAAGGAGTGGATGGATAGATGTATAGAGGGCGGGAGGGATGAAAAGGAGGGAGGGAGGAAGGTAGGTAGGCAATAAGGAGAGGAGGAAGGAAGGAAGAAGAAGGAAGAAGAAGGAAGGAAAAGGAAGGAAGGAAGGAAGAAAGAAGGAAGGAAAGGAAGGAGAGGAGGAGGAAGGAAGGAAGGAAGGAAGGAAGGAAGGAAGGAAGGAAGGAAGGAAGGAAGGAAGGGAGGGAGGCAATAAGGGAGGGAGGAAGCATGCAAAAGAAAGAAGGTATCTTTTCTTTGGAGAAAGGATTTGCTGTGTTGTGTGAATCCAGATAGAAAATAGCATCTCTGGCAGGCTCAGATTCGTACAGTGTCAGCTGAATGTAATCTCTTTGATACATTAAAGAGTCAAAGACCAGAAAGTTCTAAGTGAGGCAAATGTACAACATGGAAATCACTGAATACACGGAAATTGTTCTTCATTATTATTTCCATTACTGACAGATACATCTATGGAATAAAGGACCACAATTTGTTTAATTATACCCATCAGGATTTAGACACAGAACATTTGAAAATAAGTTTTTTGCTCTTTCTTTCATGCCTGGCAATACAAATGTTGAATTATTAATCATATGAATGACTCAACTGCTTTTTTAAAAAAAAAACTTTCTGTACGATTGTCAATTTTCTTTCTGAGCTGTTGTAGACTATTTTTTCTTTCTTTCTTTCTGCCTTTTTACAATAATTTCAAGGCAGCAACTGCTTTTCTATTCTCCCTCTGCCCTTCCTCAGTCCAAGAGCAAAAATAATTTAAAGCTCAGCATACGATTTATAAACAAAAAATGTAGTTTTCATGGCATTTTGACAAATAAAAAAGTCTATATATTTTATAATATAAGATACATTTTACTCTTTTATATACATATATTTTATAGGTATACATAACAGATCAATATACAGCCAGTGTCACCACCACAACAACCATAGTGGTCTTCTGAAGTGTTTACCTATTTTAGGATAGGTATTATATGGAGGAGTATTTAGTTCTAGGTAAAAATTAACCCTTTCTCTACTGTTTTCACAAGGAGAAAACAATCACGAGTAAAAGAACAAGCAGACAAGAAATATGCCCCAGACTAGCACTTGGTGAATTATCCATGAAGGTTCTGGGAAATATATTCAGGCGCCATGATGTGTTAGAATTGGGAAAACAATAGTATTCCTTGGGATTCTTTATGGAATCACAAATTAGAACTTGAAGAACCAAGATAGGAAGGATATTGATGTTTGTGAACATTGATGTTAGAGCAAAGGTGTCAAACCCGATCGCATTGCGGGCCATATCACGATGTATTGGCATGTTTTTTTGCCTTTGCAGAGCTGGGATGGGCGTGGCTGCGTGGGCCATATCCAGTTTGACAGGCCTGTGTTATCAGATATGCCAGAGAATACCAAGGACAGCCAAGAAAACAAACCTGTCCCTCCTGCCTCAACTTGTACCTTTAAGTAAGAATGATCCTTGATTCCATTTGTTGAGAAAGGTATAGTGTACTAAAGGTCAAGTGGATTACAGTAAAGCCATGTCAGAACTGAAATCCATGCACCAAAACTCTAGTTATAACTTTCCCCCTCTTGGTCACCTCCCATTGCTGGTTTCTCTCTCCCACTTCCATCGTCCAATCAATTTCTGAAAAGATGTTTTTGAAACGGTCACTCTGAAGGTAGGTTGCCTTGCAGCTCCAATCTCCTCCTAGGGTGACAACCTTGAAGCTCTTTCTTTGAGAGGCACATTCCTTTCTATGATTGTCACTTTCTCCCAAGCATCCCCTCTTCCTTTCTCCTCCGAGAGAGAGAGAAAGAGAGAGAGAGAGAGAAGATAGATAGATAGATAGATAGATAGATAGATAGATGGATAGATGGATGGATGGATGGATGGATGGATGGATGGATGGATAGATGGATAGATGGATAGATGGATAGATAGATAAATAGACAGACAGACAGATAGTAGATGATAGAATAGAATAGAAAATAGAATAGAATAGAATAGAATAGAATAGAATAGAATAGAATAGAATTATTTATTGGCCAAGTGTGATTGGACACACAAGGAATTTGTCTTTGGTGTATATGCTCTCAATGTACATAAAAAAAACATAAAACATATTCATCAAGAATCATAAGATACAACACAGTGATAGTCATAGAATACTAATAAGCAATCAAATCATACTAGGAAACAATAAAAACAATATAAGTTGTAAAGATACAAGCAACATGGATATAGCCATAAGTGGGAAGAGATAGGTACTAGTGAGGATGAGAAGAAGAATAGTAATACAGTCTTAGTAGTTAATTTGACAGTGTTGTGGAAAATAGTTGTTTAGCAGAGTGATGGCATTCGGGGGGAAACTGTCCTTCTGTCTTTATGTGTATATGTATATGTATACACACACACCAAGGTCCTAGATAGATAGATAGATAGGTAGGTAGGTAGGTAGGTAGGTAGATAGATAGATAGATAGTTGATAGACAGATAGTCCCACTCACTGACAAACCAACAGACAGATATTTTACAGATATTTAATTGATTCCATCGTTTATTATTGTTTTATCTTTTGTTGGTTGCCCTGAGTTACTTTCACAGACAGATGGATGCATGTATGTATATAAATACACACACATACAGTATATATACGTAAATCTAATCTGCTTTGAAAAGCATCAAATTAGTAGCAATCACTGTATCTCCAAGGCCCACTTCCACCGTCAGTCCCCTACAGTAGTCATGGTTACTATTTGAAAAATGCAAAACAAAATTACTAGAGAGCCAAGAAGAGAAGGAAAATTGTCAAAAAGTCTGATTCTCATGAGTCTTTTTTCCCCCTTAAAGCACCAGCCTGCTCTTTATCTGACAGATTTGTGAAGACTGGATGAAAATGAAAAAAAGATTAAATTGACATTTCCTCCCCCCTCCCCCTTTCTGGGTAAAATAATGATAGTCTCAAATTCTATTTTCCAGTAAACTAATAGGTTTTTTTAAGAGTTTAATTTAGCATACATAAACATATACTGTTATGTATGCAGGTTTAAAGTCATTGGTTTAGTTTGAACTGTTCTTGTAAAATGTAAGAAATGATTGGTTTTAAAAGTGCGGGAAAACCCTGCACTCTGATTGGCTGGCAACTGCGGCTGCTGGCTATAAGTAGCAGCCGCAGCCCAGCCAAAGTGGGTCCGTTCTGAGCTGTAGTCACTAATAAAGAAAGAGCTTGAAGCACTCCGCGTCTGTCTCTTCATGCAAACCTAACATATACATATATAATAAAATTTCCTAACCTTTTGTGCTAGCATTCTTCAGTTTTTATTGTTGGAGAGAAAGCAAATTTGTCGTGCTGTTAAAGCACTAGGCTAGGCTAGAAACTAGGAGACTGTGAGTTCTAGTCGCACCCCCCACGCACCCTGTTTTTGCTCCCAGGAGGCTGGAGGGAGGCCTACTAGGCCCAAAACAAGGCACAGGGGGTGTGGTGCAGCCCGCCCACTGCCCATTTTTGCTCCCAGGAGGATGCAGGGAGGCCTACTAGGCAGTGGTGGGATTCAAATATTTTACTACCAGTTCTGTGGGCATGGCTTGGTGGGCATGGCAGGGGAAGGATACTGTAAAATCTCCATTCAGAGGTGGTATTTGCCGGTTCTCCGAACTACTCAAAATTTCCACTACCGGTTCTCCAGAACTGGTCAGAACCTGCTGAATCCCACCTCTGCTACTAGGCCCAAAACAGGGCATGGAGGGTGGCGTGTGCATGCGCAGGGGGCGGGGGGTCACGCATGCATGCATGAGGGGAGTGGGGGGGTCATGCGGACATGTGCAGGGGGCAGGGTGAGCAGGAGGTCTCGGGCACACATTGCATTATGGGTGCAGGCATGCGTGTACTGTCGCACACACACACACGCACTTTCAGCATGTGAGGACAAAAAGGTTAGCCATCACTGATATATACTATATATACACATACTATAGGCAGCGGTCAAACAATCAGCAATTACATCAGGGAAGAAGACCCGGCAAGACAGAGAGAAATGCTCTAACAGGGCCTCTTTTTATTATTACAGGCTCTTAAAGGGATAACAGTCAAAAACCTGACTCGTTCCCATCATTACATCATTGCATCATTGCAACAGCTGGTCAGCTCTTAAACCACTATCCTGACACACTGTAGTATTTTCAACAAGTACTAATTTAATTAAAAGAAACCATGGTAATGTATGAACCTAATGTTCTGGCTGATTTTTTTTAATTTTGCTGAATCAGTTATAGCGTTCAGCTGCTTTGTTTGAAGTTCAGCTTTATTGAAAATCTCCAATCATATTTCCAAAGGAATCCTGCAGTAGATGGACTGGCCATAAAAATGGACCCTGCATAAGAAATTGGTGCAGTTCCTCTGGTTCAAGGCCAAAGCTGTTATTCCCAAAGAATGGGAAACTAAAATACATCTGTCCTTGGATCTGTGATATTTTAATGTGTGGAAAATTGCCCTGGCTCAAAAATGAATACAGTGAAAAAGAGATTTGAACAACCCTACAGCGAAGGATCAGTTCATTCGAATCTGATCAGCATGTATTATCCATCTTAACATTTCTAAGGAGAAATTCAGCCTTTATAAATGTCAAGCTGGAGAGAAATGTTAAATATAGGTATTTGGAATGCTTGAACTTCTTGAGAGAATAGATGTGTGTGTGTTTGCACAATTATATCTCTTTCCTTTCCTTTCTTTCCTCCTTCCTTCGTTTCTCTGTTCTCTTTCTCCTCCTCCTCTCCCTTTTTTCCTCCTTCCTTTCCTTCCTTCCTTCCTTCCTTCCTTCCTTCCTTCCTTCCTTCCCTTCCTTTCTTCTTTTTCCTTCGTTTTTCCTTCCTTCTATCCTTTCCTTTCCTTCATTTCTTCTTCTTCTTCCTTCTCTATATTTTACCTCCTTTTCCTTTATTCCTTCTTTCTTCCTCGCTCTTTTTTTTTTCTTTCTTCACCTTTCATCCCTTTTCATTTTCCTCTTTTTAAATTTTTCCCTTCTTTCATCCCTCTCTACGCCTTTTCATTCCCCCTCCTTTCCTTTTCCTTCCTCCGCCTTCCTTCCTCCTTCCTTCCTTCCTTCATCCTTCATGTCAATACCAGAACTTGGAAACCTGGATCACTCCCCATTTTACCTCTCAGCCCCACCACAGGACCTCCAGACTCCCAGACAAAGATGGCAGCGCACTTGTCAGCTTTGCCTCTTTTGTCTTCTGTCCCTTCCACTCAGCCCTCCCGCTTTGGCCCCTTTGAATTAATTTTTCATTTTCAATCATTTTTCCCAGCCAAGCACCTTTTTCGCTCTTCTTAAATATTTTAAGGCCAATTAATTTGCCGTTCTAACAAAAAGCGTGACAGCCAGGGAGCGTTTGGAGCAGCTCAGCAGCTACAAGAATAATTAATGGGATAACATGGCATGAAAATTGTGATTAAAAATTTAATAAACTAATTTCCTCTCCAAAATAGCTAAATGTCAGATTGGCATTTGTCGGATTTCATAGGAAGTAGAATTTATCACTGAATTCTGGAGCAAGGCCGTACAATTATACATATGTATATATATATATATATATATATATATATATATATATATATATATATATATATTACAATAGTTTGGTTTCCATATTTGGGTTTTAGCCCCAAATAGTCATTTTACTCAGCTATTGAACTGGAGTTTTATTTCTGTATGAAAATTGCTCCTCAGGTCATTTACAGCACTTGAAGCAAACCTATACCCAAAATAAATATTTTTTAAAATAAAAAATACCACAGTTTTGCTGCAATTAGACTAGAAATTGTTCAGATACTTGTATTACATTAAAATGCTGTCATCATACGTTCAATTTCTGCTTTTATTTTATTTGGGTGGGTCTTGGGTTATTATTATGACTGTACACCACCCACAGTCATGTTGGAGGTCCATTTAAAATATTTCAAAAAATATAAATTGGGCATGAAAATTAGATATGTATGGATCTGTGCCATTGTTGAAGTCCAGAGGGTAAATGGCTAAAGAGGCAAACACTCATAGCAAACAGTTGATCTATGCTTCTGACCCTCTTGAATGTGAGAAGGCACAATTAGCTACTTTGATTAAAGGTAAGACTTTATCTAGCTTGGTTTCTACAGGTAGTCCTCGTTTAGTGACAGTTTAAAGTTACAATGACAGACCTCGGCAATGGAAATTTTGGGCTCAACTGTGATTGTAAGCCAAGGGCTACCTATCCATAAAAACCACTTTTGGACTTTTTGCTTGAGACCAAAAGAAATGCTATATTAATTTTGGCATTAGAGTTGTTTACAATTTTAGAAACATTACGTATTACTGAATTTCAGATCAAAACATTAATATATTTTTATTTGTAACTGTATCGAAGAAAGTTGGAAGTAATTCTCTCTTTTATTTTATTTCTCTTCCTTTTTCCCTTTATCATTTTCTTTCTCCCTCTCTCATCCCTCTTTCTTCCTTTCTTCCATCCTTCTTTCCTTCCTTTCTTCTTTTCTTCCTACCTTCCTTCCTGCCTGCCTGCCTTCCTGCCTTCTTTCTTTTTCTTTTTTTCTTTCATTCATTCATTCTTCCCTCCTGCCTCCCTCCCTTCTTCCACTCCTTCCTCCCCTCCCTCCCTCTTTCCCGCCTCCCTCCACTCCTTCCTTCCTTCCTTCCTTCCTTCCCCCTTTCTTTTTCTTGAAAACCTAGTACCTAATGAGGCTTAATTCAGTTGTCATGTTAAAACCATTTTTTTTAAAAGTGAAAAGTCGCTCTGCCCTGCCCTATTTGTGACATTGCTTCATTGCTGTATAGTCCTCCGAGGACAAAATAATAATGTTTAAAACACATCCCCACCCCCAAAAACCCCCCCAAAAAAAAACAGTGTAATAAAAAGATGATCCCTCAAGACAAACTTTTGGGATAAACAATAGTTACGGAGACTTGAAAGATTTCTGTGGTCTCATGCTAGAAATTATAAGTAGCTATTAGCTCTAAACCAGGGGTTGGCAACTTTTTGGACCTCAGGGACCACCAAACTCATAATTTTAAATCCCATGGACCAGAGATCCTGGGAAAATCCCAAAAAAAGTCTGCAGGAAAATTCCCCACCCCGTTTTCCTACTGATTGACCATTCTTTATTTGGGATTGCAGGATACCATCTCCAGCTCTGTTCTCAGGGGGAAAGCGAAAGAGAGACACTTCTGGCTTCATGCAACGAAAGCAGCAGAAGCAGCAGAAGTCTTTCTTTCTCTCCTCCAAACTCTGCCAGAAATGAGTCTTTGTGAGACTTGTCGCACCGGCACAGCCTCTTGGAGCAGGAGGCCTTGCAGGGTCCCAAAGACTAATTTCTGGCAGAGTTTGGGGGAGAGAAAGAAAGACTTTGGCTGCTTTCCTTGCGTGCAGCCAAGAAGAAGAAAGAAACAGAAAGAAGCAACCCTTCCAGGTGAGGCATGTGGGTTGAGTGGGGCAAATTCCCCCTCTCCACCCTTTCCCCCCTCCCCTCACTACCTCGTGTTGTTTACAATGCAAGTGACGCAAGCCTTGTGTTCCTGTGGGCCATGAGGGTGACACAGCCTGGATTAATTGCTTTGGGGGTGCTTTGGGGTGACATTTCTCTGCGGACCACCAAAATTTTCTTGTGGATCACCAGTGGTCCCCAGCCCACTGGTTGGTAACCACTGCTCTAAACAATTACTTAATAATGTTTTCATGTAACACATTTTAATAAGAACTAGGAAGTAGAAACTGGGTTACCAGCATTAATCAATCTCATGTCACCTGTTGCATTCTCGGAAGGAGAAATTATGAGGAGAGAATGAAACTGATGTTTTCTGACTTGACCTGGCTGCCATCGGATTTTTGAGTCCAATTAAGCCGCTGGTGCTAGGCCTCCATATTTCCTTTTCTTTGGTGACAATTTTCCTTCAAACGACAATTATATCAGTCCTTCCCAGTCAAAAGTATAAATATGCAATGCAACATCTGTTCCCCTGCTGACCCCAGAGATCCTGACATTTTCCAAAAACCTCAGCATCTTCAAGGAGGATTCTAGCAAAGCAGCAGGGACGAAATAAAGCTTAAGAGGAACAAACAAACCCAACATTTCCTAGATCCAGACTGGGTAAAATGGAAGGTGTGCCAAGAATGCAGACAGGTAGGCAAGGGAACATAATTTCTTTGGAGATAATCCTTATAGATCAAGGCAAGAAACAAATTAAATGTTGCTGCTAGAAACAGTAGAAAAGTAGGGCTTTGGGTGAAAGCCAAGTTCTCTCTCAAAGAGCATTTGCATTCTGTAATTTTTGATGAGCTCTGTGTGTGTGTGTGTGTGTGTGTGTTTGTTGTGTGCATTTGTAGACAAAAAAGATATTGTCTGAGCAACCTGAATGAGTTAGACCCATATTAAGCTTCACTAGCTCTCCAGCTTACTCTAAAAATCAAGCAATTTAGTTGAGACCAATAGAAGTCATAGATCTTAACCTTCTAACGCAGGGGTCCCCAAACTTGGCAACTTTAAGACTTGTGGACTTCAACTCCCAGAATTCTTCAGCCAGCTACGGAGTTGAAGTCCACAAGTCTTAAAGTTGCCAAGTTTGGAGACCTCTGTTCTAATGATACATTAAGCTAAGTTGCATCAACAGAGGAATAGTTTCAAGATCACGTGAAGAGTTAGAACAACTTTATACTGCACTGGGAAGACCATAATTGAAATACGGTGTCCAGTTCTGGTTATTTTGATACAGAAAAGATGTTGAAAATCTAGAAAGAGTGCAGAGAAGAGCAAAAAAGACGATCAAGGGTCTGGAGGCTAAACTTTATGATGAACGATGGAGGGAACTACCGTAGGTATGTCTGGTCGATCAAAGAGAAGGACTAGGGGTGATTTGATATCAGTCTTCCAGTGCTCGAGGTATTGTCACAGAGAAGAGGAAGTCAATATTCTCCAAAGGAGAAGAAGCAATGGATGGAAACTAATCAAGAACTAAGGAGAATTTTCATGACAGTGAGAACAATCAATCAATAGAATGGGCGCTCCATCACTGGAGGCTTTCAAGAAGAGACTGGACAGCCATTTGTCTGGAATGATGTAAGGTATCCTGCATAAACAGGGGGTTGAACTAGAAGACCTCCAAAGTCCCTTCCAACCATATTATTCAATGTTCTATAACAGAGAAATTTGAAAGTCATTTTCCAGTATCCCAAGGAATAAACAGGAACCCCTGACATATGACAAATATTTGAGATAATCACAAGATGGTTTTCTGCATAATGTTCATGCCAGGTTAATTTATAGGATTTTAAAGGGTATTCTGACAGTATGGCCCAGTGGTTCAATGGCTGAAACAAGATTAGAGATAACCACGCTTATTCTCACCCTCCTTTTCAAACCCCTAGGACAAATCTGGATTGAAATCTGACAAGCAAAGAGGCTAACAAATAAAGGCATTAAGGTGCTCCCATATAAAACAGAAAAGATGAAGTATAATTTGTAGCTTTTATTATATTTTTATCATACTGCATTGTTGTCTGGTTTGGAAGCATTACTGCTTCAGGCAGGAAGGTGGTGCAGAGAGTGGTGAGGACAGCAGAAAATATTATTGGTAGTTCACTTCCTTCTATCCAGAACATAGCATATATAAGTCAGGAGTCGGCAATCTGCAGCTCTGGAGCCACATGTGGCTCTTTCATCCCTCTGCTGCAGCTCCCTGTTGCCAGTCAGCTCCACAATTGATAGGGCTTTTGGTCAGGACAGGTAGAGGAAAAAGGATGCTGTGCAGAGGAAAAAGGAGACATTGTGGTGGGGAAACCAGACTTCCGGTCGGCTCCGCAGGACTTCCGGTTAGGAAGGCTCTTTGAGTGTTTAAGGTTGTCGACCCCTGATATAAGTGATGCTTGACCAGGGTCTACAGGATTGTCTAGGATGCTCTTAATGACCTATTAATGACCTATTTCCCCATTACCTTATGGGAGGGGAGTTTGTGGTATTTGAAGTAGAACTTCCAGATTCAGCCACAGTTTTCTTCCATATAAGCATCATCAGCATGATAGCAGTGTTCCAATATTTGAGGGGTTGCCACAGAGAGGAGGGGGTGTCAACCTATTCTCCAAAGCACCCGAAGGCCAGACAGAATAATGGATGGAACCTGAGAAAGGAGAGATTCAACCTGGAAATAAGGAAAAATTTTCTGACAGTGGGAACAATCAACCAATGGAACAGAAGTCGCCTTCAGAAGTTGTGGGAGCTTCATCAATGGAGGCTTTCAAGAAGAGATAATTTGATAAGATAATGCCTCCAGAAGTTGTAAATGTTCCAACACTGGAAGTTTTTAAAGAAGAGATTGGATAACCCTTTGTCTGAAGTGGTGTAGGGTTTTCTGCTTGGGCAGGAATTTGGACTAGATGACTTACAAGGTCCCTTCAACTCTATTAATCTCTTAAACTCTCAATTTTTTTTCTGCTATGTATCCAAAATGACATTAGTGGTGTGTGCGTGTGTGTGTGTGTATACACATGTATGCATACATGTATGTATGCATATATGTATGCATGTATATAGCATGTGTATATGTGTATGGATAGATATATACTTTCTTTTGAGAGCAAGCAACAGAATTTCATTTTTAATGTGTGCCTTTATGCTCACTGTGAAAAAAAAATGACAATAAAGGTTATCTTATCATATATATATATTTATTTAAAAAATGATTGATGCATTTTCCTCAGGCCCCTCCATCTGGATCTCATGACACCTGCATGGAGGTCTTCGTAATTAAAAAAAAGTTTATATTCAATTTGCATTGTGGATAGATTCAAAAAATGGGGGGTTGATTAATCTCCTGCCCTTTACCTAGGGAATCAGTTAATGAACTAAAACATTTTAATTAGTTAATTAGTTAAAATGAAGATAATTGTTCAATTAAATTTTCCTCACTCAGCTGACAGGCAGACATTGTACAAGTTGTGTCAGAATTTGGCTCCAAGAGAAGAGAAATAGATCAAAAATATGAGGTTTTTCTTCCCTCCCTCTTCCCAAAGTTATAGACTACTCAAAGAGTTAGGTTTTTGCTTAACGTGTCCAACATGGGATAATTATCCTCATAATATTTGCAATAAATAGAACAATTTCTAAAATTGGTATTGTTGTAAGAGACACCATGTGTGAGTTGGGCTGTCATGCCCCTGTTGGAATCTGATTCTGAGGGGGAGGTCGAACAGCTGACAGGGAGTGGGAGTGTGGCTCTGGTGGCTGTGGAGGAAACTGGGGAAGGGCACAGTCCGGCTGAGCATTCACAGGAAGACCCAGGCCCATCCCCTCTGCATCCTAGGGCAAACAGGGAGGAGCGGAGAAGGGAGCAACGTGGGTTACGGGGGAGAGAAAGGCCCTGATTCCCTTCATTAGCTGCAGCTGGGAAAACAGGATAAAGAGGGTGTTTGCGCACAGAGCCTTGCTGGAAGCAAAGCGTGCATTATCTTTGTTTGTCAAGTCCTATCTGGGTTCTGGCGCCCTCCCAACTATAAGTGTTTTGTTATCTTTTGAGTTCTGCAATTCCTTATCCTGCCCTGTCTCATTAATTGCTGCAGCTGTGGTTTGTGTTGGTTTTTATTTATAATTTATATGTACTTTGGGTTCAGACTAAATTTCTTCCCTTTAAAAACTGTTCTTGGGAGAGTTTTTTCTCCAGCTGATGATAACTGAACATTGGGGGCCAAGTTGAAGGAATTAAAGGGACTTTACCTACTTTTGTGACTTAGTTGCTTTCATGCCACGTCCCGGGTCATCACAGGCAGTCTTATGCAGGTCGTCCCTCACTTAAAACCACAATTGAGCTCCAAATGTTTGTTGTTAAGTGAGAGATTTGTTAAGTGAGTTTTGTCCCATTTTCCAACCTTTCTTGCCACAGTTGTTAAGTGAATCACTGCAGCTGTTAAGTTAACCACACGGTTGTTAAGTGAATCTGGTTTCACCATTGACTTTGCTGTGGGATACCGCAACCGACATAAATATGAGTCAGTTTGCCAAGTGTCTGAATTTATTTTTTTTAATTACATTTATATGCCGCCCTTCTCCGGAGACTCAGGGCAGCTTACAATGTTTGGGATACAACCCAATGCGCTCAGCAATAGCCTTCATTCCACTGTATATGCCTGCTTATTACTAAGCGGCATTTTTACAAAGTCAGCTTATTGCCCCCAACAATCTTGGGTCCTCACTTTACCTACCCCGAGAGGATGGAAGGCTGAGTCAACCTTGAGCCTGGTGGGATTTGAGCCTGCAATAATTGTAGGCAGCTGGAACTTAAGTGCTAGGCATTTAACAGCCTGAGCCACCCGTGACCATAATGCAATGGTTGTCAGTGTGAAAAACCGTTGTAAGTCACTTTTTTCAGTGCTGTTGTAACTTTGAATGTAACGAGGTAAACTGTTTAAAGTCAAGGACTAGCTGTAGATGTGTTTAGTAAATGAATTAATTAATTCCTAGGAGGGAGGGACTGCATACTCTACAAATAAGAAACAGAATAACAGAGTTGGAAGGGACCTTGGAGGTCTTCTAGTCCAACCCCCGGCTCAGGCAGGAAACCTTATAATATTCTAGTCTCTTCTTGAAAACCTCCAATGACCCACAACTTCTGGAGATAAACTGTTCCACTGATTAATTGTCCTATCTGGAAATGTCTTCTTATTTCTAGGTTGCTTCTCTTCTTAACTGGTTTCCAAGCATTGTTTCTTGTCCTGCCTTTAGGTGCTTTGAGCCCCTCAAATATTGGAACACCACTATCATGTCATCCCTGGTCCTTTTTTTCACTATACTAGACAAACTAAATTCTTGCAACAGTTATTTCAATATTTTGGTCAGAAGGAAGAGGGTTAAATCAGCTCCTCCCTAGAAATTCTTAAAGTACATCTTTAATGATGCAAGCAGTTTGCTTTAGTTTGGCAAGATTCTGTCTACAGGTGAGGAACAATAAAGGAAAATGCTTAGAAGTAACTCTGTGTGTCTTTTTTATTTTGGGGAGCCTGACGTCTGTCTGTCTGTCTGTCTGTCTGTCTGTCTATCATCTACCTACTTACCTATCATCTACCTATCTACCTATCATCTATCTATCTATCTATCTATCTATCTATCTATCTATCTATCTTTTATCCTGCCTTTATTATTGTTCATAGGTAACTCAAGGCAGCAAACACACCCAATTCTCCTTCCTCTTCCTATTTTCCCACAATACCCTGTGAAGTGAAGCTCCAAGTCACCCAGCCAGTTTCACGCTTAAGGTGGGACTAGAACTCACAATCTCCTAGTGATTTGCCCAAAGTCACTCAGTTGTCTAAGACAGGACTAGAATTCACGATCTCCTGGTGTGATTGGCTCCTCATTCAGCTTTCATCTCCAAGGTGGGACTAGAACTCACAGTCTCCTGATAATTGGCCTATACTCTGCCAGTCAATTTTGCTGCCTAAGGCAACTCATGGTCTCCTGGTTTGTAGGTTGGCACCCTTAACACCAGAGCAGTAGAAAGAAAATACCAAAGGTGGGTTTTTTTTTTTCAAGAGGCAACTGGGCTTTCTGGTTTTTCTTTGAAGACATTTCGCTTCTCATCCAAGAAGCTTCTTCAGCTCTGACTGCCACAAACCCCTCAGGACAAAATTCAGCAGTCCATCTGCATTTAAAAGATAAAAGCCACTCTTTTGAAGACAGCAAAGTCCACAGTTTGGACAGAGAGGACCTCTGGTTTGAAAGAAGGGTCAAAGAGGCCATCTTGGTCAAAATTGAACAGCCCTCCCTCAACAAAGGGAGGAGGGATACGACATCTTCTATCTCCAGGGTACAACACAGTCCTTTCAGCAGTTCCAAGAAGACTCTGCATCCATTTGCACTACTCAAGTGACCCCAAGGACAAAGATAAACCTCCAAGCAGCCTCAACGACTCTCTAAAAGGATGCAAATGACCAGCTGTCTGCAAGGAGGATAAATCCTTCCATTCCCCCACTATCCAGTCAGAGCTGAAGAAGCTTCTTGGATGAGAAGTGAAACGTCTTCAAAGAAAAAAACCAGAAAATCCAGTGGCGTCTTGGAAAAAGGCACCTCTGGGACAACCACGACGTGGATGGCTGAGAATCTGCATGGACATTTAGTAGAAAGAAAAGAGACCTTTTTAAAAAACGAGCCTCCATCTTTCCATTTCAGCTTTCCTGACACTCATCAGAATGGGGGAAAAAACTATTATTTTCTGTACAGCAGCCTTTCACCCTTCCTACAGTCCTCTCTCTTTTATTTTAAGGAGGGGAAAAAAGGCATAATTTCTTCCCATTACCTTGCTATCAACATGCTTAGAAATCTGTCGGCTTTTCAGATTTCCAGTTTCTTATCTGAATGCACTTCATCATTTTAAAAATTTTCCCTTTTGATGGATTGAATACCTAAAGCACTATTATTTTACAATGCATACATAGCAATCTCCCAGTTCTATTTGCTGGATATTTTTTTTCATCTTCAGCCATGCGTCAGGTGAAGTGTTTTTAATCTGTTCACAAATCTCAATATTACTTTTTTTTTTCTGGCTATAGAGGACAGAGTAGCCAATCTCAAAATACAGGTAGTCATCAGTGTATGACCACAACGGAGCCCAAAAATGGATGTTGCTAAGCGAGACGGTTGTGAGGTGAGTTTTGGCCCATTTTACAACCTTTTTTGCCACCGTTGTTAAGTGAATCACTGCAGTTGTCAAGATAGCAACATGGTTGTTACGTGAATCTGGCGTCCCCTTTGACTTTGCTTGTCAGATGGTCGCAAAAGGGGAACACGTGACCCCAGGATGCTGTAACCGTCATAAATATGAGTCAGTTGCCAAGCATCTCAATTTTGATCACGTCACCATGCAACGGTCATCATAGATGTGAAAACCGGTCATAAGTTACTTTTTCCAGCAGCAACTTCAAATGGTCACTAAACGAACTCTTGTAAGTCAAGGACTACCTGCATCTTTCTCAGTTTGTTAGTTGGGAATGGATTTCTTGATTGCTTCCCATTCCTAATGAAACTGCCAAATGGAGAGTTTCAGCTTTCTTACCATCTGTGCAAAAAAATTGCTACTGCCACGTTTCCCTGAAAATAAGACCAGGTCTTATATTAATTTTTGCTCCAAAAGATGCATTAGGGCTTATTTTCCAGTTAGGTCTTATTTTCGTGGAAATACAGTTCTAAATACATCTGTCTGGCTGACAATCTTAACTGAGGCTTATTTTCAGGGTAGCGCTTATATTACGAGCATCCTGAAAAATCACGCATGGGTTTATTCTCCAGTTGGGTCTTATTTTCAGGGAAACAGGGTCGTCTTTTCAAAACTGCTGCTGTTTCTCTCCAAATTTCACATCTGACATAGAGGAAGCATTAAGTTTTGTTCCAAAATGGCCATGTAGGCAACATTTGATAGCAGAGCTAGCTAAGGCATTCTTATTTTCTTTTATGGATAAGTGGTTCCTTAATGTGCAATAGAGATGGAGACATTTAAATGGGAAAAAAACAGATGTTCCTTCTTTTTTTCTGCACCTCATTGCAGCATCGATAGAGTAAATCTTGAGCACTTTATTAAGAGTGTAAAGGATACCCTTCCTGGATTTCTTGTTGCCTTGAAATATCGTGCTTGCCCAAAGCAAGAGGGCAGCTGAGAAAGAAAACCCACTTCTGGGGTCAATTCTCAGGTAGACAACTTCATCACCGTGAATGTACATTGTATTAAAAAAAAAATCAATGTAAATTTGGAAATGCATTATTTAAAAGTCCTTCTGTTAAGCTGGGTTTTGGCAAAAGATGCATGGGGAAAGGAAGAAAATTTAAGTTACGACTGTAGAGAAAAGGTGTATATTGGGATGGAAAGCAATAAATTGTAAAAAAAAATATTGCGTGAGAGCAGGTGATTGGGAATTTTTTTGGTAATGATTCACTGTTAAATTATGTTTAAAAATGAGGTAAAGACAGCAAAATTGTTGTTATCACATTGTCATTATTGTCTCCTTCTCCTCCTTCTTTTTCCCCTTCCCCTTCATCTTCTCTTTTTCCTTCTCCTCCTCTTCCTCAATTATTATACAATGCAGATTATTCAAGTTCAGAATTGCTATTGTCCTCCTGCTCCTCTTTCTTTCTTTCTTTCTTTCTTTCTTTCTTTCTTTCTTTCTTTCTTTCTCTCTCTTTCTCCTTCCTTCTCCTTCTCTTTCTCCTTCTTTTTCTTTCTCCTTCTCCTCCTTCTGCTCCCTCTTCCCTTGTCCCTCATACCTGGAAGTTTTTAAGAAGAGATTGGACAACCATTTGTCTGAAATGATATAGGGTTTCCTGCCTGAGCAGGGGGTTGGACTAGAAGACCTCCAAGGTCCCTTCCAGCTGTGTTATTTTGTTAACAGAATACAAACAAACGAAGGAGGCATTCTATTCTATTCTATTCTATTCTATTCTATTCATTCCACTATTCTATTCTATTCTATTCTTCATTCCACTATTCTATTCTATTCTATTCTATTCTATTCTTCCACTATTCTATTCTATTCTATTCTATTCTATTCTATTCTATTCTATTCTTCATTCCACTATCCTATCCTATCCTATTCTATTCTATTCATTCCACTATTCTATTCTATTCTATTCTATTCTATTCTATTCTACTATTCTATTCTATTCTATTCTATTCATTCCACTATTCTATTCATTCTATTCTTCATTCACTATCTATTCTATTCTATTCTATTCTATTCATTCCACTATTCTATTCTATTCTATTCTATTCTATTCTATTCTATTCTTCATTCCACTATCCTATCCTATTCTATTCTATTCTATTCTATTCTATTCTATTCTATTCTATTCATTCCACTATTCTATTCTATTCTATTCTTCTATTCTATTCTATTCTATTCTATTCTATTCTATTCCATTCCATTCCATTCTATTCTATTCTGTTCTATTCTTTTCCTGATTCTCTTCTCTTCCTGATTCTCTTCTCTTCGATTCCTGATTCTATTCTATTCTATTCTATTCTATTCTATTCTATTCTATTCTATTCTTTGCAGGTAGAGAATGAAGGCCCTTTACAATTGCACATTTGACAAGGCCCTTTACAATTGCTTTCTATTGTGCTACTATATGACCCAGAACGAAAAAGAGTGGCTACTTCCAGCAAATTAATTTAATTGCCTCCATGACAGCACAGGTAGCCGACGACACAGGACCACAATTGAGCCCAAAATTTTAAGCAGGACAGTTGTTAAGTGAGTTTTGCCTCATTTTACAACCTTTCTTGCCACCGTTGTTAAGTGAATCACTGCAGTTTTTCAAGCTAGCAACACGGTTGTTAAGTGAATCCGGCTTCCCCACGGACACTGCTTGTCAGAACGTTGCAAAAAGGGATCACGTGACCCCAGGATACTCCGACCATCATAAATACGAGCCAGTTGCCAAACGCCCGAATTTTGATCACGTAAGGGATGCTGCAATAGATGTAAGCATGAAAAAACAGTCATAAATTACTTTTTTCAGTGACACTGTTTAGTGTTACCAAACAAATGGTTTTTTTAGTTGGGGATTGTATGTAGTGAGGATAAACCACTCACAGTATTTGCGGCAGGGATATTTAAAAACAGCTCAAGAAAACTACTGTTAGGAGAGAAAGAAAAAAAAACCTCCCCCAGATCTAACTTCACACCAAAGATTCTCTGTTTACAGTATTACCTAATTGCTGTTGCTATTTTACATGCTAATGTGTTGTCTTCATCCTGTTTTCTACTTTTAGTGGTGGTGGGGAAATTACAGTATAATTAAATACGTTTTCTTTCAAAACCCATTTGGGGGGATAGGGAGGGCTGCAACAAATTGTTAAATTAAGGCCCAATGTCAAATCTGAGGTAAAATTAAAATTTGGTAAGGGTTTACTTTACCTGCCCTACCTATTTGCTCTAGAAGGGATCGTGCTTTTGGAAAAACTCCATATTAATCTGCTAAGTTCATAAAAGTGATATGAAATATCAGACAATTGCGGAAATATATATATATATCTAAAAAATTATAGATGGAAGAATGCACAACAAATTGCCAATTCGTTGCTCATCATGGGCCTAAAATGGGCTATTTTCCAAGACTACTGTATGATATTTTTTTACGCATTTTACAACTTTTCACATATATATATATATATATATATATATATATATATATATATATTTGTTTTCGTAGATTTTCACGGGTAAAGGTATGTAGGTCTTGGTGTATTCGGGTCTTGTCCCGTGTAAGATTGAGAGTACCTTGGCGACGTTTCGACGAGATCCCACAAAGAATGCATTTTAAGAACAGTGTGAAATTCCTCAAAACTTTGGTGTCCTTTCCAGCAATCTTCTCAGTTGCCATCAATTTTCAGTGAGAAAGTTGAATGTTAAGTTTTAGGACAATGTAAACTGGAGGAAAGGAACCAACGAGGGAAAACCAGGCCATGAATAAAACTAATTGGCCTTTAAAAATACTTTGTGATTTATTCTGGATGCACTGTCTCACCACACCTTGCAGCCACCCTACACAAATCAACAATAGAATAGAACAGAATACTCTGTTAGCCAAGTGTGATTGGACACACAAGAATTTGTCTTGGTGTAAATACTCTCAGTATACATAAAAGAAAAGATACATTCATCAAGAGTTGAGAATCATCAGGTACAACACTTAATGATAGTCATAGGGTACAATAAGCAATCAAACCATACTAGGAAACAGTCAATATAAATCATAAGGATACGAGCAACAAAGTTACAGTCATACAGTCACAAGTGGGAGGGGATGGGTGATAAGGAGTGATGAGAAGATTAATAGGAATAGAATAGAATAAAATAGAATAGGAGTGGAATAGAATAGAATGGAGAATGGAATGGAGAATAGAATAGAATAGAATAGAATAGAATAGAATAGAATAGAATAGAATAGAATTCTTTATTGGCCAAGTGTGATTGGACACACAAGGAATTTGTCTTGGTGCGTGTGTTCTCAGTGTACATAAAAGAAAAGAGACATTCGTCAAGAGTCAAGAATCATAAGGTACGACACTTAATGATAGCCATAGGGTACAATAAGCAATCAAATCATACTAGGAAACAAATCAACAGGAAACCCTGTTTGGCCTTTGATTTTTTTCCAAAGCTTGCATACCCATGGTAGATAGCCTTTGATTTGTTAGTTTGCAAAACAAAAGCAAATATATATATATATATATTTGGCTCATAGTATCCAAACTCAATGTTAATCTCAGCCGAAAGGACAGAGCAATCTATTTAGATAGAAAGAACAATCTGTTTCATTTGGGTGTTCAGATTCTTATAAGATTAGTTTGTCACTGAATATATAGAGGAAGGTGGCAGCTTTAATCAAAACCCGAAACGGCAATCCTATAATTTGCTTTTCTTCAGCCGCACAGCATCAACCTGGATTGCTAATCAATAGCTTTTCAATACTAATTCTGTAGTTATTAAAAGCGTGTGGTAAAAGAATGCTGATAGCCAAATGGAAATGTCTCCGGTGTTGGCCGGGAAAGTTGTTATTTATTGCATCTTGCACATCTTGGCAATCTGTGTGATGATGTTATCCATTCAGTTGTGTCAGATTCTTAGCGATTCTATGGGCCAGGTATCCATCTTCCAGTCGGGGTGGGATGCAAATTTTTAACTACCTGTTCTGTGGGCGTGGCTAGGTGGGTGTGACTAGGTGCGTGTCGCCAGGTGGCCTTCTGACTGGTTGGACGTGGGGGAGGGTTGGTCAAAGTATATTCATGAACTGGAATAGAGCATGCTCAGCCAATGAATAGGCATAGCAGCTAAGTCAGCCAATGAGGACTGTTTGGAAACTGAAACTAGAAGTAGCTTAGGCGTAGCTCTATATTAAGCTCTGCAGCTCTCAAGCTATGTTAAGCTCTGAGTCTGTCTATTGAAAATGAAACTAACTTGCTTGCTTGCCTGCTGAACTAAAGTGAAACTGATGTTTGTTTCTGAGCTCCTGAAGTTGCTGTTCTGCTCTGAACTTTAACATGTCTACTTCTGTTTGAGTTTGCTCCATATTGGAGAAATCTACAACTGGTATTGTAAAATTTACTTAATATGTTTATAAAGACATTAAATGAAGCATCAGCCATCTGTGTTTATTTTTCTGGTGCTGAATTTGCTCTGCAAAACTCTGAACATGTTTGCCTACTGGGCCTCAGGGAAGCCTCCTGGGAGCAAAAACGGGGCAAGGGAGACCACATGACACCCCTTCACCCCATTTTTTTCCCCTCCTGGGCATCAGGGAAGCCTCCTAGCTGAAGCAGTACAACAGCAAGGGGGGGAAATCAGCTGTGCCACACAATTTAGATTAATTAGAAAGCAAGAAATCTGACGATTTCCTGCTTTGTAGCTAATCTAAATCATGTGGCACAGCTGATCTTCGGAAAACAGCTGATCGGTGGGGGAAAAAAGGGAAATACCTTGATTGCTCCCAGCTGATCTTTGGAGCTACCGGTTTGCCTGAACTGGGCCGAACTGGTAGAATCCCACTCCTGCTTCCAATCTTGCGCTGCTTCTTTGAGTTGTTCTTTGCACTGGCTGGTGTCAGCTTTGATGGTGTGCAGCTATCGTGTTCTTTGGAGGCCTGCTTTCCTTTTACCGCTAACTCTTCCAAACTTAATTGCTTTCTCCAGTGAACACCCCTGCACGACACGGCCACAATAAGCGAGACACAGTTTTGTGACTGTGCCTTCCAGGGACATGCCTGGTGTTATGTGCTCCAGTACTTGCTTGTTAGTCAACTTTGCTGTCCAAGGAACATGCAGGAGCCTTCTCCAGCACCACAACTCAAACTAGTCTATTATCTTCCTGTCTTGCTTTTTTAAAGTCCAACTTTTGCAGCCATAGGTTCCATAGGGAACACAATAAAGCAAACTAGCCTACAATTGGTTCCATATTCAGCTCGTATTCATCATTGCTGTGCAACCCAGGGCAATGCAATGTTTTATTTCTGTGCTGTATTCACCTCTTTGAGCCATCTGCACTCTTAGGAAAATGAGTTTTCCCACACATTCTATCTCTTCACCATCAATTTTTATTTCAATGTTTTCATTCCTTGCAGTGGTCATGACCTCCTCCTCCTCTTCCTCCTCCTCCTTCTCTTCTTCCTCCCTTTCCTTCCTTCCTTCCTTCTTTCTTTCTTTCTTTCTTTCTTTCTTTCTTTCTTTCTTTCTCTTTCTCATTCTCATTCTCTTTCTATCCCCTCCTCCTCCTCTCTATTATCCAAGCACTTGAATGCAGGGCAAAAAGCAATGGATGGAAACTTATCAAGGAGAGAAGCAACCCAGAACTAAGCAGAAATTTCCTGACAATTAACCAGCAGTGCTCCATCACTGAAGGTTTTCGAGAACAGACTGGGCAGCCATTTTTCTGGAATGGTATAGGATCTCTGCTTGAGCAGTGGGGTGGACTAGAAGACCTCCAAAGTTCCTTTCAACTCTGCTATTCTGTTATCCGGCTATTTCTTCTTTCTCCTGCTTTCCCTCCTCCTCCTCATATTTTTTTTCTCTACTAGGCCAAAACTTCTCTTCAACTTTCTTTTCTTTCTTTTAAAATTTGGTCAGAGATGATTCACTTCAGCTTCATTCTTCTCCTCCCATCATATTCAAGTTAATGAGACCCATCTTTATTTCCGATGCTCTCGGATCAGCAAAAAAATTTGAACAAAAATAAGTTTTCCCATTTAGCGCGTGTTATAAACCACGTCAATTTTCATGGTTAGATAAGCTGCCTGTTAAAACCTTCAAATCCTCTTCATATATAATTCAAATGTCACTCAACCTCTATTTGTCCAATTCCTATTTTGAAGAACATCATTCTCTGTTGAGATTCATTTTGCTCCCTCTAACGAATAAGAATGGATCTTCGTATCCAAAAAGAATTGCACCATGATAATTTACATTTGCACTATAACTAACCATTCCTAATATTTCCCTACAATCTGCTGGGCCAAAACATTTGTATTGAATGATGTCAAATTAGAATCAAATTCCTTCCTCCATCTGAAAATGTAACAATGAACTCCTCCGGCTCAATAGCATTCGCAAATTCAATCGTCGTTCCCAAGCGTTTATGAGATTGCATTTCAAATAATGAATCCACAAATGAAGAAAAACGAGGTCGTAAATTTGAGGGCGGGGAGGATATGATGGAGATTAGTGGGATACCTGTAAAAGGTGCCGAAGAGGACAATCAGTGAGATTTGATCTTGGATCACCAACATACGAAAGGTGGATGAAACAGCCCAGCCTGTATGATTTTTCAAAATGACAGAATAATGAATCATCTCGAAACCTATTATTTAGGGGCTAATGAATGTTTAGAGGGATTTGGCAATGGGAGAAGAATCAATTATGATAGCATTGAGATATGCCCGCCTGTTTCCTCTCTCACCCCCCCCCCAAAAAAAAACCCAAAACAAATAACCGATGCAGCCTGCAAAAGTACAAATAAGCCAACTTCCCTTGAGAAATGCAAGCGCTGCAGATAAATCAGGCTGTGTAATTCATTGTTTTACGGCATGCAAATTATGGGGCAGCCCGAGGCAAAACGAACCTGCCTTTAGACTGAGCAATCAGTTTATGCAAACTCTGTACAGTACTTCTGTAACCCTTGTTGAATATTTCTTTGGCTTTAACCCAGCCTCCTGCCCTGACTAATTTAGAAATGGAATGGAATGGCAGGGAAGATCAGAATCAGAATCGGAATCGGAATCGGAATCAGAATCAGAATCAGAATCAGAATCAGAATCAGAATCAGAATCAGAATCAGAATCAGAATCAGAATAGAGTTGGAAGGTACCTTGAGGATCTTCTAGTCCAGCCCCCTGATCAAGCAGGAGACCCAATGGAATGGAAGGGAAGGGAAGGGAAGGGAAGGGAAGGGAAGGGAAGAGGAGAGGAGAGGAGAGAGAAGAAAGAAGGGAAAAGAAAAGGAAAGGATAGGAAAGGAAGGAAAGGAAAAAAAGGAAAGGAAAGGAAAGGAACAGGAAAGGAACAGGAAAGGAAAAGAGAAGGAAAAGAAAGGAAAGGAAAAAAAAAAAAAAAAAAAAGAACAGAAATGGATGGAGAAATTGAAGAAGGGAAGGAAGGAAAAAGAAAGGAAAGGAAAGAAAAGAGAGAGAAGAAAGGAAGGATAAGGAAGGGAAGAGGAAGAAAGAGAGAAAGAGAAGAGAAGAGAAGAGGAAGAGAAGAGAAGAGAAGAGAAGAGAAGAGAAGAGAAGAGAAGAGAAGAGAAGAGAAGAGAAGAGAAGAATCAGAATAGAATTGGAAAGTACCTTGGAGGCCTTCTAGTCCAGCCTCCAATAGAAAATAGACTAGACTAGAATAGAATAGAAGATACAGAAAATGACCCTTGTTCTCTGCTCACAGGACCCCAGGACCCTGCATCGGTCATAAATATGAACCAGACTATACAGTATACTGATTGCTACATGCATTAAAAGCAGCAAGAATTGTGTTTGCACAATATTGGAAAAATAAGAACACCACACCAGATGAAAACATAATTGGACTGTGCAGAAATGGATAGATTGACATTGAAAATGAAAGATAAAGGAGATATAGAATACTATTCAACGTGGAATAGGTTTTATCAATGGTTAGAGATAAGAAGGAGAAGTTAGATGAAGAAAGATTATTCTTATGGTATGTAAAATATGAATGTTGTCTATAATTATAAATATGCTGTCACAATTAATATTATCATAAAAATCATGTCATAATATAATTATACATATTGTTATAATTACTACGTGATTATTATTATTATTATTATTATTATTATTATTATTATCAGTATATCTGATCTTTTCGTTTCTTTTTTGTAAATGAATTGCCTGGACAATACACTGTCTTCAAAACATTTATATATAAACTAGCTGGATACCCATGTTTTGCTATGAAACTATGTGATCAGGCATAGTTTTTGGGGTGGAAAATAAGGAATAAAAAATTGTGCCTCTGTCTACCAGCATCCATCTGTATTCATCTGGCTAGCATCCTATCAGTGTATGAGGGAGTTGAGGGCTGTTTGGAAGCTGAAGCAGTATTTGCTGTGTGAGCAAGAAGGAGACAGCAAGGAGCCTGGGCGTGGCTTAGCTCAAGTGTTCTGTACTAAAGCTGGTGGCTGCTGTGAAACTGAAACTGAAACTTCTCTCCTCTGCTTGTGTTTTGCATTTGGAAGAGATTTCTTTCCAGGTGGGGAGGGGGAGTAGAACTCCTTAGCATCAGAGCGTGTTAATAATAATAATAATAATAATAATATAGGAAATGCTAATGCTCTAATGGTCATTTCAAAAAATCCTTTCTTATTGAGCACCTAGAAGCCAAGAGGAACATACGTGCCAAATTTCAAGTTTGTAGTCTTTACGGTTCTGAAGGTTTTGTGATGATGCCTGAGTGGTATTTCGCTTTTATATACATAGATAAAAACTTGACTGAAAAAAAATATATGAACCAGTTGCGAATTTTGATCACATGGCCATGGGGATGGTGCAAAGGTCATAAGAGTGGGAAAACAATCATAAGTCACTTTTTTCTATGCTGTTGTAAGTTGGAATTGTTACTCAATGACTGTACTGCAGGTTTGAGAAAATATAGAGACAGTCTAAGGAATATTAGAATTAGAATTATTTTTTTTATTTTTTATTTTTATTTTTAATTTCATTTATATGCCGCCCTTCTCCTGAGACTCAGGGCGGCTTACAATTTTTGGGATACAACCCAGTATGCTCAGCCATAGCCTTCATTCCATTGTACATGCCTGCTTATTACTAAGCAGCATTTTACAAAAGTCAGCTTATTGCCCCAACAATCTTGGGTCCTCAATTTACCTACCCCGAGAGGATGGAAGGCTGAGTCAACCTTGAGCCTGGTGGGATTCGAGCCTACAGCAGTTGTAGGCAGCTGGAACTTAAGTGCAGGCAATTAACAGCCTGAGCCACCAAGGCCAAGTAGAATACTTTATTGGCCAAGTGTGATTGGACACACAAGGAATTTGTCTTGGTGTAAATACTCTCAGTATACATAAAAGAAAAGATACATTCATCAAGAGTCGAGAATCATAAGGTACGACACTAAATGATTCCCTCAAAATGACGCTACAGAGCACTGATTACCAGAACAACTAGACACAAGGAGAGTTTTTTCCCCAATGCCATCACTCTGCTAAATAAGTAATTCCCTCCACACTGTCCAACTATTTACAAAGTCTGCACTACTATTACTATTAATCTTCTCATCACTCCTTATCACCCATCCCCTCCCACTTGTGACTGTATGACTGTAACTTTGTCGCTTGTATTTTTACGATGTATATTGACTGTTTCCTAGTATGATTTGATTGCTTATTGTACCCTATGACTATCACTAAGTGTTGTACCTTATGATTCATGACGAATGTATCATTTCTTTTTAGGTACACTGAGAGCATTTGCACCAAGACAAATTCCTTGTGTGTCCAATCACACTTGGCCAATAAAAGAATTCTATTCTACTCTACTCTCTACTCTACTCTACTCTACTCTACTCTACTCTACTCTACTCTATTCTATTCTATTGCCAAGGATTTGAATTTTGATGAGGGGGATGCAGAAATGGTTGTAAGTGTGGAAAAAAAGTTACCTTACTCTTTTTAGTGCCGTTGTCAATTTCAACGCTCACTCAACATGACTGGACTCCAGGCTTTCATTGTTGCAAAAACATACACACACACATCTCTTCGCTCATTCCTGGAAACAGAAACAATGCTTTGAGGTGACACTGAAAAGCTAAGGTAAAAGTAAAGGTTCCCCTCGCACATACATGCTAGTCGTTTCTGGCTCTAGGGGGCGGTGCTCATCTCCGTCACAAAGCCAAAGAGCCAGCGCTGTCTGAAGACCTCTCCGTGGTCATATGCCGGCATGACTAAATGCTGAAGGCGCATGGAATGCTGTTACCTTCCCACCAAAGTGGTCCCTATTTTTCTACTTGCATTTTTACGTGCTTTCGAACTGCTCGGTTGGCAAAGCTGGGACAAATAACGGGAGCTCACTCCATTACGCGGTGCTAGGGACTCGAACTGCCAAACTGCCAACCTTTCTGATTGACAAGCTCAGTGTGTTAGCCACTGAGCCACCACGTCCCTTTAAAAACTAGCCCTCTTTAAAATATCATCTCATCAGCTCCCTGACAGCCGATTTAATACCAGCAATGGGAGGAGATGCTAAGCCGAACTAGACAGGAAACAATTGTCAACCCCAAAGCTTGTTGAAATCATTTTATTTGGAGTGGGGAAGAGAAGAGAGCTGCATTCCAACTTACATCAATAAACTCTGAACAAATTAGAAGTGACTAGGCTCTCCCCACACCCTTATTATTCTCGATTCTGTTTCTAATAAGCCTCTCAACAAACATCTCTGTAAGAAATGACCTCCTTAGTTATGAGCTGGGATGAGTGGTTATGTTGGTTTGGGTTTTTTTTCCCCTGATGTAGTGAAAGGAAAAAAGGAGTGATGTCACGTGGAATTATAAGATCTGGAGCAGAGAGCGGTCAAATTCAAGGCCTGTGGGCTGAATCTGGCCCACGGGTTGCTTAGATCTGGCTCGCGGGCCCACCCTGGAAACAGCGAAGGACTGGTCTGCAGTGCTTCTTCCAGCAAAAACAGAGCAGCCCTCCCAGGCTCCATTTTCAGCTGCGATGGCCTTATGGAGCCCTCTGCCAGTGAAAACAGAGCTCGGGAGGGCCACGTGCAGCCCTCCCAGCCTCTGTTTTTGGCTGTGACACCCTCCTGCAGCCCTCTGCCAGCAAAAACAGAGCTCGGGAAGGCCATGTGCAGCCTTTCCAGTCTGTTTTTGGCCACAACAACCTCCTGCAGACCTCTGCCAGTGAAAATGGAGCTCAGGAGGGCCACGTGCAGCCCTTCTGGGCTCTGTTTTTGGCCTCGACAGCCTCCTGCAGCTCACTCACAGTGAAAAGGGAGCTCAAAAGGGTCACATACAGGCCTCCAAGGCTCTGTTTTCAGCTGTGATGGCCTCCTGCAGCTTTCTGCCAGGAAAAAGGGAGCTCCCAGGCTCCGTTTTCACTGGCAGAGGGCTGCAGGATCTGTCATACCCAAAAACAGAGCCTCAATGAGTGACATCGAGCTGGACACTCCCACCTTGGCCACGCCCCCCACACCTCCCCCAAGATCAAACACAGCCCTGATGCATCCCTCAGTGAAATCAGGTTCGATACCCCTGATCTGGAGGAAAACATGATCCCTATTCCTTTTTGGGTTGGCTGAAATTTAGATAAATACAGGGTACTCCTTGACTTACAACCACAACAGAGCCCAAAACATCGGTTGTTAAGTGAGACCATTGTTAAGACAGCTTTGCTCCATTTTACCACTTTTCTTGCCACGGTGGTTAAGTGAAATACTGCACTTGTTAAGTTAATAACACACTTGTTAAGTGAAGCTGGCTTCCCCATTGACTTTGCTTGTCAGAACGTCGCAAAAGGGGATCACGTGACCCAGGGACACTGCAATTGTCATAACTATGAGTGTTGCCAAGCGCCTGAATTTTGATCGCATGACCAAGGGGATGCTGCAATGGTCATAAGTTTGAGAAACGTTTTTTCAGTGAGGTTGTAGCTTTGAACAGTCACTAAATGAATGGTTGTAAGTTGAGGATTACCTATATACATAAAACCTTCCTCCTAAATTTTCAGAAAATTCAATGCTTTGGCATGGAGGAAAATATCCAGTGGTGAGATTCAAATAATTTAACAACCGGTTCTCTGCACTAATGATTTCTTCCAACAACCAGTTCACCAAACTGCTCAGAAAGTTAACAACCGGTTCTTGTGAACAGGTGCAAACTGGCTGAATCCCACCACTGAAAATATCTATTCAGAGAGAGGGCAAAAATATTTCCTCTTGTTTCGAACTGACTTGATCACATCATACCATAACCATAATATGTTGGGTTTTCCTAACTTAATATCTTTTTTTATTTTTTATTTATTTAGAAAAAACTTTATTAAACATTAAAAAGATATACACAAAATACAAAGCATTTCATTAAAAACAAAAACAAAACCAAAATGTATACATTACAAATTAGTTAGACAGTGTTTTCTTATCAAACAATATTCTAATACTTATTTCATACATCTGGTCAGTACTCCTGCTATAACCTCTTTATGGTCTTTCTTCCTTATCTATTTACTTGCTGGTTTCTATTATTTATCCAATTATACCAGTTTTCCCAGACTGTATAATATTTTGAGTCTTCCTTTTCTTTTAATCTTAGGGTAAGTTTGTCCATTTCAGCACAATCGTAGACTTTTTGGATTATTAACTTTTCTACAGGCATCCGATCACCCTTCCAACATTGTGCAAGTGCTATCCTCACCACAGTAATTACTTAATATCTTTATCATAATGCTTTCTGAGCTTGGTTTTCTTGCAGATGTTTCATTCCCCAATTATATAACCCAACAAAGATGATTGGGGGACTGGAGGATAAAATATATGAAGAAAGATTGCAAGAACCGGGTAGGTCTAGTTTAATGAAAAGAAGGACTAGGGGATGACACGATAGCAGTCTTCCAATATCTCAGGGGCTGCCCCAAAGAAGAGGGAGTCAAACTATTCTCCAAAGCACCTAAAAGGCAGGACAAGAAGCAAGGGATGGGAACTAATCAAGGAGAGAAGCAACTTAGAACTAAGGAGAAATTTCCTGACAGTGAGAATAAATTAATCAGTGAATTAGAAACTTCAGAAATTGTGGGTGCTCCATCACTGGAGGCTTTCAAGAAGAGATTGGACAACCATTTGTCTGAAATGATACAGGGTTTTCTACTTGACCAGTAGGTTGGACTAGAAAACCTCCAAGGTCCCTTCCAACTCTGTTATTCTATTATTAGGTAACATCATTATTATCATCGATCAACTGACAGTTGAAAGACTGTGTAATATTATTCCGAAGCCATCAGGCAAGTAGCATTTTATATAATTTAGCATGTTTTAAACAAAATCCTTTTTGTTTGCTATCAAGCCACAGACGATTTCTCCCAACTTTGATTATAATTGCTGTTATATACTGGCGATTGGGGTAGTTTTCCCCCCCCCTTTTCTATGCTTACACACACATTGTAACCCAGTGTGTATTTAGAAATTGAAGCTTTAGTCAAGGCTCTTGACTAAAAGATTTACAATCTTTTCCTTGAGAAAGTTGTTGAAAAAAACCCCACATAATTGTTAGCTAAGGGGTTTGGAGGAAGGTAACTGAAGCCCAAAAATGCAACTCACACTTTTGATGATAAAATCAACCCTTGGAGTCTAGGGGCCTGGTGGATGAATCAGAGGAAGGTGAGTTAATGAAAACCATCATGCAAATATGTTCTCCTTTATTTTTTTTCCCCCCCTATTTCTTTCTCAGGGGCTGTGGCATTTCTTTCAAATTCCATTTGCTCATCTGGGTTCATTTTGATCAATTGTTGTTTCGTGGCAGATGGATTAGATCAATGTTTCTCAACCTTAAGCAATTTTAAGATGGGCGGACTTCAATGCGCAGAAGTCAGCAGGAATTAAATTACTCAGTTGGGCTTCTGAGGGTTGAAGTCATCTTAAAGTTGCTAATGTTGAGAAGGGCCTAGGACAAAGTCGCCGTGGCCAACTCACCATGGCCAACTTGCTGTGGCCAACTTGACATGGTCAACTCATCGTGGCCAACTCACTGTGGCCAACTTATCATGGTCAACTTGCCATGGCCAACTTTCTATGGCCAACTCATCGTGGCCAACTTGCTGTGATCAACTCATGGCCAACTAGCCATGGTCAACTCATTATGGTCAACTCATTGTGGCCAACTCACCATGATCAACTCACCGTGGCCAACTCAACATGGCCAGCTCACTGCGTCCAACTTACCACAACCAACTTGCTATGGCCAAGTCATAGTGGAACAATTCGCCACAGTCAACTCACCCTCACACAACTCATCATGGGACAAGAATTATGCTAATATCAGAGAAATGCAGAATAGACTTGTTAAAGAAAGAATGCAAAGGGAAGGGGAAAATGAAATGTGAATGACAAAAAATCCAGCTATTCTTTTAATTCCTTTAAATAATTACATTGAATTGTTGAATTGTCCCACAGGCAAGTTTTCTCATGGCGAGTTAGGCTGTAGCACATTGGCCATAGCGAGTTGGCCATGGACAGTTGACTCTGGCAAGTTGGCTGCAGCAAATTTTCCCATTGAAAAAATCACTGACACCCTAGGAGTATTTATTAAAATTGAATACTGCTGAACACAGAACGTGTTCTTACGGTTTACAAAACAACATAAAACATAGAATGAAAAACTGACCAACAAAGAACAGCATGAATCAAAAAAAAAAAAGAATAAAATAACCAGGAACAAATCAAGGTGTTGGTCATCACCTTTAAAGCCCTACATCTCACAGGTCCAAGTTTTTTCTGGGAATTCATCTCCCTGAAGGTATCTATCTCATCTATCAAATCTGATAAGGTGGACATTCTCCGATCCTTCCCTTATATGTTGCCATCTAATGGGACACAAAGACGGTTTTCTAAAAGGCAACTGGACTGTTTTTCCTCAAAGACATTTTGCTTCTCATCCAGTTCAGTTCTGAACTGTAGAAACTTCTTGGATGAGAAGCAAAATATCTTTGAGGAAAAACAAAATCCAGTTGCCTTTTGAAAAAGCACCTTTGGAACAATCATGATCTGGAAAACTGAGAATCTCCATAAATATCTAATGGGACCTAGGAAGTCTTTCTTTCTTTCTTTCTTTCTTTCTTTCTTTGTTTCTTTCTTTCTTTGTTTCTTTCTTTCCTTTCTTTCTTTCTTTCCTTTCTTTCTTTCTTTCCTTTCTTTCTTTCTTTCCTTTCTTTCTTTCTTTCCTTTCTTTCTTTCTTTTCTTTCTTTCTTTCTTTCTTTTCTTTCTTTCTTTCTTTCTTTCTTTCTTTCTTTCTTTCTTTCTTTCCTTCTTCCTTCCTTCCTTTCTTTCTTTCTTTCTTTCTTTCTTTCTTTCTTTCTTTCTTTCTTTCCTTTCTTTCTTTGCAAGAGCTATGATGAAAAAGTAACTTAAGTGTTTTTCCTTCCTTCCTTCCTTCCTTCCTTCCTTCCTCCCTCCCTCCCTCCCTCCCTCCCTCCCTCCTTCCTTTCTGACTTTCTATCTGTGGATGGACAAAGAATAATACTTTCTGAAAAAAGAGGTGGCTAAACTCATACTATTGGAAAACATCTGACGCCATGGATAATTAATTGGCAGGAATATTGAATTTTAAATTCTTAAAGGCCTATTGGGGCCAATAATTTCAAATAATTTGAACTGCAGTCCAAAACTTTAGTTTAATTACTGTACTTCTCATAGATTTATTCTTCTTTCTTTCTTTCTTTCTTTCTTTCTTTCTTTCTTTTCTTTTTTTCTTTCTTTCTTTTTTTTCTTTCTCTCTCTCTCTCTCTCTCTCTCTCTCTCTCTCTCTCTCTCTCTCTCTCTCTTTCTTTCTTTCTTTCTTTCTTTCTTTCTTTCTTTCTTTCTTTCTTTCTTTCCAACCTTTGCTGTGTAGTGAATTCTTCCGATGAAATCCAGCAAGCTCCCATCCTTTTGGCCTTCCGGAACACCATGCAAAGTTAAGATATAAAGCTCATCTACGTTTAAAGAATGAATGAAGACAAGTATTACATTTATCCATTTTGAAAGAAGGCTGAGTGGCAGGGGTCTTTCATTATCAATTTATTGCAGCTTTCTTACGGTAGAGCACTTCAGCCACCAGTCATATTAACCAGGACTAGCTAAAGCAAATCTGG
>CM019152.1:56117646-56147018 GCA_009733165.1 Naja naja | reverse complement strand
CTCTCTCTCTCTCTCTCTCTCTTACTCTCTCTCTCTCTCTCCTCCCTCCCTCCTCCCTCCCTCCCCCTCTCTCTCTGGGAACACCTTGGTGTGGTACCTTAGAATCAGCCACTTAAGGGAAGGTTCACAGTTGGTACCATGTTACAGCCAGCGCCATGCTATGCCATGCTATGCCTATTCAATACAGGCAATCCTCAACTTACGACCAGAATCGAGCCCAAAATTTACGTTGCCGAGTGAGACATTTGTTAGCCGAGCTTCGCCCCATTTTACAACCTATCTTGCTACAGTGGCTAAATGAATCTCTGCAGTCATTAAGTTAGTAACTTTGCTTGTCAGAAAGTCGTAAAACGGGATCACACGACCGTCCCCAGGACACTGCAACCATCATAAATGTGAGTCGCTTGCCAAGCAGCCGAATTTTGATCATGTGACCCCCGAGAGCCTGCGACGGTTGTGTGAAAAAACGTGAAAATTGACCATAAGTCCCTGTTGTAGTGCCATTGTAACTTAGAACGGTCACTAAATGAACCGTTGTAAGTAGAGGACTCCCTGCAACTTGTCTTCAACTGGTGTCCTCCAATCAAAATGCTACCACTGTCCTAGGGGTGGGATTCAAAAATCCCAGCAACTGGTTTGCTGCCTGTTTGCTGGGTGGGTGTGGCCATGATGGGCATGGCCTACTGGAACTTCCTGTTTCTGGATTCCAGTGGGCCTCCAGAGCCTGGGGGAGGCCGTTTTCACCCTCCCAAGGGTTCAGAGGCGTCCCCTGAGCCTCTGGAAGGGCAAGAACAGCCTCCCCTGGGCTCTGGAGGCCCTCCGGAAGCCGGAAATAGGCCTGTCTCTGGACTTCCAGAAGGCCCATTTCCCCCCCCCCCAAGAGCCTCCATGCGGATCCTGCACTTACCTCCATCAAAAATGGGCCACATGGAGACTCCTGGGGGAGGGAGAGGAGGGAGGGGCTGGGTCAGCTGGTCTGTTGAAATACCAGTTCGACGAACCAGCTGTAACTTTAATATCCGGTTCGCTCAAACTGGTCCGAACCTGTAGAATCCCACCACTGCACTGTCCCCATTCCTGAAGGCACTGAACTTTCAGAGGATAGACAAGATGGTGAATTATTATTGGGAACGGCAAGCGTTGTTGAATGAAATCTCGGATGTTATTCATGGTACATTTCTTAAATTAATTCTTAAATTAAGAAGCCTTGGTGGTGCAGGCTGTTAAATGCCTAGCACTTAGTTCCAGCTGCCTGCAATTAGGGCAGGCTTGAATCCCACCAGGCTCAAGATTGACTCAGCCTTCCATCCTCTCAGGGTAGGTAAATTGAGGACCCAAGATTGTTGGGGGCAATAAGCTGACTTTGTAAAAATGCCGCTTAAAAAGCCTAGTAATAAGGAGGCATATACAATGGAATGAAGGCTATTGCTGAGCATATTGGGTTGTGCTCCAAAAATTGTAAGCCTCCCTGAGTGTCTGGAGAAGGGCGGGATATAAATATGAATTTTAAAAAAAATTAATGTTCAGATGAGGATATTAAAGCACAGGTTTTCCTCAAACGTACAACAGTTCATTTAGTGTCCTTTGCAAAGTTAGAACGGCACAGAAAAAGGGGACTTATGACCATTTTATACACTTATGACCTTTGCAGCATCCCCATTCTCGCGGGCTCAAAATTCAAATGCTTGGCAACTGCTTCATATGACCGTTTCTGTGTCCCCAGATTATGTGATCCCCAAAATCGATGGGGAAGCCGGATTCATTTAATGATCATGTTACTATTAACTTGTCAACTGCAGCGGTCCACTGAACAACTACGGCAAGAAAGGTATTGCAAAATAGGGCAAAAAAAATGCCCTTAACCAATGTCTCACTTAACAACAGAACTTTGGGGGCTCAAATTGTGGTCGTATGTCAAAGACTACGCATATTTAATTTAATTTAATTTAATAATTGGACTTGTATGCCGCCCCCTCTCCGAAAGGACTCGGGGCGGCTCGCAACTAAAAATAACAACAATAAATACATTAGTATTACATTTTGAACTCCAGAGACAGCCATTTTGTGTGGCCAATTGACTTGGTAAGCTAATACAAATGACAATACATGGGAGGAAAACTAGCCAAAAAAAGAAGAAGAAGAAATCAAAGCTGTTTCATTCATCCTTTTAAGCCTCGTTGTCTGTTACTGTTCTTTTTTTTTCCTTTGGAGACAGCTTTTCAAATCATTTTATCATTCCACTAAGAGCTCTCAAATGGGA
The DNA here is from genome assembly GCA_009733165.1 of Naja naja. Lineage (NCBI taxonomy): Eukaryota > Metazoa > Chordata > Lepidosauria > Squamata > Elapidae > Naja > Naja naja. Next base: position 56,144,758 of record CM019152.1, on the reverse strand, counting down.
TTGTGTTTTTTTTCCTTTCCAAAATGGGCCTATTCCCACCCTTCCTAAAAGGGGATCATGTCAGATTTCACAGGCTTCTCTTGGGAAAAAGAAAATAAAATCTTGAATTTCTATGACACGAAATAGGCTGTTTCCCCTATGTAAAAGAAAGCCTGTAAGCCTTGAAGATTATTACAACTGTAATTTTAAAGAAGGCATCTCACATAGGCCATAAATTCAAAGAATATATTTTGAGAGCTTATGAATTCTGTGAAGGTATATATATATATATATATATATATATATATTTAAAGTAAGGTAGAACTATAATATACAGTTACACAGTCCGGCTAAGCAAATAATGTAATCATACTACATCAATATAATAAAAATCATATAATACTGGATGGTTTTTTAATCACATGAAGGAGGAAGGCTCAGTAGGAAATGTTTGAAACTTTTGTTGTTGTTAGTTGTGAAGTTGTGTCCAACCCATCGTGACCCCAATGGACAACGTTCATCCAGGCCTTCCTGTCCTCTACCATCCCCGGAGTCCATTTAAGCTCACGCCGACTGCTTCAGTGACTCCATCCAGCCACCTCCTTCTCTGACGTCCCCTTCTTCTATTGCCTTCAATCTTTCCCAGCATTAGGCTCTTCTCCAGTGAGTCCTTCCTTCTCATGAGGTGGCCAAAGGCTTTGAGTTTCCTCTTCAGGATCTGGCCTTCTAAAGAGCAGTCAGGGTGGATCTCCTCTAGGATTGACCAGTTGGATCACCTTGCAGTCCAAGGGACTCACAGGAGTCTTTTCCTCCAGCACCAGAGTTCAAAGGCCTCCATTTGTTGGCGCTCAGCCTTCCTATGGTCCAACTTTCACAGCCATACATTGCAACTGGGAAAACCATAGCCTTGACTATAAGCACTTTTGTTGGCAGGGTGATGTCTCTGTTTTTAGGATGCTGTCTAGCTTTGCCATCCCTTGCAAAATACTATATAGGTAGTCCTTGACTTACATCCGTTCATTTAGCAATGGTTTGAAGACACAACGGCATTTATGACCGATTCCTGCACTTACAACCATTGTAGCCACATGGTCACATGATTTGGGCTCTTGGCTCTCCTTCAGGAAGTGATCAAACTGGGGTGTCTCCAAAAGACAGTAAGCAAGATTTTTTTCTTTAGTTACTTTTCTGGCAGTTGCAATAAATATAATGTCCCAAACAATGATGTCCTTGAAGCATTGCCTGCAAGATTTCTCTTTGCTAGTATTGACCAGGAGAAGCATGACATAAACAGCTCATGGGTTTATCATCTATCTCTCCAATTACAGCCATAGCAATAGCCCTTAGACTTATATACCACTTTACCATGCTTTACAGCCCTTTCTAAGTGGTTTACAGAGTCAGCTTATTGCCCCCAACAATCTGGATCCTCATTTTACCCACCTCGGAAGGATGAAAGGATGGGTCAACCCTGAGCCAGTCAGAATCAAACCCACCCTTCCTTCCTTCCTTCCTTCCTTCCTTCCTTCCTTCCTTCCTTCCTTCCTTCCTTCCTTCCTTCCTTCCTTCCCTCTTAGGAACAGGGGCAGGATGACCAAAAGAGGCTAAGCAGTGAACATGAGAGACAGAGCTCAGGCGATGAGCAAGGATCACCTCCTCCTGATCCGTGAGCACGAAGAGCGGAGAGAAGGTGAGAACAGCGCAGACTGGGCTGACTACTCAGGAGAAGACTGCTTCAGTGACTCCATCCAGCCACCTCCTTCTCTGACGTCCCCTTCTTCTATTGCCTTCAATCTTTCCCAGCATTAGGCTCTTCTCCAGTGAGTCCTTCCTTCTCATGAGGTGGCCAAAGGCTTTGAGTTTCCTCTTCAGGATCTGGCCTTCTAAAGAGCAGTCAGGGTGGATCTCCTCTAGGATTGACCAGTTGGATCACCTTGCAGTCCAAGGGACTCACAGGAGTCTTTTCCTCCAGCACCAGAGTTCAAAGGCCTCCATTTGTTGGCGCTCAGCCTTCCTATGGTCCAACTTTCACAGCCATACATTGCAACTGGGAAAACCATAGCCTTGACTATAAGCACTTTTGTTGGCAGGGTGATGTCTCTGTTTTTTAGGATGCTGTCTAGCTTTGCCATCCCCTTGCAAAATACTATATAGGTAGTCCTTGACTTACATCCGTTCATTTAGCAATGGTTTGAAGACACAACAGCATTTATGACCGATTCCTGCACTTACAACCATTGTAGCCACATGGTCACATGATTTGGGCTCTTGGCTCTCCTTCAGGAAGTGATCAAACTGGGGTGTCTCCAAAAGACAGTAAGCAAGATTTTTTTCTTTAGTTACTTTTCTGGCAGTTGCAATAAATATAATGTCCCAAACAATGATGTCCTTGAAGCATTGCCTGCAAGATTTCTCTTTGCTAGTTTCTGACATAAACAGCTCATGACCAGCCAGAAGCATTATAAACACCATGCTCATGTGGTTTACAGAGTTTATTGCCCCCATCTGGATCCTCATTTTACCCAAAGGATTAACCCTGAGCCAGTCACAAACCCACCCTTCCTTCCTTCCTTCCTTCCTTCCTTCCTTCCTTCCTTCCTTCCTTCCTTCCTTCCTTCCTTCCTTCCCTCTTAGGAACAGGGGCAGGATGACCAAAAGAGGCTAAGCAGTGAACATGAGAGACAGAGCTCAGGCGATGAGCAAGGATCACCTCCTCCTGATCCGTGAGCACGAAGAGCGGAGAGAAGGTGAGAACAGCGCAGACTGGGCTGACTACTCAGGAGAAGAGCACCCCACCTCTCTTCACAAGGCACACTTGGGGACAGAGACTTAAGGAGATGCTGTGGGGGGGGGACATTTGTCGGGAACAAATGCTGAATTCCTGGAGTGTTGAGTGCTGGACGTTTGAACTTTCCTGGATTCCTTACATTCTTTCTAGATTTCTGGATTACTTGCCATGCTCCTTTGCTTTCTGGACTCTTTAAGTTGCCCTGCTGGATTTACTGCTGTGCAGCCATGGTGCTCACAGCGTTGGGCTGAACTATTTGCAGCCAGAGGCTGTTTGAGATGTGTGTTTGTGTGTGTGTATTCCATTTCTATGTTTTCTAGAATTTCCATGAACAGAAGGGAAGGAGAAGAAATTTGAAAGAGCACTGCAGCAGTTTGGAACCAAAAGTGCATTCCATTCTTATCTTGCAAAGATTATAACTAAGCTACTGGAATTTTTGCCTTGGAAATCTCCAATTGATGATTGATGAATGTGGTTGAGTTTCCATATTTTGCAATATTCAGTTTGCTCCTTCTGTTTAATTGCAAGTGTTAATCTATTCATTTCTGCACATTCTAATATTATTCCTGATCACGTTTTCATCAGTAGGAATCTCTGTACTTTTCACAGTTGTGCCAATATGATGCATCTGTTGTGGTTCGCTAGGAGCCGGTGCAAATGGCAGCAGAATCGGACAGTGGGGAAGAAAGGGAACCAGTCAGGGAGTCTGGAGAGGACTCAGACAAGGGTCCCGCATCCGATGCAGAGATGGGACCAGGACCATCTGGGAGTTGGGTGCTACCTTTGGAGCCTTCGGAGTCTGGCAACAGCTAGGCAGAGGACCCAGGGGAGCCTGTTCCCAGTGCGTGTGTGTGCAGAGCTGCTAGAAGGCAAGAGCAGCTGAAACAAAAAGGGCAACTCGGCAGTAAGGCTGGGAGGTGATTGCCCCTCCCATAAGGAATAAAAGTCAGGCCAAGATGACAAAACCTTTGCAGGAAGCAAAGTAATTTGATCGGTTCCAAGTCATCCTGAAAGCTCTGTGTACTTTGGTTGGTTTTTTCTTGTACGGTTGGTTTCTTTTCTAGTTCATTTGATACTTCTGTTTTTGGCAGCACTTCACAGAACTGAGAGGTGTGTGCTTATCTTGCGGGACTGTTTGAGTGTAATTCTGGCTGGGAATGAAAACAATTCCCAGTGTTGCAATAAAATAGGTTTTGTTTTTAAAACAAGTTTGTCAATAATTAGGGTTTACGAAGCCTAGGTCAGAACCAATACATTTGTTCTTTGAGGACTCTACCTGTCTTGGAGTTTTGCTTTCAATGGGGGCATTGGAATGCTGGCAGTGCATGTATGCACATGTGCACTGACCCACTGCTCATGCAGCCCAGTTCCCTTTTCTCCCCTGCCAGGCTGCCAAGCCATAGCAATTTTGCTTGTACGTCTACAAAAGAGCCATTGTTGAACTAGTGTAATCGATACCGCTGTATCTGGAGGAACGACAGAACTAATAAAATTGACTTTGCCATAAACCATCATCTCCTTTCTTTTTCTCTCCACTCTTTTGCTGAGGTCGCTGCAAAATGTCATGCAGATTGTATGGTGCAAACAAGGGATTTGATAGCTTCCTTAGGGGGGGATTTGTATTTCAAGTAGCTGCCTTTCAAAATGGATCAGCGCTGACAATAGTAAGGCAACACTGGAAATCGGAAACCGAATGTGTAAGGTAGGATGCTGTGATCTCAAATACATCTCTGCTGTGAAGATACCCAAAGTTTGGATTCAGTGGTACAATAGAGCTCAATAAATTACAAATGAGTGTAGAGGGTAAGGTAAGAATCCTGGTGAGAATATGATAGCATCTTATATTTTCTAACAGGCTAGAAATAAAAATGGGATGCCCACAGGTTCTCGGTTGCTGGAGGATCTAGAGATGAACGTTTGTAGCTAGTCCTCAGCTTAGGACCCCAGTTGAGCCCAACATTTCTGCTGCTAAGTGAGACAACAGAGTTTTGCCCCATTTTACAACTTTTCTTGTCACAGTTGTGAAGTGAATCACTGCAGTTGTTAAGTCTGTGGCCTGGTTGTTAAGAGAATCTGGCTTCCCCATTGCTCATCAGAAGGCCACAACAGTTGATCACAACCGTCATAAATATGAATCAAGTTGCAGAGCGCTTGAATTTTGATCGCATGATCACCTTTGGGATCTGCAACAGTCATAACGGTTGTTAAGTCCACTTTTTCAGTGCTGTTGTAGCTTCTAATGGTCATTAAATGAATTGTCCTAAGCTGAGGACTACCTGTATTAGATTGATAAACAGGCCTTCCAAGTTCAAAATAAGGAACATCTGGACAGCAAGACATGCCAGATGTTCCACCCTTTTTTTCTTGCTCTGTAAGGTAGTTGTTAAGGGATTCACACCTAATTTTATGGTCTTTTTTGACACAGTTGTTAAGCAAATCATTTATGCTTAACAACTTTTGCTGTTGTGAAGAAAAATGGAAGGAAGGAAAATGACTCGTGTCATTTTGAGTATCTGCCTGCCTGCCTGCCTGACTGCCTCTCTGTCTATCAACTATCTACCTATCATAAATCATCCCTCCCTCCCTCTCTCCGTCCATCATCTATCAATCAATCATCAACTATCCCTCCCTCTCTCCCTCCATCGTCTATCATTTATTTATCATCCATCTATCTATCTATCATCTATCTACTACCCTGTTTTCCCGAAAATACGACCTACCCTGAAAGTAAGTCCTAGCTTGATTTTTACACTTGCACCCAAAATAAGCCCTATCCCCAAAATAAGCCCTAATTAAGATCCCTCCCCCTCCAGAATGCAGGGGTAAAACTTAAGCTAGCGGGGATGAGGGGTGAAGCTGCCTTTGGATAGCTGCAGCCAGGCCTCGCACACCCCAACACCTGCCTTGCTGGCCCATTTCTTCTGCAGCCGGCAAGGCTAGAAAGGCTTTCCTGAAGGCCTCTGTAGCTGATAACAAAGCTTCGGATTGATCCAGGACTCCATTATTGGCTGCAGAGGCCTTCAGGAAAGCCTTGCCAGCCACAAAAGAAGTTCCTGAATGCCTCTGACAGCAAAAGGAGGCTGGGGGCAACACACACAAGTGAGGTTAGTCAGTGGATTACATCCCCTCAAAATAAGACCTGGTACCGTTTTTTTGGTGGCAAAAAATACAAGACAGGATCTTATTTTCGTGGAAACATGGTATCTACCTATCATCCACCCAACTTCAAGATTAAAAAATAATAATCTAAGAATAAACATTGTTCTCTTTCAGGCTCATTGCTGGCTCAGATTTTGTTTTGTTGTATTTATCTCGAAGGTAGCATATGCTATGATACCTATTTTAAAGGGAAAGCACATAAAATGTGTGCTTCCCAGATCAAATTATGTAAACAAACAAATGGTCACTGTAGCTCGTAAAAAACAAACAGAGATTCCCCAAATTGCACGTCACACAGTATGACACAATTCGTATGAAAATCCTATTTATTTAGCATTTATTGCAGAAAATGTAAATACCAACACCCCAGAACAACAACTTCAGAGAGGTCAAAACAAGCCCTCTGCAAAGTGATGCTTCTAAACCTAAGGTCCCATTTGCTCTAAAATGTGAAAAACCTGAGAATTAGAAATAGAATAACAGAGTTGGAAGGGACCTTGGAGGTCTTCAAGTCCAACCCTCCGCTCAGGCAGGAAACCCTATACCATTTCAGACAAATGGCTGTCCGATCCCTTCTTTAAAACTTCCAGTGTTGGAGCATTCACAACTTCTGGAGGCAAGTTGTTCCACTGATTAATTGTTCTGTCAGGAAATTTCTCCTTGGTTCTAGATTGCTTCTCTTCTTGGTTAGTTTCCATCTGTTGCTTCTTGTCCTGCCTTCTGGTGCTTTGGAGAATAGCTTGACTCCCTCTTCTTTGGGGCAGCCCCTGAGATATTGGAAGACTGCTATCATGTCACCTTTAATCTTTCTTTTCACTAAACGAGACATACCCAGTTCCAGCAAATGTTCTTTATATGTTTGAGCCTTCAGTTCCCTAATCATCTTTGTTGCTCTTCTCTGCACTCTTTCTAGAGTCTCAACATCTTTTTTATATCGTGGTGACCAAAACTGGATGCAGTATTCCACGTGTGGCCTTAACAAGGCCTTATAAAGAGGTACTAACACACCCCATGATCTTGATTCTATCACTCTGTTTATGCAGCCTAGAACTGTGTTGGCTTTTTTGGCAGCTGCAGCACAGGGATGGCTCATATTTAAATGGTTGTCCACTAGGACTCCAAGATCCATCTCACAGTTACTACTATTGAGCGAGGTACCACCTATACTGTACCTGGGCACTTGGTTTTTCTTGCCTAAATGTAGAACCTGACTTTTTCACCCTTGAATTTTATTTATTTATTTATTTATTTATTTATTTATTTATTTATTTGTTTGTTTGTTTGTTTGTTTGTTTGTTTGACTTATATGCGCCCCTCCGAGGACTCGGGCAGCTTACAATTAAAATACAACAATAAATAAATTAATTTTAAAAGTATTAAACAATTAAGCCAATTAAAATTTAAAACCCCAGTTAAATAACCCCAGCCCAGGAGAATCAGCACAGCCCAGATTGTAAAAAGAGCCAAGTTTTCAAATCATGGCGGAAGGTGCGGAGATCGGGAGCCAAACGGAGCTCAAGCGGAAGAAGATTCCACAAAGTGGGAGCCACAGAGTAGGCCCTCTCCCGGTCGCCGCCAGGCTGAATGTCGCAGGCGCACCCGAGGAGACCCCGCCTGTGTGCCCTTACATTTGTTAGATAGCGCCCAATGTTCAAGTCTGTCAAGATCCTTCTGTATCTTAAGCCTTTATCTTTTGGAGTGGAAACATGGAAAAAGCTGTGCTTCCCCAGACTTTGTCTCATAGAGGTCATCCATGAGTGCAACCAAGGTCAGTTCTGGGTTGGAACACAAATTTAAAGATGTAAATAATATATTTTCTCTAAGACTTTATCTTCAGAATACCCGAGCAGCTATCCATGAATACACCTGGCCAACTCCCTGCAACAACTGTAACATATTTGTATCCCTCCTTAATTATTTTTACAAGTAACTCAAGGAAGTGAACATGTTCAATGCACCTTCCTTCTCCTCTCCAACAGCAAGCATGTGAGGTGAGTTGGGTTGAGTGAGAATGACTGGTCCAAGGTCAACCAGCTGCCTTTCATGTCTCAGGTGGGACTAGAACTCACAGTCTCCTGGTAATTGAGGTAAAGTAATCCAACTGGCTTGCATGCTTAAGGAGGGACAGAACTCACAGGCTCCTGGTGATTGGCCCAGCTGGCTTTCATGCCTAAGGCATGAATACAACTCAAAACACTCCTGCTTCCTAGCCTGATGTCTTCATCACTAGACCAAACTGGCTCCATTTGAGTCCTGATTGATTATAAAATCCCATTTTTAATTGGAAAGTGAACTGGCATGAAACTGTATTTCTGTGTATTTTACTTTGTCTCTTGCTAAGTAAAGTTGTTATAAATTTGCATGTTAAGGCAGTTGTATTTTTTTGGGTGGGAAAAGGAGGGGATTTGGGTGCTGAAAGCAGCCACAGACCTTAGGCCTGATCAGAATTTCATTAAGCTACTTCACAGTTCATCTTCTGCATGCTCAAGTGTTTCAATAGAATAGATTAGTTTTGAAACCAAAGGTTGCTGTGGTTCCTTAGTATGAATTTTTAACAGCTTCAAAATAAAACTCAAAACATGGAAATAATGATGGATGGGTCCGTAATGTTATGTATTTAACTAAATAATTCTGTAATAAAGATGATGAATTGTTCTTTATTGCTGAATAATTGCATAACGTCAGATCTGATACTTGGATGAGAGACTGCCAAGGAAACCAGGCAGGAAAATAAGCAATGGATGGAAACCGATCAAGGAGAAAACCAACTTGGAACTGAGGAGGAATTTCCTGGCAGGTAGAACAATTAATCGGTGGAACAACTTACCTTCAGAAGTTGTGAATGTTTCAACATTGGAAGATTTTAAGAAGAGATTGGACAACCATTTGTCTGAAGTGGTATAGGGTTTCTTGCAGAGCAGAGGGTTGGATTAGAAGACCTTTAAGGTCCCTTCCAGTTATTTTGTTGTTCTGTTAACCTGGGACATGGGCTAGACTGGGAAGTGGTATTGGAGATTTAAGAGCTGACCAGCTGTTGTAAGGTTGATGCAATGAGGATGAATCAGCATGGTTATTGCCACTAAGACTGAGGACAGGTTCAGAGGGTTTTACCACTTTAAGAAGCTGTATATATATATATGAGGCCATGAGAGGGTGCATTTCTCTCTCCTTGTGTTCTGTCTCCATTGTGGTTCTCTGTGCAGAGTAAAGAAGTTGATTGCTTGCCAGGTATTTGCCTACTACGACAGGGAGTGGAAGTGTGGCTCCGGAGGTTGTACCGATGCTGGGGAAGGGCAGAGGCCAGCTGAGCAGTCAGAGGAGGACCCACGCCCATCCCCTATCCATCCTAGGGCACGCAGGGAGGAGAGTAAGGGAGAGACGTGGTCTACTCAAGTGGAGAGGGCCTTGATCCTCTTCATGGGCTGCAGGTGTGAGAACTGCATAAGAGTTTGGACCTGCGTTCTGGCAAATGCTGGAGGCAAAGCATGTTTTATTTTGGTTTGAGGTTATCTTGATTGGCGTCCTTCCAACAGACTGTGCCTTGTTATCTCCTTGAATTTGGTAAATACTTCTCCTGTTCCGTTGTGGAAATTTCATCATTGTAGTTTGGTTTTTATTTTCACCTCTATCCGCTCATTAAGTTCGGACTGTATTGCTTTCTTTTGAAGACTATTTTTGAGTACGTTTTATCTCCAACTGAGAATTGTTGAACAGTGGGGCCAAGTTGGAGGCATTAAAGGACATTTATTCATGTTTTGGATTTTGTTACATTTGTGTTACACTCCGGGTCATCACAGCCATTGTAACTTTGAACGGTCACTAAGTGAACTGTTATAAGACGAGGACAATCTGTGTTTAGCCCCATACATTCAGAAATATTATAGGTAGAAATATGAGGACAATGAAATACATTTTCCTTCAAGGCTCCCTCAGTAAAGAAAAGTGGGGAAACCATTTGCCAGATATCCTCGTGGCACAGAAACAGAAGGATATGTTTATCTAGGATTTCTCACTATAATTAGTATTTCTGGGCTATTTCACTGGGACACACGCAAAGCAATTAGCTCTGCCAATTAAGCCTTGTTAAATAACCCAACTCCAAAGAGAGGTACCCTCCTCCTCCTCCTCCCATTTTAGCCACTTTAAATAATGATTGCTACTACACAATTCAATAGCATTTCCCAACTGGCAAGGATTCAGAAATATTTTAAAGGATGGTTCACACATGCAGATAGGACGTGCTTTATCACTCTCCCTGGCCTGCATCATTTCAGGCTTCAAGAAGTTGAGGAAAGGAAGACACTGAATGTTTGATTTCAATGTGCACACAAACACTTAAAGACCATTTTTTTGGCGGCGGGTGGGGGAGAAGTCATGTCCGACCCATCACAACCCCATGGACAACGTCTCTCCAGGCCTTCCTGTCCTCTACCAACTTCTGGAGTCCATTTAAGCTCATGCTGGCTGCTTCAGGGACTCCATCCAGCCCCCTCCTTCTCTGACATCCCCTTCTTCTTCTTCTTTTGCCCTCCATCTTTCCCGGCATTCAGCTCTTCTCCAGGGAGTCCTTCCTTCTCATGAGGTGGCCAAAGTCTTTGAGTTTCATCTTCAGGATGTGGCCTTCTAAAGAGCAGTCAGGGTTGATCTCCTCTAGGACTGACCGGTTGGATGGCCTTGCAGTCCAAGGGACTCCCAGGAGTCTTCTCCTCCAGCACCAGAGTTCAGAGGCCTCCATTCTTTGGCACTCAGCCTTCCTTATGGTCCAACTTTCACAACCATACATTGCAACTGGGAAAACCATAGCCTTGACTCTGCACCCTTTTGTTTGCAGGATGATGTCTCTGCTTTTTAGGATGCTGTCTAAATTTGCCATAGCTTTCCTCCCCAGGAACAAGCGTCTTCTAATTTCTTGGCTGTAGTCCCCATCTGCAGTGATCAAGAATTCCCTGGCATTTTGGGGGTGGGTGGGGTGTTGATCATCAGACAAATCAAGCATCAACAGGCACATAGAGATAAACAACATCTATATACCATTGAAAAGAGACAAGAAAACCCCCCCAAAGAAACAAAAAAGACCAAAACATCTCCTCCACCAGCAATCAACACCAAGATAAGCAGAGAATAATGCCAAGAATAATATTAGAGCAGGGGTCTTCAAATTTGACAGCTTTAAGATTTGTGAACTTCAACTCCCAGAATTCCTCCTCCAGTCATGGTAGCTCAGGAATTCTGGGAGTTGAAGTCCACAAATCTTAAATTTGCCAAGTTTGAAGACCCTTGCACTAGACCAACAATCAAGTGAACAATGCCCCAATTATGGAACTACCAACAAAGGGCAACAGTACTAACAGTAAGTAACAGCCTAACCAAGGAACCACCAAGAACAGTCCAAAACACTGACAGGACAAGCCACTAAAATATATATTGAGAGCAAACCATTCTCCCTTCTAGCACTGATGATGTTACTTAGCTGGGTAATGAAACATCTGCAAGAAAACAACCAAGTCCAGAGAGTACCAAGGACCTCATAGTAACCCCGAGTTACAAATACTCTCTTCTATTAGTCCCCAATAGAAGCTTGAGCTTGGATCAAAATGATTACCAAGTTGTAATTTTTATAAATCATTAGATGCATGTGTGGAATAGGTAATTAACAGATTAACAGAGTCGGAAGGGATCTTGTAGGTCATCAACCCCTCACCCAAGCAGGAAACCTTACACCATTTCTGACAGATGGCAGTCCAGTCTCTTCTTGAAAGCTTCCAGTGATGAAGCTCCCACAAATTATTTATTTATTTTTATTTATTTATTTGATTTGTCAATCGCTTACAAAATAATAGGTATAAATATAAACATGAGTAAGAATACAGGAAATAGGTACGAATAAATGGGGACAATAGGACAGGGATGGGAGGCACGATGGTGCACTTATGCACGTCCCTTACAGACCTCTTAGGAATGGGGTGAGGTCAATAGTGGATAGTTTGAGGATAAAGGAGTGGGGGTTAGAGGATGTAACTACAGAGTCAGGTAGTGCATTCCAGGCATTGACCACTCTGTTGCTGAAGTCGTACTTTCTGCAATCAAGTTTGAAGCAGTTAACATTGAGTTTGTATCTGTTGTGTGCTCTTGTATTGTTGCGGTTAAAGCTGAAATAGTCATTGACTGGTAGGACATTGTAGCAGATAATTTTGTGTGCTACGCTTAAGTCCAACCATAGGCGGCGTAGTTCAAGATTGTCCAAGCCCAAAATTTCAAGTCTGGTGATATAGGGTATTCTGTTGCGAGCAGAGGAGTGTAGTATTCTTCTCATGAAATACCTCTGGACTTGCTCAGTTGTATTAATATCTGATATACAGTGAGAATTCCAGATAGATGAGCTGTATTCGAGTATTGGTCTAGCAAAGGTTTTGTATGCCCTAGTTAGCAATTCAATTTCTTCTGAAGGCAACTTCTGTTCCAGTGGTTGATTGTTCTCACTGTCAGAAAATTTCTCCTTATGGGAATCCTTGGAATTATTCCTTGTCTGGCTTTTGGGTGCCTTGGAAAATAGCTTGACTCTCTCCTCTCTGGGGCAGCTCCTCGGATATTGGAAGACTGCTATCCTGCCTCCCTGGTCCTTCTCTTCACTAGACCAGCCATGCCCAGTTCTTGCAACTGTTCATTGTACGTTTTAGCCTCCAGTCCCCTAATTGTTTTATTGCTCTTCTCTAAACTGTTTCTAGTCTCAACATCTTTTTATATAGTGTGGTGACCAAAACTGGATGCAGAACTCTAGGTGTGATCTTACTAAGGTTTTGTAGAGTGGTATTAGTACCTCACTTGATCTTGATTGTATCCCTCTGTTAATGCAATTTAAGATTGCATTGGCTTTTTTGGCTGCTGCTGCACACTGCTGACTCATATTTAATTGGTTGTCTACTAAGACTTCCTCTCACAGTTACTGCTGTTAAGTATCTTCACTCAAAGGAAGCCCCACAAGCTTCCAAGCACAGAAAATGTGTCATCCACTTCAAGCGGCAATTTAACTCAAAGATTTAAACACCAAGGTGCTTTCTCAGTAATTTGGTTTTAAGATTACCTCGTTTATAGCATTATTAAGTGCACATTTCTCAAAAGAAAAAGGTGAGCGTGATGGCTCGGTGCCTTGTTGAGACAGTTTGTGGGAGGGATCACTTTTAAAGTGTGCAAGAAGAATCCAGGGAGAGACGTGTGACTTTCTACACAGGCTGTTTTAGGTTGTCTTAAAAAGCTTTAGCAAATCGTTTAACTTAAAGATAAGCCTTTGTGGTTTATTGCAATCCTTGGGAGCCTGTGTCTCTTTAAGGTGCCGTAAAACTCTTTCCAGTTAATGTGCATATTTAAGTATGTTTTTTCCCCTAAACCCATATTCTTTCAAAATATACCCTTCCAAAGGATTTTTCTGTTCAAATGCATATTTTAAAAATGCATGAGGCTAGGACTCTGAAGAAAGATTAAGGGAGCAGGAAAGGTGCTATTTTGTACATTTTGTGATATAGATTACACCTAGGTGGGCATTATAAGCAATGCAGGTTCTTAAGAACCCCATTAGATAAGGAACATACCTATTATATTCTAATCACTTCAACCTATACTAAATTGAACACCACCCCCTGAAGTTAAGGGAAGAATTTACTGGAGCTTTCTGTTCTTTGAATTTCTCTGCAAGCAGTCGCTGGCTGTGAACAAGAAAAAGGGGGAAAATATATGAAATTTTCACCTGGGTAGAATCTCCCAGAACCTAAATAGTATACAATCTATTCCAGACTTCTAGGTGCAGTAAGTAAGTAACTAGAAAGAAAATGGCATTTGATACTATTTTGCATCTCTTTAAACCTTTAAATTAGTTTTTTCTGAAGCTTAATCTCCTGCTTAGATAGGTCTACTTGTTGTTCTTCTGTTTTAGCTTTATTTTTTTAAAAGGATCATCTTTGTTCTTTAAGCCTACAATTCATTTGACAGCTTACAGTTGAAAATACATTCCACTGGACAACTGCAACACATTCTACATGGGGCGTGAAGTGGATTTCAAAGCTGCAGCTGGTGCAAAAATTTATGTATGTAAGATTGGCAGGCTATAAATTAATTAGATGATAGATAGATGATAGAGAGATAGATGATAGAGAGATAGAGAAATAGAGATAGAGATAGATAAATGATGGATGGATGGATGCATGCATGCATGGATATAGATAGGTAGGTAGGTAGGTAGGTAGATAGATAGATAGATAGATAGATAGATAGACAGACAGACAGACAGACAGACAGACAGACTGACTGACTGACTGACTGACTAGATGGATAGATGGATGGATGGATGGATGGATAGATAGGCAGACAGACTAGATAGATGATAGATAGATAGATAGATAGATAGATAGATAGATAGATAGATGATAGATAGATAGACAGACAGACAGACAGACAGACAGACAGACAGACAGACAGTGCACAGCCCGCATGGAGGTTTGGGGAGGGCAAAAAATGGGCCTCCTGGACACTCTGGAAGGCTGGAAATGGGCCCATTTCTGGCTTCCAGAGGGCTTCTGCAGCCCGGGGGAGGCCGTTTTCTCCCTCTGGAGGCTCAAGGAAAGCCTCCTGAGCCTGGAAAGAGTGAAAAATGGGCCTCCCAGAATTCCAGAAGGCTGGAAACAGGCCCATTTCCAGCCTCCGGAGCCTGGGAGAGGCCATTTTTGCCCTCCCAGAGCCCCGAGAAAAGCCTTCAGAGCCGGGGGAGAGTGAAAACGCTCCCCCCTGTCATGATGCAGGAGGCCGACTTGGCCACGCCCACCATGGCCACGCCCACCCAGCAACTGGGCAGAGAACCGGTTGCTGATATTTTTGAAGCCCACCCCTGCCTGCGGGCCTGATCCAGCCCCAGGCCTTGAGTTTGCTACTCCTGCTCTAAGATCTGGTCCCTTCCAGGACTGAACTTGGAAAAAGGCTGAGATGTAATATGAATCATCAGCGAGAAGATTAGTTGTTTCCTGGTCTTCTCACATCGAGCTGGATTGCAGCCACCACCTAAACTCCTAATATAGTCAAGCGCTGTAAAGAAACTCTCTTCAAATACATGAGACATTCACGAGGAAGCATAGCCATCCTAATTTAATCTTACAGACTTGAATGCACTGAGAGATTCATTTCAAACCTATTTTCATGCTCAGTGCTCAAGACCCCTTCTCTGTGATGATCTCATGCTTCTTATCATCTCTAATCTGAGTTGTTGTTTTTTTTTAAAAAAAGAGAAATTCAATTCTTCCCATCTCTTTTCGGAGGAACACTGTGAATTTGGGTAAGTTCTTATTTTTTTTTAAAAAAGTAACTGAATAGAATCCCAACTTATTGCTTGCAGTGGAAGAGGCTTGCAGATTTTTTATTTGTTTTTCAATACCCATTTTTTTAAAAGGAAAAAAAAATCATGAGATTTTTATTCAGGCTGAAATTTCGGTTGTTTTTGTATTCCTATAAGGGGTTCAGCATTGAGCTTTTAGATAGAATAGAATAGAATAACAGAGTTGGAAGGGACCTTGGAGGTCTTCTAGTCCAACCCGCTGCTTAGCAGGAAACCCTACACCACTTCAGACAAATGGTTATCCAACATCTTTTTAAAAACTTCCAGTGTTGGAGCATTCACAACTTCTGGTGGCAAGCAGTTCCATTGGTTAATTGTTCTGTCAGGAAATTTCTCCTTAGTTCTAGGTTGCTTCTCTCCTTGATTAGTTTCCATTCATTGCTTCTTGTCCTGCCTTGTGGTGCTTTGGAGAATAGCTTGACTCCCTCTTCTTTGGGGCAGCCCCTCAGATATTGGAAGACTGCTGTCATGTCACCCCAGTCCTTCTTTTTGTTAAACTAGCCATACCCATTCCTGCAACCGTTCTTCCTATGTTTTAGCCTCCAGTCCCCTAATCATATTTGTTGCTGTTCTCTGAACTCTTTCTAGAGTCTCAACATCTTTTTTACATCATGGTGACCAAAACTGAATGCAGTGTTCCAAGTGTGGCCTTGCCAAGGCCTTATAAAGTGTTATTAACACTTCATGTGATCTTGGTTCTAATCTAGAATCTGATGCTAGGAGCTGTGCCAGGAATATTACTGAAAGCTGAGGAAGGATAAGAAAAAGAAAGAAAAAGAAACACTGATTTTTCTCTGTTGCAGTAAATACGGCATTAACATCAAATCACAACATTTTGTTTTTTTTAGAATAATATGAACAAACCCTTTCTATAAAGTTCTATCAATCTAATCGGTGAAACCAAAGTCAAAGCTTCAGGTCCAAACTCTTATTCATTTGTCACACCTGCAGCCCATGAAGAGGATCAAGGTCCTCTCCTCCCGAGGAGACCTCATCTCTCCCTGATCCTCTCCTCCCTGCATGTCCTAGGATGGAGAGGGGATGGGCCTGGGTCCTCCTCTGACTGCTCAGCCGGCCTCTGCCCTTCCCCAGCCTCCTCCATAACCTCCGGAGCCACACTTTCACTCCCTGTTGGCTGTTCCTGTTCTCCCTCAGAGTCAGTCTCCACCAGCGGCATGACACTAACCTTCACGTTTATATAGAACAAATATAATACTTTATGGCTGTGGTGGCACAATGGTTACAGTGCAGTATTGGAGACTAACTCTGCCAACTGCCAGCAGTTCGATCCTGACCAGCTCAAGGTTGACTCAGCCTCCTATCCTTCCAAGGTTGGTCAAATGAAGAGCCAGATTGTTGGGGGAAATACCGCTTAGAGAGGGCTGTAAAGCACTTTGAAGCAGTATATAAGTTTAAGTGCTAGTGCTATTATTGATCTCTTTGAATTGGAGTACATCAGAGGTGTCCAAACTCACGTCGTCATGGAGATGTCACATGATGTATCAGGACTTTTTTCCCCTTTGCTAAACTGGGTGTGGGAATGGCCAGCGTGTGATGCATCCTGCCCATGGGCCAGCATGTGATGCTCCTGTTGGAGTCTGATTCCAAGGGAGAGGAGGAACAGCCGACAGGGAGTGGAAGTGTGGCTCTGGAGGTTGTAGAGGAGGCTGGGCAGTCAGAGGAAGACCCAGGCCCATCCCCTCTTCATCCTAGGCCACGAAGGGAGGAGAGGATAAGGGAGAGACGTGAATAGCATGGGCTACGGGGGAAGAAAGGGCCTTAATCCTCTTCATGGGCTGCAGCTATGAGAACTGGTTAAAAGGACGGACATGCATATGGGCCAGTGCTGGAAACAAAGCGTGGAAATATTTGTGGTCTGTCATTCCTCTCTGAGTTTGGCATCCTTCCCAGAGGGTGTTCCAATATCTGTGGACGTCTTCAAGCCCTTATCTTGCCTAGTTCCCTTAATTGCTTCAGTGTGGTTTGTGTTGTTTTTACTCCTTATAATTTATAGGCATTTTTAGTTTAAATGGCATTGCTTGTGGGGGAGGTTTTTTTTTGTCTCTAGTCAAGGATATTTGGAGCTTTGAAGCAAAGTGAAGGAATAAAAGGGGCTTCACCTATTTCTGTGACTGTGTTTATTGTGTATCCCACCCTGGGTCATCACACCAGAAGTTTGACAGCCCTGGACTACGTGGACATCTATAGTTTCCTTGGTAGCATGTAGAAATAATGTGTTACCACTTTCTGTATGCTTCTCTCCATGTGGTGTTTGACTTTGGAACTTCTTGGTGGATTTTCTATCTAAGTAATAACCACACATGACTTTGCTTAGTTTCTGTGCCAGAACAAGGTCAGCCAAATGCTATCACTTGCTATGACTCCATAAATAAATGCATATCTACATAAAGCAAATGGAGAACAGCTTGGAAAATGTTGGGCATCTTCCAAACTATTAGTCTTTTGTGTGATATTCTCCCTGCATGAAAGAACTGGCCTCCTGAAATGTAGTTCTCCGTACACACTCTTTGTTACTAGTTAAGGAGAAGTTGCGTAGTCCGTAGAGTCCATCGTCCAAGTCATGGTTGTCCCTAAGGTGCTTTCAGAAGGCAACTGGACTTTCTTGTTTTTTTTTCTTTTGAAGACATTTCACTTCTCATCCAAGAAGCTTCTTCAGCTCTGGCTGGATGGTGGAGAATGGATCGATTTATACTCTTTGAAGACAGATATAAATTCTTCCATTCCCCACCATCCAGCCAGAGCTGAAAAAGTATCATGCCTCTGTTGGAGTCTGAATCCGAGGAGGAAGACAAACAGCTGACAGGGAGTGGGAGTGTGGCTCCGTTGGCTGTGGAGGAAACTGGGGAAGGGCAAAGTCCGGCTGGGCAGAGCAGAGCAAGGGAGAGGGAGTTCAGAAGAAGACCCAGGCTCACCCCCTCTTCATCCTAGGGCACCCAGGGTGGAATGGAGAAGAGACCAACCTGGGTTTCATGGCTTATGGGAGAGGAAAGGGCCCTGATTCCCTTCATTAGGCACACCTGGGAATGAGAGTTTAAAAGAGATGCAAGCTGAGTGTGGCGTCTGCTGGGAACAAACGTGAGTTTATCTTGTGTTGTCTTTGCTTATCTGTGTTCCTGGCGTCTTTCCAACCATGTTGAGTTTTGCCATGCCTTTGCATCTGGAATTCTTGCTCCCACCCTGCTGAACTAATTACCTCATTGTGATTGGACTTTTGTTGACCACGTTTTAGACTTGATTCTCTGCAGTCAAGGGCTGCTCCTGGGGGAGTTTTTCTCCAGCCAGAAGGTAACCAGGACATTGGGGGCAAAGTTAGAGTTAATAAAAGGACTCCTACTGTGTTGCCTTTGTGCCATGCCCCTCTGGGTCATCACACAAGCCACCCTGAGGTGACCCTTAGGACACAGATAAACCTCCAAGTGCTTCAATGACCTTTGAAAAGGATAAATGACCCGCAGTCTTCAAAGAGCATAAATCCTTCCATTTTATTTATTTAATTAAACTTATATGCCGCCCAACTCCCAAAGGACTCTGGGTGGTTCACAGCAAAAAAAACCACAATGAATTACATTATAAAAAATTTAAAAACTATTTTAAAAAAACAGCAAACAACAGAAGTGCCAGATCTTGCTAGATCTCAGTCGCGAGATCAACAGCCCCATGCCTGCCGGAAAAGCCATGTTTTGACTGCTTTGTGGAAGGCCAGTAGGGTGGAGGCAGTCCAGACCTCGGGAGGTAGCTGGTTCCAGAGAGCCAGAGCAGCCACAGAGAAGGCCCTCTCCTGCGGGCCCGCCAGCTGGTATTGTTTAGCTGACGGAACCCGGAGGAGACCGACTCTGTGGGATCTTACTGGTCGCAGGGAGACGCATGGTAGGAGACGATTCTGGAGATAACCTGGTCCTGAGCCATATAGGGCTTTATAGGTAATGACCAACACCTTGAATTGCACCCAGAGACTAATAGGAAGCCAGTGCAGCTCACGGAGAATTGGTGACATGTGGGTGCATCTCGGGACACCCACAACAGCTCGCAAGGCTGTTTCCACCATCCAGCCAGAGCTGAAGAAGCTTCTTGGATGAGTAGTGTAATGTCTTCAAAGAAAAAAACAAGAAAATCCAGTTGCCTGCTGAAAAAAACAACGTTGGGAGAAATTGAGTAGTGATAAGAGAGTGCCACTACTTCTAGGCTGGTAACCAGCTTCTTTCATTTGTTACAGAGAAACCAAGAACTCAGCTCAGGGTGGAATCTATGATCGATCCCCTTCCCTTTTGCTACACTAATAACAAGTCAATATTCAATGTCTGGAAAATGCCCCTTGGAGCCGTTCATCCTTCAGCATGTCCCCTATGGTGACATCTGGTGCAACCATAAAACCAGGCGGACATTGTTTAGGGCTACAGCACCGAGCCCCTTAGCTAACTCATAAGACTACTCTGGCTCACTTCCCGGATAGTACATCTGCCCGTCTCTCATTTAGCTTCCTGCTGGGAGGCGCAAGTGCCATAAGAACCAACAATTACATTGTCCTTGTTTCACCATTGTGTTATGCTAAGAATTCCTCTGAAGGAAAGCTTGGCAGATGGTTAGATGAACAGCAACTTCACAAAAAGAGGCGTCTTCTCACCATTGGCAGCTAATACGGTGCCGGGCTATTCATAACCTCTCCATCCAGACAGCAAAACACCTGCCAGAGATTACAGTCCCAGTTCAAAATGGAAAGTCGGGCACAGCATTGCTGCCTCTCTTGCTATTAACACATCTTTCTTGAAGGTTGGTGAGAATGCCAACTTGCTATGTGCAGTACGAATGATAAGCTGACATCTGCCTCCTCCTCCTCCTCTTCCTCCTCTTTTTCTTCTTCCTCTTCCTCTTCCCTTCTTCCTCCTCCTCCTCCTCCTCCTTCTTCTTCTTCTTCTTCTTCTTCTTCTTCTTCTTCTTCTTCTTCTTCTTCTTCTTCCCCTTCCCCTTCCTCTCCTTCCCCTTCCCTTTCCTCCTCCCTCCTCCTCCTCCTCCTCCTCCTCCTCCTCCTCCTCCTCCTCCTCCTCTTCTTCTTCTTCCATATCTGTCATCAGATGTTGGCGATTATGTTGGCTATCCTATTTTTTATCAACAGCTGCACAACAAAGTGCTGCTAAGTTTTGTCCAAACTGGTCCCTTACGTTCTTCATGACGTTCTTCTTCTGCCTGGACAACATTTGCCTTCAATCTTTCCCTGGAGGATTAAGTGAAGTATGGCATATTTTTCCATCACACATCCGAAATATTCTAACTTTTGCTTTTAACTTTACTTTTTCTGAGATGTGGCTAGAGACTTTTGCTTTGAATGAGGGGGATTTGTTGGAGCCCTGACAATAGGATTCCATCCCACACCATCCCAAAAGGAACAAATTGCTGTGTGTGTGTGTGTGTGTGTGTGTGTGTGTCTTTTAATGACCCCATAATCCCTTGCATTGGGGTGGAATCAAGGCAACTGAATGGAGCTGAGTGTTTACTGGCCGGATTCCCTTCCTGTCATCAATGAGGAGTTTTGTTCAGCAGATATATTCTCATTGTGCCCGGAGAGAGAAATGTCTTCCTCTAGGTAGGATCGAACTCACAACCTCCTGATTGTGAGGCAAGAGCGCCACTTCTATAACCACCGCATCACTCAAAAGCTACAAATTGCAATGGGGAGGAAACAAGATTCTTTTTTCCTTTCTGATACAGGTAGACCTCAACTTAACTACCACAATTGAACCCAAAATTGGATTGGGAATAAAGCACAGTCTGAAAGATTAGTATTGAATAGTGTTGCGGCATTATCTTTTTTCAAAACGGGCCCTTCCGTGTGCCAAATCTTTATTTCTGGACCCATGTTTTATTCATACAGGGGCAGATGGATCCGGAGACCAAATTATGAGTGTTGTTCAAGGAAAGAATCAATGCGACTTGAAGCCCAGGCCTGACAGAGAAGAGAGCCAGAGAAATCATCGCTGTCTCTGCAGAGCTGATCTTGATGTTCTCCCAAACAGCTCATAAAAATCAACGCAGTGGAAAATATGTCCATGTGCTCCAGAACGCAACCAATTTGCTTCATCGATGGAAGCTAATTGGAAGCTTCTGCTTCTTGCAGTAGCTTCGGATAATTCTTGGAAATCGGATCTGGCAGATACGAGCTCTGCTTTGCAAGCGGCACTGGTTGCCGGTCTACTTTCCAAATGCAATTCAAAAAGCCCCTCACGCAGGGGTGGGCTTCAAAAATTTTAGCAACGGGATCTCTGCCTGGTTGCTGGGTGAGCGTGGCCATGGTGGGCGTGGCTTAGTCGGCCTCCTGCACCATGGCCGGGGGGGGGTGTTATTTCCCCTCCCTGGGCTCCGGAGTCTTTCTCGATCATCCGGGGCGAAAATGGCCTCCCCGGGCTCTGGAGGCTCTCTGGAAGCTGGAAATGGGCCCATTTCCGGCCTTCCTGAACTTCCAGGAAGTCTTTCTTTTTTACCCTCCCTGAGCCTCTGTACGTGCCCTGCACTTACCTGCATCCAAAATGGGCTATGTGGGGACTCCTGGGAGGGGCGGGTTGGGGTGTGGGGAGCCCAGCCAATACAAATACTGGAGAAACAAAACTACCACTTCACAAACCCATGGCACAACACAGGAGAACAAACCCAACCAGGACAAGATTCAGCAGTCCATCTGCGTTTGAATGACAAAGGCCACTCTTTTGAAGACAGCAAGGGTCCACATTCTGGACAGAGAGGACCACTGGTTTGAAAGAGGGGTCAAAGAGGACATCTGTGTTAAAACTGAACACTCTCTCTCAACAGACGGAGGGGGTAAGACACAACCAATCTCCTGTTTACAACACACTCCTTCCAGCAGTTCCAAGAAGATTTCACACCCATTTGCACTATTCAGGTGATGTTGAGGGCACAGGCAAACCTCCAAGTGGCCTCAATGACTCTCAGGAAGAGCGAAGGACCAGATGACTGCAAGGAATATAAATCCTTCCATTCTCCGCCGTTCAGTCAGAGCTGAGGAAGCTTCTTGAACGAGAAGCGAAATGTCTTCAAGGAGTCCAATTTGCCCTTTGAAAAAGCAGCTTTGGGGCAGAAGGAATTGGACTGTTAAGGGAGGGGTTTCACAAAATAGAATAGAATAAAATAACAGAATTGGAAGGGACCTTGGAGGTCTTCTAGTCCAACCCCCTGCCTTGGCAGGAAACCCTACACCACGTCAGACAAATCTCTTCTTAAAAACTTCAAGTGTTGGAGCATTCACAACTTCTGGAGGCAATTCCTTCCACTGATTAGTTGTTCTGACTGTCAGGAAAATTCTCCTTAGTTCTAAGTTGCTTCTCTCCTTGATTAGTTTCCATCCACTGCTTCTTGTTCTGCCCTCAGGTGCTTTGGAGAATAGCTTGATTCCCTTTTCTTTGTGGCAACCCCTGAGATATTGGAAGACTGCTATCATGTCACCCCCCTAGTCCTTCTTTTCATCAAACTAGACATACCCAATCCCAGCAACCGTTCTTTATATGTTTTAGCCTCCAGTCCCTGATCCTCTTTGTTCCTCTTCTCTGCATTCTTCCTAGAGTCTCAACACCTTTTTTACACTGTGGTAGCCAAAACTGGATGCAGTATTCCAAGTGTGGCCTTACCAAGGCATTACAAAGCAGTATTAACACTTCATGTGATCTTGATTCCATCCCTCTGTTTACGCAGAACTAGAACTGTGTTGGCTTTTTTGGCACCTGCTGCATGTGTCTGGCTCATATTTAAATGTTTACATTAAATATTTCAATTTAATTTAAAAAACAAGAGATTATCCAATCCCAGGAAAGAAGAAAGCATGAGAAAGAAACTCAAAATAACCCCACTTTGGTATTGTTCAGTGTAAGACGGGGCAAAGAGGAAATCTGATAGGCTTTCAAGGTTCTGTGATCATGGTCTATGAAAAAAACTTTCCTGAAACACCTGCCATTTTAGATACTTGGTCTTCCCCCATCTTTATCAATCCTGAAAGCCCGCAGTTGAACTTCAGCACATCCAGAAGGTAACAGGTTGTGAAAAGCTGCTAAAAAGCTTCTATTTTTGTGTTTGGTAGTTCAGCTAAAGCATAGCCTCAGAAATGGTTCATCGCTAAGCCCCGGTGGATACCAAAGAAGAAAGGCTCCATTTTCTTGGTGGGTGGATTTTAAATATTGAAGGGTTAGAAATTAATCCCCTTAGTCTTCTTTTCCCAAAATAAAATAGATTGCTTCTTCCTATTTTTCCTCGTATAACTTATACCCAGGCCTTTTATCTTGTTTGTAGTCCACTTGCAGTTTTTTTTCCCCTTCTTTAGAAGAGCTTTCCCAAAATGAAATCTAAACTCTGGATGACTCTTAAGTAATAGAGTTTAAAATAATATAAGTAATCTCCCTCTACTTCAAATATACTGAACCATTTTCAGTAGAATGCTGCCATGTTGCTAATAAAGTAACTACTATAAATATTTTACCTGGCTTTCATTACATTGGCAATCCAGCTGTTGTTCAAGGAGGTTTTTATTTTTACTTTTTATTTTTATTTTATTTATCTTGTCAATCGCTTACAAGATAACAGGTATAAGTATAAACATAGTTGTGAATACATGAAATGGATACGTATAAGAAAAATAAAAAGAAACAATAGGACAGGGACGGTGGAGCACGTTGGTGGCAGCTTATGCCGCCCTACAGACCTCTTAGGAAAGGGGTGAGGTCAATAGTAGACAGTCTAAAGTTAAAGTTTTTGGGGTTTGGGGAAGAAACCACAGAGTCAGGTAGAGTATTCCAGACATTGACCACTCTGCTGCTGAAATTAAGTATTTCCTGCAATCAAGTTTGGTGTGGTTTACCTTGAGTTTGTGTCTATTGTGTGCTCTTGTATTGTTATGGTTGAAACTGTATTCATTGACAGGTAGGACATTGCAATGTATAATTTTATATACTATACTTAGATGGACCGAAGCATAGTTCTAGGTTGTCTAGGTCTAGAATTTCAAGTCTGGTGGCATAAGGTATTCTGCCACGAGTAGAGGAGTGGAGAACTCTTCTTGTGAAATATTTCTGGACTTTCTCAGCTGTATTAATATCGATCATGTCACGGGTTCCAGACTCATGAGCTGTATTCAAGTATTGGTCTAGCAAATGTTTTGTATTTAATAATTTAATATTATCTTTAATGATATAAGGTAGGAACACACAAGTTGTTACATTTGTGTAGGGGTTATAGAACTTAGCACTTAGCCTTATATACCATTTTATAGTGCTTTACAGTCCTCTCTAAGTGGTTTACAGAGTTGGCATATTGCCTCCAACAATATGGGTCCTCATTTTACCGACCTCGGAAGGATGGAAGGGTGAGTCAACCTTGAGTTGTTCAGGATTGAACTCCAGGCTGTGGGCATACTGTGTGATGGTGCAATGGTTGGAATGCAGTACTGGAAGCTACTTCTGCTGACTGCTGGCTGACTGCAATTTGGCAGTTCAATTCTCACTGGCTCAAAGTTGACTCAGCCTTCCATCCTTCCAAGGTTGGTAAAATGAGGACCCAGATTGTTGGGGGCAAGATGCTGTCTCTAGAAACCACTCAGAGAAGACTGTAAAGCACTGTGAAGCTATATATAAGTCTGAGAAGGAAGGAAGGAAGGAAGGAAGGAAGGAAGGAAGGAAGGAAGGAAGGAAGGAAGGAAGGAAGGAAGGAAGGAGCTGTGGAGGCACAGTGGTTAGAATGCAGCATTGCAAGCTAACTCTGCCCATTGCCAGGAGTTCGATGCTGACCAGCTCAAGGTTGACTCAGCCTTCCATCTTTCCGAGGTCGGTAAAATGAGGACCCAGATTATTGGGGATAATGTGCTGACTCTGTAAACCACTTAAGAGAAGGCTGTAAAACACTGTGAAGCAGTATATAAGTGCTATTGCTAATGCTATTGACTACTGTGCCACTACAGCTCCTGAATGCTATGGGCAATTAAGCCCCAAGGCATGGTGGCTAAGAATTGTGGGTGTAGAAGTCTCACAACTTTGGAGAACGCTAAATTGATGTGATGGAATCTCCAGCTAGACTGGAGGGAGGTTTTAGAGGGGTTCAAGCTTAGACTCTCTGCAGTATAGAAAGCGGCACAGGCCTGACCTCCTACCGAATCCCTGAAGCCTTCCCTAATCTTTCCCCAGGGAATACAGGTAGTCCCTGACTTGCAACTGTGTTAAGTGGGACATTTGCTAAGTGAGTTTTGCCAAGGGGTGGGATTCAAAAATCCCAACAACCGGTTCGCTGTCTGGTTGCTGAGTGGGCATGGCCATGGTGGGCATAGCCTACAGGAACTTCCAGGAGAGCCATTTTTCACCTTCACAAGGGTCCAGAGGCTTCCCTCAGGCCTCTGGGAGGGCAAAAGCGGCCTCCCCTGGGCTCTGGAGGTCCACCAGAAGCCAGAAACAGGCCCATTTCCAGACTTCTGGTACTTCTGGGAGGACCGGGTTTTTTTTAATTACATTTATATGCCTCCCTTCTCCAAAGACTCAGGGCAGCTTACAATTTTTGGGATACAACCCAGTGTGCTCAGCAATAGCCTTCATTTCATTGTATATGCCTGCTTATTACTAAGTGGCATTTTACAAAGTCAGCTTATTGCCCCCAACAATCTTGGGTCCTCAATTTTCCTACCCCGAGGGGATGGAAGGCTGAGTCAACCTTGGGCCTGGTGGGATTCGAGCCTGCAGTAATTGTAGGCAGCTGGAACTTGCAGGCATTTAACAGCCTGAGCCACCAAGGCCCTTCCCAAGGGTTGGGAGGCCTCCCCTGGGCCTCTGAGAGGGCAGAAATGGCCTCCCATGAGCTCTGGGCATCTTCTGGAAGCTGGAAAAAGGCCCCTGCATTTACCTGCATCGAAAATGGGCTGCATGGAGACTCCTGGGAGGGGAGAGGTGGGGCACGGTGGGTGTGGCCAGCCGGTCGGTTGAAATACTGGTTCGGTGAACCAGATGAAAACTTAACATCCGGTTGCCAGACGGTCTGAACAGGTAGAATCCCACCCCTGGTTTTGCCCCATTTTGTAACAATAATGCTTCTGCTTGAGATTTTTCATGTGTGGTTTTGGTCTGCTTGCCCTTGATAGTTGGAGAAAAATGACCAAAGGAGAAAGCTAACTCTAGAATAATAACAAGACAATCCCTCTTCTGCCTTCATACCCATAACAATTACATCTAGACAGGCTTGGAAAAATCACATTTTATTTTACGAAAGGGAGTGGGGGGCGTTTCTCCATTGCTTTCCCAGAGGAAGGATAAGAGTACTACAGTGAGATCTCATTTGTTCAATTTTACTTTTTAAATTTTGTTTTATGGTATGCCTGTTTTGCATGGGTTTGTTCTACTTCCCTTCCCTCTTGTTCGGTGGAGAAATTCGTCCTGGTACCTTCAGGTAGCTCTGAACCATCTCAGGTCCTTCAGAACAGATGGTCTCCTCTCCCATGCTTCATTGTGTGATGCTAGCAGGTCCAGCTTCAAATAGCTGCAACACACCATCTTCCCTCCAAGCAGCTGGTCTCTTCTCTAGAGAGCCATTTCCTCCTTACTATCAGGCTGCTTTGTTCTCTGCCAGACAGCAGCTGCTTAAAAAATAACAACCCTTGCAATTGGTCCAAGAATAGCCTATTAAGTCAATGAACCCTGAAATCTAGACTCAATTAACCCTAGAAGCTCATTCTGTATTCCACCTTTTCTTCCAGTGGACATCTTTTTGATCTCTGCTCAAGTTCTTGAAGCATGCTCACCCTGTTCCACCTTCTGATCTAT
>CM019152.1:56067794-56083657 GCA_009733165.1 Naja naja | reverse complement strand
CAAGTAGTTCCACTGTTTGATTGTTCTCACTGTCAGGAAATTCCTCCTTAATTCCAGGTTGCCTCTCTCCTTGATTATTTTCCATCCATTGCTTCTTGTCCTGCCCTCGGGTGCTTTGGAGAATAGCTTGACTCCCTCTTCTTTGGGACAGCCCCTGAGATGTTGGAAGACTGCCATCATGTCTCCCCTAGTCCTTCTTTTCATTAAACTAGACATACCAATTCCAGCAACTGTTCTTTATATGTTTTAGCCTCTGGTCCAAGGGTAGCCTCACAAAGGCATTATAAAGTGAATAGAATAGAATAGAATAGAATAGAATAGAATAGAATAGAATAGAATAGAATAGAATAGAATTCTTTATTGGCCAAGTGTGATTGGACACACAAGGAATTAGTTTTGGTGTAAATACTCTCAGTGTACATAAAAGAAAAGATCCATTCATTAAGAGTCAAGAATCATCAGGTACAACACTTAATAATAGTCATAGGGTACCAATAAGCAATCAAATCATATCAGGAAACAGTCAATATAAATCGTAAGGATACAAGCGACAGAGTTACAGTCATACAGTCACAAATGGGAGGGGAGGGGTGATAAGGAGTGATGAGAAGATTAATAGTAATAGTAGTGCAGACTTTGTAAATAGTTGGACAGTGTTGAGGGAATTGTGAGGGGAAAAAACTGTCCTTCTGTAATATAGCCCTCTTTTGACTTGGGCAGTACAGGTCCTGATGGAAGCCCTCTTTTAAGTTGGTAGTAATTGTCTTTTCTGCAGTCCTAATTATCCTCTGAAGTCTGTCTGTCCTGTTGGGCTGCAGAACCAAACCAGACAGTGACAGAGGTGCAGATGACAGACTCAATCATTCCTCTGTAGAACTGGATCAGCAGCTCCTTGGGCAATTTGAGCTTTCTGAGTTGGCGCAGAAAGAACATTCTTTGTTGTGCTTTTTTGATGTTATATTAACTTTATGTTAACTGTATGTGCTAGCAAGTCTAAATAGAATGTTTACGGATCCCACAATACCTCTAGCTATTTTCACTAGACTATACATACCCAATTCCAGCAATCGTTCTTTATATATTTTGGCCTCCAGTCTCCTAATCCTCTTGGTTGCTCTTCTCTGCACTCTTTCTAGAGTCTCAACATCTTTTTTTACATCATGGTGACCAAATCTGGATGCAGTATTCCAAGTGTGGTCTTAACAAGGCCTTATAAAGTGGTACAAACTATTCATGTGATCTTGATTCTATCCTTCTGTATATGCAGCCTAGAACTGTGTTGGCTTTTTTTAGTAGCTGTCGCACACTGCTGGCTCATATTTAAGTGATTGTCCACTAGGACTCCAAGATCCCTCTCACAGGTACTACTATCGAGTGGGTTTCCACCTATACTGTACCTGTGCATTTGGTTTTCCTTGCCTAAATGTAGAACCTGATTTTTTTCAAGTAGGATGCTTGCATTGAGAAGGGCTTGAAGTCAACAGCCAAAATGGTCCTTTCTAACTTTATAACTCTGTGCTTCAAAACGCTGTTTTTTGCAGGCTTACGATCAAGAATGAAATATTTTGGACTTTCATGAATGCCACACGCTTTCCAAATCCATTGTAAACTGTGGCAGTGTCTGACCAAAAAAACATCCGAATAAAAGCTTGTGTTTCACATTGTATGCAGGCATTGTTATTTTACTATTCCCTACCCCACACACCCCTGTTGTACACATTTCTTAAATTTTGATGGTGACCTATTCATTTTGACCTAGCAAACAAGTTTTAAAGCTTTGGTATTTCCCCCTCCCCTCCCCTCCAATAGTTCCTGTCCAAATACATAACTTTTAAAAGGATCTTCAGTCCGTTGGTATGAATTGTAAAAAGCTCTGGCATTGTTTGATTTTCAAGTGTATGCCCACAACGTCTCCATATGTTATGATGAATGCAAAAACTCTTAGTGGAATTTCAACTAAACAAATTGCAGTTTGCAACGCTAATTTATGAGAGCTTGGTAAATACAGGAGAATTTTTTTTCTTCTTCTTTGGGGTGCTTAAATTACACAGAGATCACTAATTATACGCTGTTCTGTTCCAGAGCACGCAGAATGAGTGCCACTGAAAAGAAAAGCATTCAAATTAGAATTTCAAAATGACTGCCGCTTATTAATTTTCCGCAGCGAAATGATGCCCCAGCTTAGGAGCTTTCAGTATTCTATTAGAGAATTTGCATAAGTGCTGCTATGCAAACGAATGGAGAAATTGCATCATGGATAGGAGCACATGAAAGATTTTCTAAATCAGCAGACTTCAACCTTTCCAGTTTGGCGGCCTGGCCTGGTATGGTGTGTGTGTGTGTGTGTGTGTGAGTGTGTGAGGGGCAGGCGCACCCATGTGCACATGGCTCTGTTTGTGTGAGCGGTGGGTGGGCCCGTCCTCTGCTCGCACAAGTGGACCTTCGTGTGTGAGCAGAGGGTGCTTCCACTCATACGAGTGGCAGGGACTACTTGCACGTGTGCTCGAAGCTGCCATGCATGCGCGCGGAGGGCTCTCCTGCACAAAGCTCCATTCATGTAAATGGAGCTTCGGGCGCCAGTGACCACCACTCATGCAAGTGGAGCTTCACGCAAGTGTGGTTGCCTGCAAATTTACTCCAAATTTCTGTTGCTGAGTGGGACAGTTGTTAAAAGTGAGTTTTGCCCTATTTGACGTCCTTTCTTGCCACAGACGTTAAGTGAATCACTGCAGCTGTGAAGTTAGTAACACGGGCCCCCCCGGTCCTCTCACTTCTGCCTCCCCTTCCCTCTACCTCCCCTCCCTTCCCCTCCTCTGACCTGCCTCCCCTCCCTTCCGTCAGGGCTCCGGCGATTGCCCTAATTAAATCATGAGCCTCGGGCCAAGCTTCAAAAGAATCCAAAAGATTTATTAGGAGCAACATGCTGGCATTAACCTAAATGAAGCCAACTCTGGCATACGTCATT
Organism: Naja naja; assembly: GCA_009733165.1. Lineage (NCBI taxonomy): Eukaryota > Metazoa > Chordata > Lepidosauria > Squamata > Elapidae > Naja > Naja naja. The sequence continues at coordinate 56,080,692 of CM019152.1, read as the reverse complement.
TACAGTCACCTGTGACCCTGCTTCCCCCTTCCCCCCTGGGTGTGTCATAAATCAGATTCTTCAATGAAGCATGTTCACAGGCTGGGTGTCATCAATCACATTCTCCAATGAATGATTTTCATGGGCAGAAGATCCAGTAGCCTAGGTACAATCTTTTTTTGATAAGGGTGGAATGTTTTAAACTGCTGTACTGCTCCTTTAGATTCCCCCTCCCCTTGTTTATGGCAACTTGAAAACATGCATAGGAATGTTTTATGAGTTGACACCTCCTCTATATTCACTCCCCTCTACTTTCCCTCCCCTCTCCTCTCCCCTGCCCTCCTCTGTCCTCCTTTCCTCCTCCTTTCTCTCTCCTCCTCCTCCTCTTCTCCTCTCCCCGTCTCTCCTTTCTGTCCCTTCTTCCTTGCCTCCTCCTTTTTCTCTTCTCTCCTTCCTCCTTCTGCCTCTCCTCCTCCTCCTTCCTCTCCCTCCTTCCCTCTTTTCCCCTTCTCTCCTCTCTTCCCTCTCTCTTCCTTCCCTCCTTCTCCCCTCTACCTCCCTCTTCTCTCCTCCCTCCCATTCTGTTTTACTTAGCAATAGTCAGTGTATTATGCACTGCCTATTTATACTTTATTAAATATTTAATTCCTGCCCTGTGGCTCTACAGCCATGAGTCAGCATCCTGTAACTTTAATACATTTCATTGCCTCCAGTGCTAAAACCTGGGTTTTTTTTTTCATTTTTTACAGTACAGAAAGAATTATCTGTCTACCCATGGTCTTTAGGCATCCCCCCTCCTGCACCTGGCCTTTTTTTCCCTTTACTGTATGACTTGAGAACCTCATAATCTTTAATGTATTAATCTTTACAATGAAAAAAAAAAGGACAGTGTTGTTATCAGCCTTTTACAGCTGGGTGACAGAGATGAATATGAAATGAAAGGCTTAGAAGGAGGTTCGGGCTGCTCAGACTGCTGAGCCCAGGCAGAGCATCTTCTGGGGGTCCATTATTCTCTAGAAATCTGACAGATTATGACAATCACACCACGTACGACAGGCTGCTTCCTAAGCCCCCTTGGAAGATGGTGCTCAAAGGGTGTGCTGGATCAAAGAAGAGATAAAATGGAGGCTGGTCCAGCTTTTCAGTAACGGTGGGAGCTTATGGTCAAACACAAGTTTGCATTTAAAAAAAAATCTGGTAGTTTCATACATGGTTTAAAGAGATTTCTGCTTTTTTTTAAAGCACATTGTAAGAAGCATTCTGGGTTCTATGAGAGGACTGGACTCAAGATCTAAAAGGAGCAATTTATTTATTTGTCCAATATCTATCCATCTATCTATCATCTATCTATCTATCTATCTATCTATCTATCTATCTATCTATCTATCTATCTATCTATCAATCATCTATCTATCTATCCACCTCTGTATCATTTATTTATCATCTATCTTTCTATCATCTCTTTCTTATCTCTCTCCTTCTATCCATCTATCTATCTACCTATCTATATCACCATCTATCTATCATTCTATCTATCATATCTCTCTTTCCATCCATCCATCTACCTATCTATATCATCTATTATCTATCTATCTATCTATCTATCTATCTATCTATCTATCTATCATCTATATTATTCTATCATCTCTTTCTCTCCATCCATCCATCCATCCATCCATCCATCTATTTACTGTACCTAACTATATCATCTATCTATCTATCTATCTATCTATCTATCTATCTATCATCTATCTATCATTCTCTCTCTCACACACACACACACACACACATCTTCACTACCCACTTCACAAAGCAAGTGACTCTGGGCAGCATACAACAAAGTTAAAAAATGAATAAATTATTAAAACAAATATCATTAAAACATGAAAAACTAAAACAAAGCTCAGAGAATAAGTAGTAGGTAGAAGGATGATGATGATGATGGAGCTACCTCACTAGTTTGCTTCTTGTCCTGCTGTCAGGTGCTTTGGAGAATAGCTTGACTCCCTCTTCTTTGTGGCAGCTCCTGAGATATTGGAAGACTGCTATCCTGTCTCCCCTAGTCCTTCTTTTCATTAAACGAGACATACAAAATCCCTGCAGCCGTTCTTTGTATGTTTTAGCCTCCAGGCCTCACCATCTCTCTATGAAGTACCTTCTGGTAAATATTCCCTATGTCATATAGCAGCCTATTCCACTGGCTGACAGCTTACACAGTCAGCAAAGCCCGCCCTGATGTTTGACCTACACCTTCCTTTTTATAGTTTAACCCATTAGTTCTGACCTTGCCCTCTGGGAGAATAGAGAATAAGTCTGTTCTGCTTTTCCTGTGACAATTCCTCTGGCCTGATTTGCCCTCCCACCAAATGTCACCAGCTGTCATCCATAATTTGTTCTCCCGACTGGAGATGGGCCTTGGATTGTCAAGGAGCTGAGTTCCAACATTAAGGCCAGTGAATTTATTTGCCGTCCAACTTTATGTAAGTTTTGTGCAAGTGTTTTGTGCAGTCCTGGCCCAAGAGAGCCTAACTATCAACTGACAGTGAAGTCCTAAACTCTTTGGGCTATTGCTATTATGCCTGTGGTTGTTGTTGCAAATTTGTACTCAAATAGTTTTCCCATGGGTTAAGAGCCTCCTACTAACATGTGAATATCTGCAGTAAAAGCAAAACAAAGCAAAAAACAAATTCATGAAGGAAAAACTGCACACAACAGTTAAAAGGCACCTTGTGGTGAGATGGGAGGCCAATGAATTTAATTCAACAACAACAACAACAACAACAATAATAATAATGGATAGTGAATGTGGCAGTGCCTGGAGACAGCAGAATAGAAGAGAAAGAACTGGAGAAGATAACAAAATACAAAGACGTACAAATAGAAATAGAATGACTATGGCAAAGGCAAGCAAAGGTAGTACCAATAGTAATAGGCGCCTTGGGTGTAGTCGCAAAACAACTGGAGCACCACTTGAACAACATCATTGGCATTGACAAATCTGCCATGAGTCAATTGCAGAAGGCAACTTTACTTGGAACAGCTTCCATCTGTAACACCATCAAACATCCAGATTTTCCTATCCCAGGTCCTTGGTAAAGACTAGATAGGTAGGCAAAAATGCTAAACCCAGTCTGAACATCTGGCTGACTGTGCGATTAATACCAATACCAATACCAATACCAATAATCTGCAAAAACTGCGCTACTCGGAACATCATACATCTTAAGAAAATACTTGGTTGATACCTAGGATGCTGGCAGCCACCCCTATCAACCATCGGCATCCATCAATATTTGTGATACATTTTTAAATGTTCAGTTGACTGATTTTCAAGTTTAATGAATAAAAGAGATAACAACAACAGCAATAACAACAAAAATAATACAACAGAGAGATGCCAGAGTACCAGGAAGAGATGATGATGATGATGATGATGATGATGATGATGATGATGATGATGATGATGATATACTTGGTTGATATACCTAGGATGCTGGCAGTAACCCGCATCAACCATCAGAGCCAGTCAATGATATTTGTGATACATTTTTAAATGTTCAATTGACTGATTTTTATGTTTAATGAATAAAAGAGATAACAAGAACAACAACAACAGTAATAAAATACACAGTATTTATTTATTTATTTATTTATTTTATTTTGGGATTTCTATGCCGCCCTAACTCCCGAAGGACTCAGGGCGGCTCACAACGATAAAAAGATACAATACAAATATTAAAAAACAATTAAACCAATATCCCAATAAACCAGTCAAAATGGATAAACTGCCTCTAAAAACCCCATCCCCTCCATCAGTCCAGGTTGGCAAGCTGGAAAACCCATGTTTTCAGGCCACGATGGAATGATTGAAGGTCAGGGGCCACCCGACGCTCGAGGGGCAGCTGATTCCACAGGGTGGGCACAGTAAATGGTAAAACATACAAATACAAAAGGACACAAGTCATTCTCAAATAACTTTTGGAAAAAAAATTATTGTTCCCTGATATTTGGACACTGTTTATGAAAAAGGCCAGCCGGGCTTCTTTAGAAGAGCTGTTCCACAGTATTGTCATCATGATAGAAAAACATCTAGCTTTATTTCTAAAGGAAATATATAGGTTGACACACACACACACACCTTCTTCTTTGGACGGAGATTTGAATGAAGCACCCTCACAGGGTTGCTTTGTGGGACGCGAGTGAAGGATTGCAACTGATTGGTTCCATTTTCCCTTCTTCCAGAGCTTCTGCAGATGTTTGGCATCTGCTTAAAAATTGCTCTTGGGGAAGAAAGGCAGTCTGAAAATGCCTCGTTAGGACAAAATGCATTGCCTCTTTGGCTGAAGAAAGCAAATTGCCCTCAGGGTAGAAAGTGTCTCATGAGAGCAAATCAAAAATGCTTTCCAGCCTCCAACAGTTGACCAGTGTTAATGCTGGATGCTTACCAGTTTTTTTTTCTTTCCTTTCTCCAAGATGGTCTTCAAAGAATCCTTGTCTGTTTGACAAATTCAATTTTTTTTTATAGAATAGAATAGAATTCTTTATTGGCCAAGTGTGATTGGACACACAAGAAATTTGTCTTGGTATATATGCTCCCTACATAAAAGAAAAGATATATTTGTCAAGAGTCAAGAATCATAAGGTACAGCGCTTAATAATAGTCAGAGGGTACAATAAGCAATCAAATCATACTAGGAAACAGTCAACATAAATCGTAAGGATACAAGCGACAAAGTTACAGTCATACAGTCACAAGTGGGAGGAGATGGGTGAAAGGAAGGATGGGAGGATTAATAGTAATAGTAATCTTCTGGAGTAGAGCACAGATTGTTCAGAGCATTGCAGTGTAAATTCAGCGCCAGAAAAGGTAAACACACATGGCTGAGGCTTCATTTAACTTCTTTATAAACATATAAAGTAAATTTTACAATACCTGTTGTAGATTTCTCCAACATGGAGCAAACTCAAACAGAAGCAGACATGTTACAGGTTCAGAGCAGAACAGCAACTCAGGAGCTCAGAAAAAGACATCAGTTTCAGTTTAGTTCAGCAGACAAGCAAGCAAATTAGTTTCTCTTTCATTTTAGAGCTGAGCACTGAACAGAGATAAACCAGGCCCAGATTCTCTCTTTAAGTTTCAGTCCTCAATTCAGCTCTCATTGGCTGACCTTGTTACTAAGCTCTATTCTAGTTCATGAATATACTCTGACACAGTTGACTTGCTTTAGGCCAGGGGCCTCCAACCCCCTGGTCCATGGACTGGCACCGGGCCACAGTATGCCAACAACCAGGCTGCACAAACAATTGAAGCCCCATCTGTGGGATGTAGGCCGCACGCAAAACCACCACTCCCTCCAGTCCACGGCAAACTCTTTCCCCCCAAAACCGGTCCCCGATGCCCAAAAGATTGTGGGGTGCTGTTTTAGAATTATGCCCGGGCCTTTTTTTTTTTGTCTGCCTTGTTTAGCCCTGGATTCCTTTTCAAGTCTGATAAAAAGGATGGAATTTAGGAAGAGAATCTATACCCGATCTATATTTCCATCCCTGTACCCTGCATTTAACGAGCTTCACTTGTCCAGATATTTAGAACTATGGATTCTATTGCTTACGGATGTTGTTTTTGTGCAAGCAGATAAAAGTATTTCTTTTTGGGTCAAATTGTTAGCGTCGTTCATTGCACAACCAAGTTCATTCTTTCCATTTGACTTCCAGGTCAGTGGATAAATTCCCCTTCCTTAATATTTCATAAATGGTACTTTAAAAATATTCCAGCTTGCAAGACGACTAAATGGAATCGTACAGGATTAAGGAAGAGACATGTTAAGAGAGAAACACAGAGAGAGAGAGAACACAGAGAGAGAGAGAAACAGAGAGAAACACACAGAGAGAAACACAGAGAGAGAGAGAACACAGAGAGAGAGAGAAACAGAGAGAAACACACAGAGAGAAACATGGAGAGAGAGAGGGAGGGAAAGAGAGAGAGAGAGAGAAACACAGAAAAATAGAGAGAAACACAGAGAGAGAAAGAGTAAAAGAGAGAGGGAGAAACAGAGAGAAACACACAGAGAGAAACATGGAGAGAGAGAGGGAGGGAAAGAGAAAGAGAGAGATAAACACAGATAGAGAAACAGAGAAAGAGAGAGAAACAGAAACACACAGCAAGATAGAGAGAGAAACAGAGAGAGAGGAAGAGATTAAGAGAGGGAGAGGGAGGGAAAGAGAAAGAGAGAGAAAGAGAGAAACACAGAGAGAGAAACACACAGAGAGAGGGAAAGAGAAAGAGAAACAGGGAGAGGAAAAAGAGAGAGAGATCCTGTAAGAATAAAAAACAGCATTTTCATCCAGACGAACACTGTTCAGCCAGCCATCCCTAATGATTCCTGTTTCAAGGTGCTAGTAACGACTTATAAAGCCCTAAATGGCTTGGGTCCAGGGTACTTGCAGGAACGCTTCCTGCCAGCATCACATTCCGATCGCCCTGTTCGCTCCCACAGGAGGGGCCTCCTGGGAATACCGTCGGTCAGGCATGGTTGGCTGGCGGTCCCCAGGACTAGGACCTTCTCCGTGGGAGCGCCCACCCTTTGGAATCAGCTCCCTGTGGATCTCCGTTTGGCCCCTGATCTCCATTCCTTCCACCAGGACCTGAAGACCTGGCTGTTTCAACAGGCCGGCCTGGAATGACCTGGGTAGGGGTTTTTTAAACTGTTTTTAACGCTTATTCTGACTTGTTTTGTTTAATCTGCTTTTATTGTAAATTTGTGCTGTTTTAATGTTCACCGCCCTGAGTCCTTAGGGAGAAGGGCGGCATACAAGTTGAATAAATAATAATAATAATAATAATAATTATTATTATTATTATTATTATTATTATTATTAAATCAAAATGCAAAGATTCAACTCGGTCTATGTGTATTGATAAAGTGTGAGTCCAGCTGTCTGCGATTTAGCAGCACAAAAATAGGACCTGCTTGATTTCTACTCCTGGTTTGCAAACCACTGAAAAAGACAATGTTTGGAGAAATATGTCCTGTATAATATTTATATTTAAAAAAAACCCAGCTAATAAATCCAGCAGCCCTTAAACGTAGGAAGTGTTAGTATATATCTCCGTGAGGAGAAACGAGTGCAGCCAGGAAAGTGTGAGTAGAGAGACAATGAATAAGACACTTGACATGAGGAGTAAACTGAATACAGGAAAATGTTGGTTTTACTATCAGTGAGGATTTAGCAGAGTCCAAAAACAGTCCGAGTCATACATGAAACAAGTCAGTCAGTATCTTAATGCTATTCCAAATATCAATATGTCCTTGTACTTACCAATCAGCAGGCACAGTTCATAGTTTGCCAAAAACAGTAGCAAACTTACATCCAATAGTCGAAGTCAAAAAACGGAGAACCATAAACAGTAGGCAATCAACACAGAGATAGAGCAGAGAGAGAGAACCAGGTTTCTGGCTCCATCTTATGGCCAGTTGCTGTAGCCACAGCCAATCACATTCCGGCTACTCTTAAAGTGACATACACTTTCAATCCTGGCTTATATATTACAAACCCAAATGTTAGTTATACTAACAGGAAGGTCCGAGGCTAAAGGATGGAGAGAAGTTGGAAGACATGTTTGATGGAAATATACTGGCATGTGTGGTGAACCTGCATAAGGTCTAGTTGCTTAAACATTCAAAACATTCTCAGATCCATCTCATCCTTGGCACCCTTTTTTTGAATTATTACCATCTGGTAGATGATACAGGATAATAAAAATGAGGACAAATTGGCTGAAAAACAGCTTCTATCCCAGGGCAGTAGCTCTGTTGAATTCTACTGTATAGTGCAATATTAATGCAATATCGGGGGTTTTCAATTCAATGTATAGAATGTGAAGGATGTATGTTTGTGTTTATTTTCATAGTCATAATATACACTGAAGATGGTATTTAATTTCATTGTATGAAGTGCAATGACAATAAAGTCAACTAAACTAAACTAAAGTAATTTCAGTAAACCTGGAATTACTGTAAACCTCTTTTTATTTTTTTATTTTTGTCAAACACAATATAATAGAAATAAGAATAAACATAAGTATAAATACATGAAATAGGTACTAAAAATTGGGGACAATAGGACAGGGACGGTAGGCAGGATTGTGCACTTATGCACACCCCTTACTCTGTTGGGACTCTGTAGGAAAATGAAAAGGAAAATGAAAATCAGGTAGGAAGAAGAACTGGTGACACCAGAGGAAGCTTTGACACCATGATGTCCTGGTTGGTCCTGCAAAACAGAGGAGAGAAGCTATGAAGGATTTTATGGTTGCCCCGAATCTTTTGGAGTGAGCAACCATAATAAATTGAGCAGGACATTCCCCCAGAGAAAAGAAACTTCTCAGGACAGGCCCTCTTCGATTTAATGATGGAGTCCAACATTTCTGTTGCTAAGCGAGACGGTCATAATGTCACCATTCCAACTAACCAACTCCAACCCAATAAACTCTGAGACAAGCATTTCCTCAAAGTTCCAATTTTATTAGAGTCGTCATATTGGCACATCTGGGAAAACCCGAATCGGAGAGTTCTGGGTTTTCCCTTCCCAAAAGAAATTCAAAGATTCCTCACCCTGCACCCATCAGTCCATCACATGGCCCAATCAAACTTCATCCCAACTGGAGACATTCCTCCAGACACTCCCCTCCAGGTGCAGAGCAACGTGTCCTTGACTTTCTGAGAAAGAATGTTGTTGTGTCTAATCTTCCACCTCTCTGTGAAATGCCCCCCTCCCAAATCCCCAGGCACTAAATTGGCAGCCTCGAAATTTCCAAGTAAAATATGGCTTCCAAGGCTGACACGCTAAGTGAGTTTTGCCCCATTTTGTGACCTTTCTCGCCCCTGAATCACTGCAGTTCTCAAGTGATTAACACGGTTGTTAAGTGAATCTGGTTTCTCCTTTGACTTTGCTGGTCAGAAGGTGATCACGTGACCCCAGGACACCATCATAAATATGAGTCAGTGGCCAAGCATCTGAAGTTTGATTGCATGACCACGGTTGTAAGTGTGAAAAATGTCCCATTATAACTTTGAACGGTCACTAAACCAAGCGTTGGGAATGAATTAAGGAGAAACTTCCCAACAGCGAGGACAATTCTCAGGGGCCTTGGTGGCTCAGGCTGTTAATAGCCTAGCACTTAGCTCCAGCTGCCTGTAATTATTGCAGGCTCGAATCCCACCAGGCTCAAGGTTGACTCAGCCTTCCATCCTCTCGGGGTAGGTAAATTGAGGACCCAAGATTGTTGGGGGCAATAAGCTGACCTTGTAAAAATGCTGCTTAGTAATAATCAGGCATATACAATGGAATGAAGGCTATTGCTGAGCACACTGGGTTGTATCCTGAATTGTAAGTCACTCTGAGTCTTCGGAGAAGGGCGGCATATAAATGTAATTAAATAAAAAATAAAAAAAATTCACCAGTAGAACAGCTTCTCTGCAGAAGTTGTGGGAGCTCCATCAGTGGAGGTTTTTAAGAAGAGACTGGACAGTCACTTGTCTGAAATAGTATAGGATCTCCTGCTTGAGCAGGGGGCTGGACTAGAAGACCTCTAAGGTCCCTTCCAGCGCTGTTCTGATAGATAGATAGATAGATTGATTGATTGAAAGATCATCTGTGCAGAGTATGATTTCCCATCCATGAACTGTGCTACATCTGTTGACCAGATATTTTCAGAAGCATTTCTTAGGTCTTAAGATTCCACAAACACAAACTGCATCTACTCTAACAGAGATGAGATACTAAACAACCAAGTCTTTTAGTCACAACAGGGTGTTTCTCTCCCCACACTTAAATATTTCAAGCACAAGATGGCACTGTTACAAACTCTTCCCAAAGCTATTTTGTTTGTTCATTAAATAAATCATTGATTAGAATTGGGATTTTTCTCCCAGATTTGAATCTTTTTTACCTTCGTCGCAATCTTGCCTGCGTAAAGCAGAAGGTCGAGTGGAAAATGAACTAAGAATTAACATGCCGTTGTGTGTGTAGTTGTGTTCGATGTGAAATTCAATAACATCTGATACGGAATTTGAATTGAAATTTGATCTGAAACAAAAGCTTGGTTAAAACTGGAATAGGGTTAAGTTTTCCCTGTGGGAGCCAGGTAATACCTTAAATTTTCTTCTAGGAGAAAATAGGGACCTCTATGTGATTGCCAAAAGAGATGTCACTTTTGAAACTGAGAAAAGTTTTAAGCACTCACAGGATAAGTCCTTGCCACCCAAACTGGAGGTTTTTAAGAAGAGATTGGACAACATTTGTCTGAAATAGACCTGGTGCCCTTTTTGGTGGCACAAAATATAAGACAGGGTCTTATTTTCAGGAAAAACGCGCTATGTTCTACCCCATGGAAGGAAAACACGCTATGGAAAAGACGCTATGTTCTACCTCATGGAAGGAGAAAACGATGGTGGCATAATGACGAAGGTGTTGGATTAAGATCAAAGCAAACAGGTTCAAGACCACTGCTCCATATGGAAATTCACTGTGATTTTGGGCAAATCACCCTCAATACAACCAACCTCACTAGAGAGACATATATATCACCCATATAACATAGGTAAAAATTTCCTCCTCCTCCTCCTTCCTCTTCTCCTTCCTTCTTCCTTCCTTTCTTCCTTTCCTCTTTCCTCCTTTTTTCTTTCCTTTTCCTTTCCTTCCTTTTCTTCCTCTCCTCTTCCTTCCTTCCTTTTCTCGTTTCTCCTTTTTCTTCCTTCCTTCCTTTTTTTTTCCTCCTTTTTTTTCCTTCCTTTTTCCTCTCCTCCTTCCTTCTTTCCTTCTTTTCTCCTTCCTTCCTTCTTCCTTCCTTTTCTCCTCGTCTCCTCTTCCTTCTTCCTTCCTCCTTCTACTTTCTTCTTCCTCCTCCTGTCCTCCTCCACCTTCCCTCCTTAATTCCATTTCAAACAATCGGTGCATTTTAGGGAAAATGGGGAACATTTTAGAGAAAATGGGGAACATTTTCCAACAGTTTTGGAGGAGAAGGGTCCCTTCAAAGTGCTTTTGTCAAAAACATTATTTCCTGAAGGGAAAAACAAACCCAACGGAAACGAGCAGATCTGTTATCTTTGAGTGAGGAACAAAAGGCCGATCTCCGTGAACGTCTCTGAAAGCTTGTACCACCTCACATTGAGCTGATGTTAAATCCTTTTTGAAGTGGCATATATCATTCTATTTTAGGTGCAATTGTTTAGAATAGGAGAAGGGAACTCAAAATGAAAAAGGAACAAAGCCGTTAAAACACATGTCTGCCTTGTCACTAGTGACTGATGCAAAGAAAAAAAAAAAAGCATCTGATATACCTTCGGTTCCTTGAATGAATGAAATGTGATGAGACATGACAGGGTTTTTTTTTTCTCCTTAAAAGCCCGTCTATTTATTTAAACTGGAAGGTTTTCATACCATGGTTCTTTAGCACTTAAGGGTCTGGTTGCCGTTTTTTATTTATTTGATTGACGTCCAAAATAATCAACCGTTGATTAACTAACCATTTTGCTGACGACTAATACGACCTGTCCGTCTGTGAGGGACATGAGCTGATCCAAAATGTGATAAATAAAATAATAAAATAAAATAATAAAATAAGGTAAGCTACATTCTTATCTGGAATCTCATTTATTTATTTATTTGTTTGTTTGTTTGTTTGTTTGTTTACATTTCTATGCCACACAATTCTATGATGTGATTCTATCTGCTAAGAATATTACTTCACATATTGTTTAGGTGTAAGCATTTTCAGAGATCATTATTTGGCTTTATTTTTTTCTAATAAATTAAAAATGATTTCCTCCAGTACTTGGGCCTGTTTAGGTACTTATCACTGAATCTTTCCTCCACCTGCTCCTCCTCTTTCCCCTCCTTCTCCTCCTCCCCTCCCCTCCTCCTCCTCCTGTTAGAATGCAGTACTGCAGGCTAAGTCTGCCCACTGCCAGGAGTTGGATCCTGATGGTGGTTGACTCAATCCTTCCATCCTTCCAAGGTCGGTACAACCAGTCAATCAGAATAGAGCCGGAAAGGACCTTAGAGGTCTTCTAGCCCAACCCCCTGCTCAAGCGGGAGCTCCTATGTCATTTCAGACAGGTGGCTGTCCAGTCTCTTCTTAAAATCCTCCAGTGATGATGCAGTGATGAGGACCCACATTGTTGGGGACAATAGCATTGTAATCCCACCCAGAGAGGGTTCCTCTTCCTGCCACATCAGGTGTCGAGGGAAATACAAAAATTTCCTTGGTTCTTGAACTTTTGGCAGCCTCAACTGTTGATGCTGTTGAATCTTATTGAATCATATTTACTTCCCAACATAAATCCCTTACACATTAAAAAAAAATAGCATGTTTGGAAGAAGACTGAACCAGACCCTTTTTAACAGACTAACACATCAAGTTTTTATATGCACTTTTCAAAAAGTGAATGGTTTCCAAGCCCATCAAAGCATGTATGAAAACCACCATCAATATCAATTCTGACTTGTGTGTGTGTGTGTGTGTGTGTGTGTTTCATTCGCATCCCAACCCTTAACGGTCTTAGAAAAAAGCCAGGGGGATTTGAAGGTCTTTTTCACCTTCAGAAGGGCTTCTAAAAATTACACTGAGTTCACTGAATTGCTGTTCCATCATACTTTTTGCACATTTTTTTTACTATGGATGGGGGATTTCTTTTTTTTAAATGTCATTTTAAATTATTTTTCATTTTATGGTTTTGAAAGTGTGGTGAGATGTAGTCTGGAGTCACAAGAGGGAAGGATTTTTTCCCATGGAGCCCAGAGGGATTCTTGGAATTAAATCCTGGATGGATGGATGGATGGATAGTTGGATGGATGGATGGTTGGTTGGTTGGATGGATGGATGAATGGTTGGTTGGATGGCTGGATGGTTGGATGGCTG
>CM019152.1:55975396-56066794 GCA_009733165.1 Naja naja | reverse complement strand
ACTGTCACTCACAGCATTCTGTCAGTTTCTACCTGCAGGGCATTTCTGAGGGCTAAAAATAGGCCATTGAAAAGAGCTGTCATAAGGAACATAAAGGGCATTGTATATTTGCCAAAAGCCCCCCTTTTTTTAAACAGAGAATACAGCTTGTCCTATCCGTGTATCTTCTGAAGACTAAAAGCAGAGAAGAGATGTTACAGGCACCAAGCTTCCTATTTCTTTTCACTTCCCCCAATAAAATAACAATAGACATCCTATTTACAAACGCTCCCTCCAGGCTATGCTGCAAAAAGCATCAAAACTCAGTGCCTGGAGCAACTTCCACCAAGGTGTCCACTTTGGTGAGGTGGTGATTCTCTTTCTGATTGATGTCTTGACCTTTTTGGACTTCATCCTTCTCCTGCTCAGGGGAGAAGAACAGCTGATCAATGGAGGCAAAAATAAAAGAGGGTTTAAAAAAAAAGGAGATCAGAAAAAATGTGGAGAAATCAGTTCACTCCGGCCTACACTCAGGGGTTCATGTCTGTGTATGTGGGCCGTCATCAGCTCCTGGCTGAAAGGTGGAAGATAAATTGTATACATTTCATAAAACGCAATCAGGCTGTGCATGCACATAATATTTGGCGTGTATTTAAAACAACCACAACACAGATTTGTGGCAATCAAAGAATGCCTATCTCCAATTAAGACACTGGAAGGAGTGCAGAAAAGAGCAACAGAGATGATTAGAGGACCGGAGACTAAAACTGTCAAAATTCAGTTCGAGAATCTAAATAAAACACTGTTGTGGCTAGCTGGCAGCAGGTGCGGATGGCTGAGGAGAACGAGGACTCAGATGAGGGGCCAGGACCATTAGGGAGTGGACTTCTGCCTTCAGAGATTGTGGGGGCTGGCAGCAGCGATGAGGAGGTTCCCGAGGAGCCTGTGCGTGCAGGGCTGCTCGTAGGAAAGAGCAGCTGCAGCAGCACGGGTGACTCAGGAGTAAGGCTGCAAGGTAATGGCCCCTCCTTCAAGAAGATAAAAGCCAGCTGTGAATTGGACGTTCTTTGCAGGAAGCAAAGACGTTTAGAAACTTGAGCCTCGTGGACATTGCAGTATCTTAGTTGGTATTTGAAGACTCTTGTCTTGTGAAATATTTCTAGGTAACCTTATCTGTTACTCTTGGCAGTTTCGCACAGTTTTGGCGAGGCTCATGCTTATCAAAGTTAATTAGTTTGCAGCAGCCTTTTAACTGGGGATTCGTAAGAATCATTACAACATTTCTTTTCCCTTTGGTTCATGTTTTGTTTTATTGGAAAAGGGTTTGTGTCAGAACAAACACAGGATCATTTCATTTCCAAAAATCTTGCTGTTTACTGAATATGCTGCATGCTAACATTGAGGCAAAACCAACTCTGAGGTTCCCAAAAACCAGTTCGTAGAATGAAACGAATACTTTCCCCACCCAAACCCTCAACCTCTCACGTAGTCCATGTAAACAAGTTCTCTTTGTTATGGGAACCGTCTGCTTCAACTCCACACCTGTTACGATGTCCTTGAAATGGTTCCAGGATCTCACGATCTTCCGCTGAATTGTATAAGTTTCGTTTCTCCAACTAGCCCATTCGAAAACAACACCTCTCTCCACCCCTTACTCAGTCATTGCCCAGAAGATCATTGGTTGCCCTCTCCCCTCTTTGGAAGAGCTTTATAGCTCCCACTGACCGAGTGGAGCAAGTGGCCAGTTTTAAGTTTCTGGGTGTTACCCTAAAAGAGGACCTGACCTGGGGTGCTCACATTGCAGCCCTGGTCAAAAGGGCCCAGCAGAGATTATACTACCTGAGACTTCTCAGGAAACAACGACTGAATGAAAAACTGCTGGTGACCTTCTACCGCTGCACCATAGAGAGTATCTTAACTTCCTGCACCTGTGTATGATTTACCAATTGCATAGTGGCAGACAGGAAAACACTCCAGAGGGTTAACGTCATTGCCCAGAGGATCATGGGTTGCCCTCTCCCCTCTTTGGAAGAGGTTTAAGAAAGTTCAAAACATTCTCAAGGATCCATCTCATCCTGGGCACCCCCTTTTCTTTAAGCTATTACCATCCATCTGGCAGACGGTACAGGATAATAATAAAAACAAGGACAAATAGGCTGAAAAACAGCTTCTATCCCAGGGCAGTAACTCTATTGAATCCTACTGTATAATGCAGTGTTGTTGGGCTGTCAGGGTTTTCAATTCAATGTGTGGAGTGTGAAGGGTGTGTGTTTGTGTCTATTTTCATGGTCATGATGTACACTGAAAATGGTGTTTGATTCCGTTGTACGAGGTGCAGTGACAATAAAGTCACCTAAACTAAACTAATGGCAAGTTGAAACAATGAGGCACGTCGCTGCCAAAATTTCATCCATGACAAAAACCTATGAATGGTTGCAGGAATTGAATATATCTAGTTTGATGAAAAGAAGAACTAGGGGGGTGACATGATCGAAGTGTTTCAATATCTAAGGGGCTGACAGGAAATTTCTCCTTAGATCTAGGTTGCTTCTCACCTTGATTAGCTTCCATCCCTTGCTTCTTGTCCTGCCTTCAGGTGCTTTGGGGCATAGCTTGACTCCCTCTTCTTTTGTGAAACCCCCTGAGATATTGGAAGACTGCTATCATGTTTCCCCTAGTCCTTCTTTTCATGAAACTAGACATACTCGCTTCCTGCATTGCTTGTTCATTGTTCATTGCCTCCTTATTATTTTACTATTAAGTAACATACTTGGAGGCGGATTGGAAGAAGAGTGTCTCTTAGACAGATGTTTTCAGTCCTGATTTCGATAGAACAAGAATGGAGCCTGTCTCTGTTGTTAATGTTAATACACAAGCCACATCCTGTTGCTCACAAAGGAAGCATATCTTTTCATGAAAACAAACAAAAACAAACAAAGAGATAGACAAACGAAACTGCTGATCAAGAGTGAAAAAGAGTGGCTTTGTTCTCACCAATTCATTTGTTTCCTCTTATTTGGGTGCTCGTTTTAATGTTTGCTTTTCAGTTAGTCCTTTTCATCCTAAAGTTGTCTATTGCAGGGGTGTCACACTCAAGGCCTGTGGGCCGGATCCAGCCCGCGAGGTACTTAAATCTGGCCCATGGAGCTGGCCTGGAAATAGCAAAGGATTGGCCCACGGTGCCTTTGGCAGCCAAAATGGGGCACTGGGAGGGGGTGCACACGGCCCCCGCGTGCCCATTTTCAGCCCGGATAGTCTTCCGAAGCACTTTTCTGACCAAAACAGGGGGCCCCTATCAGTGGTGGGATTCCAAATTGTGCACTACCGGTTCTGCGCGCATGGTGCATGCATGCTGTGCTCAAAGATCACACATGCAGCACTCAAAAAACACAGATTCTTCCCCAACAGCCACGCCTGTCTTCAACGGGGAAGGGACAACGGCAGAAAAACATCCTGCAGCCACGAAGTCTCCACATCTGTTTGCACCATTCAGGTGAGCCTGAGGACACAGATAAACCTCCAAGTGGCCTCAACGACTCTCTAAAAATGATGCAAATGACCAGCTGTCTGCAAGGAGTATCAATCCTTCTATCCTTCACCATCATGTCATAGCTGAAGAAGCTTCTTGGATGGGAAGCTAAATGTCTTCAAAGGTAAAAAAAAAAGAAAGAAAATCCAGTTGTCTCTTGAGAAAAGCACCTTTGGGACGAGTATTATGCATCTTTGCTGCCTTGAGTTATTAAAACGGTAAATAAAGGGGTGGAGGTATAGAAAAATCAACTAAATAAAATTAAAATAAATAGGTTATTCCTGAAACACAGGGCTTGGGCACACTTTTGAAATGTTTTTTTGGGAGGGGCAGGGAAATGTTGTAGAAGGTGGGATGGACATGTGATCATGTGAGGTGGGTGGAGCCATTTTACATATAATGGGTGGGTAGGATTTTTTTTTGTTCTCCTTTATGTTTTGCATGGAAAAGCAACAATAACTCTAATTTAACCCCTGCCTTCCAGATTTTTTTCCTACTTCAGAACCAAAAAAAAAACATGTCACCAACTGTAGATGAGCTCAAAAGCTATGGGCAGCCTTAAAGCAAACCTTCTCCCTTTCTTCAAACCATTAAAAAAATTGATATTTTAGTAGCATCAACTCTAACCCACCTCAAGTAGGTTTAGTGAATGCATATGCCACAATGCTTGATTAAGTAGCCAATGAAAGACCTGGGCAGCAAAATATGATAAATCACTAGTCTTTATTTGTTTATTTATTTTTATTATGCTGTTTCAAATTTACACATCTCATTCTCTTCTTTGACAACACTGTGACATCATTGTTACATGTACAGATCTCCATATGTTTATATTCATTTATATACATTTGTATACATTTTTCTTATCCATACTATTCTTATTCTTACTATTCAACCATTCATACCAATTGCATAGTACATAGTACATTGGTTTTTGTTTTTTTAACTAGACAAGTAAGACCTTCTAAGGGTTAAAGACTGGAATGCAACCAGAGCTCCTTTGAATAAATGAATGAATGAATGAATAAATGAATGAATGAATTCTTTATTGGCCAAGTGTGGTTAGACACACAAGGAATTTGTTTTGGTGCATATGCTCTCGGTGTACATAAAAAGAAAAGACACATTCATCAAGAATCATAAGGTACAACACTTAATGATAGTCATAGGGTACAAATAGGCAATCAAATCATATTAGGAAACAGTCAATATAAATTGTAAGGATACAAGTGACAAAGTTACAGTCATACAGTGACAGTCACAAGTGGGAGGGGATGGGTGAAACCAACGAAGAGAGGATTAATAGAAATAGCTATGCAGACTTAGTAAATAGTTGGACAGTTTGACCTCGCCTTTGCTTTGACAGCCTGTCTGAAATTCATTTGAGCTGTCATTCAATATCTACTGGACAGCCAGAGTGCTGATTTATCTATTTAAGGAGAGACAGATGTGTAATTTATTGGCGCGTGACACCAGGGACTTTTGGTCGGCAAGTGGGAGAGAACATCAAGAGGTTGTCATGCTTGGTTGAAGTCGGTTGACGTGCTATCTTTTCCACATCAATTAATCTATAGCTCAATCAGCAAGAAACAATTTCAATTGTTCCTTCTTCTTCTTTTTGCCCCAATTTGGCAAAGGAGACATTTTTCTCAAAGGTGTTAAACATTGTTTTTTTTCCCTGTCAAGTTGTCAGTGTGATTTTTTTCCCTGGTTGCAATGAATTGAGCAGAAGGCTTAGTGGAAGGATCTATTGCATTAGAGATTACATGAGGGACCTACTGTATATGTCATGCTTTGTTTTGTTTTTAGTCCCTATTTACGCTGAGACTAACATGATAGGGAACTATCATGTTTTCCCAAAAATAAGACCCTTTCTTATATTTTCGGCCATCAAAAAAGGCACCAGGTCTTATTTTCGGGGGAAGTCATCCACTGAATAACCTCACTTGTGCACGTTGCCCTGGACTCCTTTTCACTGTCAGAGGCCTTCAGGAATTTCTTCTTCTGTGGCTGGCAAGGTTTTCCTGAAGGCCTCTGCAGCTGATAACAGATCTCTGGATCAATCTGGGGCTATGTTATCAGCTAGAGAGGCCTTTAGGAAACCTTGCTGGCTGCAGAAGAAATGGGCTGGCAACACAGGTGTTGGGGTGTGTGAGGCCTGTCTACAACTGTCCAAAGGTAAGTAGTAGGGCAGCTCCACCCCCTCCCATCCACACCAGAGCTTAATTTTTACCTGTGCACTCTGGAGTGGGCAGGATCTTAATTAGGGCTTATTGGGGGGGGCTTATTTTGGGCACACGTGTAAAAATCAAGCTAGGACTTACTTTCAGGGTAGGTTGTATTTTTGGGGAAACAGGGTATACTGCATCATATATAACAATAGCCTTGGCCTTCATGGATGATTTATAATGGTTTATAATGGACCCCTCCTCAAGAAGCCTGCTCTGGACCCAGCCGTTTTGGATAACTATCATCCAGTCTCCAACCTTCGCTTTTTAGCGAAGGTTGTTGAGAGCGTGGTGGTGAAGCAACTTCCCTTGTTCCTGGAGGAGACTGATTATCTAGACCTATATCAATCAGGCTTCAGGTCTGGACACAGCAAGGAGACAGCACTGGTCGCGCTGATGGATGATCTCTGGAGGGCTCGGGACGGGGTTTTTTCCTCTGTCCTAGTCCTATTAGACCTCTCAGCGGCTTTCGATACCATCGACCATGGTATCCTTCTGTGGCGGCTCTGGGGGATGGGGGTGGGGGGCACTGTTCTGCGTTGGTTCTCCTCCTACCTCTCGGACAGCTCGCAGTCGGTGTTGACAGGAGAGCAGAGATCGGTTCCAAGGCCCCTCACTTGTGGGGTGCCACAGGGGTCAGTTCTCTCGCCTCTCCTGTTTAATATCTACATGAAAACCCTGGGGGAGATCATCCGAGGTTTTGGGGTGAGGTATCATCAATATGCAGATGATACCCAGCTTTATATCTCCACCCCAGGCCAGTTCAGTGAGGCTCTCTCTGTGATGTCCCGGTGCCTGGAGGCGCTACGGGTCTGGATGGGGAGAAATAGGCTCTAACTCAACCCGACCAAGACTGAGTGGCTGTTCTTACTGGCATCTCGATTTTCCAGTGATGTTCCATCCTTGGCCATGGGGGGAGAGGTGTTGCCCCCCGTGGATAGGGCGAGGAATCTGGGCGTCCTCCTGGATCCACAGCTCAGTTTGGAGGAGCAGGTGGGGGCTGTGGCCAGGGGGGCTTTTGCCCAGGTTCGGCTGGTTTGTCAGCTTTGCCCTTACCACAGCTGAGATGCCCTTTGAACGGTCACTCATGCGCTCGTCACTTCTAGAATCGACTACTGTAATGCTCTCTACATGGGGCTGTTCTAACTACCCAGAGGTTACAACTGGTGCAGAATGCGTCACAGGCTGTGATGGGAGTATCTCATACCCATGTTACACCCTCCCGCCGACCTGCATTGGTTGCCGGTTGCCTTCCGGGTTAATTTCAAGGTGATAGTAACAACTTATAAAGCCCTAAATGGCTTGGGTCCAGGGTACTTGCGGGAATGCCTACTGCCAGCATCACATCTCGACGCTCTGTTCGCCCACAGGAGGGGCCTCCTGGGAATACCGTCGGTCAGGCATTGTCGGCTGGCGGTTCCCAGGAAGTTACATTTTACTTTATTCTGGTTCGGTTAGAAAACCATCTGTCCCAAGGGATGCCCAAAACATTTTGGAAAAGGCTAAGAGGAGGGCAGCAAGAATCACCCAGGGTCTAAAAGCTATAGCATCTGCAAAGAAAATAGGATGAACTGAGAATGTTTAACGTCAAGAAGGTTCCAAGGTTGCAGTCTTCACATATCTGAAGGAATGTCACTCAGAACAAAGTCAGTGACCTACTGTACGGATCTAGAATGCAGGACATCGAAATAATTGACTTGGCTTACTCTCAGGCAGGAAAGCTAGGGACGGCCCAGCACAAACCAAGAGGCAAAATTCAATTCTCTCCAAGTCACATATTTATTCAGATTTGAACTAAGATGGGTCCTCCATGAAAGCTGGAAGAACCCCAAATGATCTGTTCAATATGCTTTTATACTTCATGTAGTTTGTGGGGTTGCATAAGTAAGAAAACAGCCGTTTGCATGGAAATACCGGTAGATAAAAAGCAAACGTTGCTACAACGTTGAGGTTTGTTCAGTACATTTTAGAATCAGATTTAGAAAGAAATATATTTAACAAACCGAGTTGCCCCTATCTGGAGTGGGTGCGGTGGCCTAGAGGTGGAGCAGCAGGGGTGGGATTCTACCAGTTCGCACCTATTCGCTACAACTGGTTGTTAACATTCTAAGCAGTTCGGAGAACCGGTTGTTAGAAGAAATTACTGGCCTAATCCTGTAAGGAAGGCAGGAAGGAAACATTCTGGTGTTGCTTACAGAAACTGCCTCTCCATTAACCCTTATTACATTCTTGGCAGGACTAGACTTCCTGTCTCAGGAACTTCTCTGGAGTTCTTTTTTTCCCCTCCTTTGCTGGTACTTTGCTTGTGTGGAGTGACCATTCAGAGTTACAACGGCACTGAAAAAAGTGACTTATGATCATTTTTCACACTTACGACTGTTGCAGCATCCCCACAGTCATGAGAGGCCAGGCGAGGAGATGCATGCCTCGATGTGAGCGATATTGAGTTGGCCACACCCAGCCAATAACATGACCACCAAGCCATGTCCACTCAGTCACATGACCACCAAACCACGCCCACCACCTAAGCCATGCCCACAAAACCAGTTGTTAAAAAATTTGAATCCCACCCCTGTGGATCAGCCACCTCACAATCAGGAGGCTGTGAGTTTGATTCTAGGTAGCAGCATATAATTCTCTCTCCGGGCACACTGAGAATGTATCTGCTGAACAAAACTCCGGACTGGCAACAGGAAGGGCATCCGGCCATTCAAAAACTCTGCTAGCTCCATTCAGTTGCCCAGACGTCACCCCACAAGGGATTATGGGGTCGTTAAATGAAGATGATGAGTTTCTATCATGTTCCTCCTGAGCTGTGGACAATTACATATAATTACAATTCGTTTCTTCTTTTTATTTCAGCCATTTCAATATAGGTAGTCCTCAACCTACAACAGTTCATTTAGTGACAGTTCAAAGTTACAACGGCATTGAAAAAAGTGACTTAGGATCATTTTTCATACATCCATTGCAGCATCCCCATGGTCACTTGATTAAAATTCATACTCTTGGCAACTGACTCATATTTATGACAGTTGCAGTGTCCCAGGGCTACGTGATCCCTTTTGCAACCTTCTGACAAGCAAAGTCAGTGGGGAATCCAGATTCACTTAACAACCATGTGACTCACTTAACAATGGAGGCAAGAAAGGTCATAAAAAGGGGCCAAAACTCACTTAACAAATGTCTCATTTAACAACAGAAATGTTGAGCTCAATTGTGGTCATAAGTCAAGATCCTTTAACATTTATCATTTTTACTTTATTGTATAAAATACAAAGACGAAAAGAAAATCAGAAATTAAGAGAGGGAAAGGGAACAGTGAAAGGGGTGTGTGAGATACATGGGGGAAGAGAAAAAGAAAGAAAAGGGGACATTGATTTCCAACTCTTCCTGTTAAACACATTAAACTTCAACTTTTTGCTCTTACACACTGATATATAACTAGCCATTCCTACAACAAATCTTTCTAATCAAGAAAAAGCAAGGTCAGAGTTTCATTTTTTTTTCTTCACAAGCACAAATTCCAGAAAGGATATCCAAATAATTGATTGCTTATTGTACCCTATGACTATTATTAAGTGTTGTACCTGATGATTCCTGACTCTTGACGAATGTATCTTTTCTTTTATGTACACTGAGAGCATTTGCACCAAGACAAATTCCTTGTGTGCCCAACCACACTTGGCCAATAAAGAATTCTATTCTATTCTATTCTATTCTATTCTATTCTATTCTATTCTATTCTATTCTATTCTATTCTATTCTAAAGACTGTAACTTTGTCGCTTGTATCCTTACGATTTATATTGACTGCTTCCTAGTATGATTTGATGGCTTATTGTACCCTATGACTATTATTAAGTGTTGTACCTGATGATTCTTGACTCTTGACGAATGTCTCTTTTCTTTTATGTACACCGAGAGCATTTGCACCAAAGACAACTTCCTTGTGTGTCTAATCACACTTGGCCAATGAAGAATTCTATTCTATTCTCTTTCCATAAAATAGTCAATTTAACCATTCCTGCTTTATCTTCATAAGCCAAGATTCTTGATCACCATAATCTTGATCAACACTACCAAAAGGCATTTTCTAGTTGACTCTTTTTTTTAATAAAGGTTTTTTTTAAAACATACTTCAATATCATTTCATGGACAGGGTGGCATCTGAGTGTCATTCATTTTGGTACAAAAGTAAGGTTAATGCAAATAAAAATTACTACATTAATCAGACTGACATGATCTAATGTTATTATACGTATCTGTAGTAGCACATAATCCTTCATTTTTCAGTTATTCAGTATTTGCTACATCCTTCTGATAATAAGTAAGAGCATTATTTTTGAACATACCTAATAACACCCTTTTTCTAAATCTAGTCTTAACCTCTAACATTCATTTTAAATGCATTATGTAAAAATATGTATCACAATATTCCCCCTATTTCTACTTTTAATCTATTCTAATTTTTAATACAGCCAGTCTTCTTCATTTTTTAAAGAGTCCTTCATAATCTCCCATTCTCTTGGGATGTTTCATTTCTTCTCTTCTTGGCTTGCCTCCTATATGGGAGGCAAGTCTAGCTGACTCTAAAGAACAGCATTTAAGAATACTAAATTTGATAGCAGGATCACTAATTTAGAGAAATGACACCCTTATTTTCACCGGTTGTGTTACCACTTCTGGGAATCCGTCTTTTTGATCTAGATTCTTGGTCTGAGCAAGATTTGGTCTCATTGGTCTAGTAGGTCTTCAAACTTGATTAGTTAGGTATTAACTCCCAGAATTCCTCCTCCAAGTCATGTTAGCTCAGGAATTCTGGGAGTTGAAGTCCACAAGTCTTAAATTTGCCAAGTTTGAAGACCCTGGGTCTAAAGCAGTGGTGACTAACCCTTTTGGGACCCATGCCGATAATTGCACGCACACTTGCCTGCTCGTGCTTGTGTGCCATCACCCAGAAGGCAATGCGCGCGGGCCCCCCCATGCCTCCTGCGCATGCGCGGCATGACCACGTGACTCCACGCCTGCGCAAGTTTAACCCCCAACGCACATGTGCTTCTGTGCATGCATGAGTGTCTCCTGCACACCACCATGCCCCTGCACACGCATACCAGATACCTGACAGTCAGCTGGCAGGCATGTGGCGTGCGCGCGCATGCGCAGTAACCTTTTCTGGGCAAGTGCTCGCATGCCGGAAGTAATGGCTCTGTGTGCCACTTCTGGCACACATGCCATAGGTTCACCACCATGGTCTAAAGGGACCTTCTTGATCTCTATGTTTGTGGACCTTCAGGAGGATGAACTAATTTTTCTCCACTTTGTGTGGGGAGATTATAATTGTGACAAGACAGGTAATCCTCGACTTACGGGTGCAATTGAGCCCAAAATTTCTGCTGTTAAATGAGACATCTGTTAAGTGAATTTTGCCACATTTTCCGACCTTTCTTGACACAGTTGTCAAAGGAATCAGTGCAGCTATTAAGTTAGCGACACGATTGTTAAGTGAATCTGGCTTCCCCACTGACTTTGCTTGTCAGAAGGTCACAAAAGGGGGTGACATGACCCCAGGACATTGTCATAAGTACATGCCAGTTGCTTAGCATCTGAATTTCGATCACGTGTCCATAAGGATGCTTCAACGGTCATAAGTGTGAAAAACAGTCATAAGTCACTTTTTTTCAGTGCCATTGCAACTTTAAACAGTCGCTAAATGAACTGTTGTAAGTCAAGGACTATTTGTAATGCAGATTCCTCTACAAGCATTTCCTGTTTCACAATAGCAGGAAATGTGGTAACAACCTGGCTAATATATTTACCTGTCTCATCATAAAGGTAAAGGTTCTCCTTGCACATCCATGCTAGTTATTTCAGGCTCTAGGGGGTGGTGCTCATCTCCATTACAAAGCCAAAGAGCCAACGCTGTCCGAAGACGTCTCCGTGGTCATGTGGCCTGCATGACTAAATGCCAAAGGCACACAGAACACCGTTCCCTTCCCTCTCCACCTCACTAACCTGCTTTTCAGCTCTGTTCTCCTATGCAGGGCAACAAAAGAAGACCCAGCCAATCAGCTGGGACTTGGGAGGCAGAGAATAGATAGGGGTGGGGCCAGTCAGAGGTGGGATTTGCCGGTTCTCTGAACTACTCAAAATTTCTGCTACGGGTTCTCCAGAAGTGGTCAGAACCGGCTGAATACCATCTCTGCTCATCTCCGTTACAAAGGCGAAGAGCCAGCACTGTCCGGAGACGTCTCCATGGTCATGTGGCTGGCATGACTAAACGCCAAAGGCGCATGGAACCCTGTTACCTTCCCACCAAAGTGGTCCCTCTTTTCCTACTTGCATTTTTTACATGCTTTCGAACTTCTAGGTTGACAGAAGCTGGGACAAGTAACGGGAGCTCTCTCCGTTATGCAGCGCTAGGGATTCAAACCGCCGAACTGCTGACCTTTCTGATCAACAAGCTCAGCATCTTAGCCACTGAGCCACCGCGTCCCTGTCTCATCATACTTTGGATCAAATATTTTATTCTTAGGCATTGCGAGAACAAAAAAGAAACTGCCACAGAGGGTGAGGAATGTTAGGAGGAAATTCTGCAAAGCAGACATATTTTCTAGGAGAAGAAGAAGAAAAGGAAAAGAAATTCTCTGGACGCCTGTTTACACAAAATTGTTCTCCCGAGACTTTTTCATTCCACTCCATTTGACACTAAAAAACAAACTAATACACAAACAAATGCAAAAAACCTTTAATGCTAATGCAGAGAAGCCTGCTCAGGTCAAACATGTGCAAACGTGTTAGTGGAATTTAAATATTTATATATATGTGATGATCTTTTGGGAGGGGAGTGTTGGGAGCTGCTGTTGTATGACAGGAGAAAGCAACGTGTGTTTTAGGGCTCTGTTTGAGAAATTTCTCTGAGAAATATTCTGCATTTCCCAAGTCACCAAGCTCTGAAAATGGATATTTCAATAATGTCTTGATAGAAGAGAATCTATGTAGCTCAGGGTTGAAATCTGGAGTGCTTGGTGCTTTCTGAGCTTGGTTGTTTTGATGCAGGTATTTTATTACTCAACTAGATAACATCATTAGTGCTTATCATATGTCCTTGTAGCATTGATGATGTTACCTAGTTTGGTAATGAAATGTCTGTAAGAAAACAATATATATATTTATATGGGAGTTTCCTGATACTCCCATGTTATGCCCCTCCTGCGTGAGCTGCATTGGTTGCCGGTTGCCCTCCGGGTGCGATTCAAGGTTCTGACATTAACATTCAAAGTCCTTCATGGCACGGGTCCGGGGTACTTGCGGGAGCGTCTCCTGCCGATATCAAATACCGGTCGCCCTGTGCGAGCACACAGACTGGGACTCCTCGGGGTGCCGTCCGCACAACAATGTCGGCTGGCGGTGCCCCGGGGAAGGGCCTATTCTGTATCGGCTCCTGCCTTATGGAACCAGTTACCCGTTGAGCTCCGCTGGCTCCTCGATCTCCTCTTTTCCGACGTGATCTAAAAACCTGGTTGTTTTTACAGGATGGGCTGGACTGATCTCCTGGGGGAGAGGGTGGGATTTAATTCGATTTTAATTCGATTTTATAGTTGTATTTTGGCTTGTCTAGTTTAATTTCTTTTTAAATAATTTATTGTTCTGTGTTTTTATCTGTGAACTGCCCCGAGTCCTTTTGGAGAGTGGCAGCATACAAGTCAAAATAAAATAAAAAATAAAATAAATATTTCTTACAGACATTTCATTACATATATACATACATACATACATACATACATACATACATACATACCTTAAGTTTTTGCGGGTATTTATATGTATGGTATTCAGCTTTGTTCAGGTATTTTCCCACGTCATTATAGTTGTGCTTTTAAAGTTGTAGCGACTTTTCGGCAGAATCTCATATGTCATCATCAGGCTTGTGTATTGGGTTCATCTATGTGTCAGGCTTTCACAGCCATTTCAGTTTTAAATTTGGTGCT
Organism: Naja naja; assembly: GCA_009733165.1. Taxonomy (NCBI): domain Eukaryota; kingdom Metazoa; phylum Chordata; class Lepidosauria; order Squamata; family Elapidae; genus Naja; species Naja naja. The sequence continues at coordinate 56,053,068 of CM019152.1, read as the reverse complement.
AGCCTCGTGCTTTGTTAGAATGATTTTTCTTCATCCTGATTGGTTGGGAGTCTTGGCCTGTGTTTATTGGTCTTGATATATATATATATATATATATATATTTGTTTTCGTAGACTTCTCCCAGGAGAACGAAGCTGAAGACACCAGCCTGAAGATGACGGATGAGATTTCGTCGAAACGTTGCCAAGGTATTCTCAATCTTACACGGGACAAGACCCGAATACACCAAGACCTACGTATATATATATATGTATACACACACACACACACACACACACACACACGGGTGGAATCCGACAGGGTTAACTACCAGTTCGGTGATTTACAATGTGCTTCCCTGCACGCTGTGTGTGTGTGTATGTAAATCTTCGTCAGCTTCCTACCTGGACAGTCGAGCAGCGCTGCGTGCAGGGAAGCAGCATTTGAAAAAACACTTTTTTCCTGCTTTTTCAACCACAGGTGTGCCTCGCACGACAGCTGAGGTTGAAAAAGCAGGAAATAAAGGTCAGGTAAGAGCCCGGGTGGGAGGCTGGGCCAAAACAGCAGCAGACATAGAACCGGTTCTATGTCTGCTGCTCTTCACAGCTACTGGTTCTACAGAGCCGGACAGAACCGGTAGAATCCCACCTCTGTATGTGTGTGTGTGTGTCTGTGTCTGTGTGTGAATGTGTGTGTATGTATGTGTGTGTGTGTGTATATCTATCTATCTATCTATCTATACACACACACATACATACATACATACATATATATATACTCCTTCTCCACCTCACCCCCCCCCAAATATTTGACTAAAGGTAACAACCTTTAGTTGAATTTAACAAGCACAATTCAGAGTGGGAACTTGGTTATTCAGTGAAGCAGTTACTAAATGAGAAATCATGTGACCACGACTGTGCAGGAAATTCTATACCATTTCAGACAAGTGATTGTCCAGTCTCTTCTTCAAAACCACCAATGATGGACCACCCACATCTTCCGAAAGCAAACTGTTTGTCCTCCCTGTTAGGAAGTTTCTCCTTAATTCCACGTTGCTCCTCCCCTTGATTCGTTTCCATCCCTTGTGTTATGTATGTAGGTTTGAATGTCATTGGTTTAGTTTGAATTGTTCTTGTAAAATGTCAAATAGGATTGGTTTAAAAAGCGCGGGAAAACCCTGCACTCTGATTGGCTGGCAACTACGGCTGCTGGCTATAAGTAGCAGCTGTAGCCCAGCCAAGTCGGGTCCATTTGTGCTGTAGTCACTTAATAAACTCTTCACTGAAGCTCTTCGCGTCTGACTCTTCATGCAAACTTAACACCTTGTTTCTTGTCCTGCCCTCTCTGGTGCTTTGGAGAATAAATTGACCCCCTCTTCTCAGTGGCAGCCCCTCAAATCCTGGAAGACGGCTGTCATGTTCTCCCCTGGTCCTTCTTTTCTCTACCCAAATCCTGCAACCGTTATTCATCTATTTTTGCCTCCAGGCCTTGAATCTTCTTAGTTGCTCTTCTTTGCCTCTGTTTTATACAATCCAAACTTCTTTAATTCAGTCAGCTCGTTGGATGAGAAACTAAACATTTTCAAAGGAAAAATAACCTAAGAAAGTCCAGTTGTCTTTTTTGGGGGAAAAAAAACAACAAAACAAATTGTCTTTGGGGCAACCGTGACCTAGATGATTGAGTATCTCCACAGACATTTATCCTCGAGGAACACAATGGCAAGGATGGCAGGATTCAAGCTGATATTTCTTCTGGGGGTTTCTTACATACGTGATTTAACTCCTTGCCTGCCCCACACCTCGGTACCTTAAGCATAAAAATGGAACTCTGATTCTCTTTTCTCTTTTTCGTTTACAGTCATTCTTGACTAAGTGAAGGAGATAACCTGAGGCTGCTTGACACTGACTTAACAGGCAGCCACTGCCTCCCATCAATCACTCAGCCAAATGTTCTCTCCGGCAGATACTAGTTGCGCCATGCTTCCCTGGCGGTTTAGTGCACATGGTTTTGGCAGCAGCAGAGACCTGTCAGAAGCTTCTGGCCATGATAAGCAAGGATGTCGATGAGAAGTGACAGTTAAGCAGCCCAGGCGATCTGGGGAGGGTTGCAAAATGGCCGGATAGAATTGGTTTGGAAGGGCAAGCTTTGATCTGTCTCTGCAGTGGCTGGCAAACATCTGATTTCAGCTATGAATGCAGGCTATGTGGAATCTATTGTCTTAAGTAGGAACTCGCCAGCTACGCATGGTGGAAATTTCAAGTTCCAATTCTGAATTCACTCAGGAAAGAGGAGGAAAAATAACTTTGTTGTTGTTTTTCAGCACCTATCCAGGGTGGATCCTACATGTTAAATGTTAAACTTAAAGGAGCTTTGGTGGCTCAGGCTGTTAATGCCTGCTCTTAAGATCCAGCTGTCTACAATTACTGTAGGCTCGAATCCCACCAGGCTCAAGGTTGACTCAGCCTTCCATCCTCTCTGGGTAGGTAAATTGAGGACCCAAGATTGTTGGGGGCAATTAGCTGACCTTGTAAAAATGTCGCTTAGTAATAAGCAGGCATATACAATGGAATGAAGGCTATTGCTGAGCGCATTGGGTTGTGCTAAAATTGTAAGCACCCTGAGTCTTCGGAGAAGGGCGGCATATAAATGTAATTTAAAAAAAAAACTTATGCTGTTGTTGTTGTTACTTGCAAAGTTGTGTCCGACCCATCGTGACCCCATGGACAATGTTCCTTCCTATCCTCTACCATCTTCTGGAGTCCATTTAAGCTCACATTGACTGTTTCAGGGACTCCATCCAGCCACCTCATTCTCTGCCGTCCCCTTCTTCTTCTTTTGCCCTCAACTGTTCCCAGCATTCGGCTCTTCTCCAATGAGTCCTTCCTTCTCATAAGGTGGCCAAAGTATTTGAGTTTCATCTTCAGGATGTGGCCTTCTAAAGAGCAGTCAGGGTGGATCTCCTCTAGGGCTGACCGGTTGGATGGCCTTGCAGTCCAAGGGACTCGCAGGAGTCTTCTCCTCCAGCACCAGAGTTCAAAGGCCTCCATTCTTTGGTACTCAGCCTTCCTTACAGTCCAACTTTCCCAGCCATACATTGCAACTGGGAAAACCAGAGCCTTGACTATACGCAGTTTTGTTGGCAGGGCGACGTCTCTGCTTTTTAGTATGCTGTCTAGATTTGCCATAGCTTTCCACCCCAGGAAAAAGCATCTTACAATGTTAAACTTACTTGGTCTCTTTTTCCTCTTTTTTGTACACTTTCTTGTCTTTTCTTTTTTGTTCTTTTGTTGCTGTAAGGGTTGAATGTATACTTTTGTTTTGATTTGCTGTTTGTCTGTTTTGCATTTTACTTTTTAAGATAAAACTCTGCATTGGCAACAAGAAGGGCATTCGGCCAGTAAATAATCAGCTCCATTCAGTTGCCCAGACTCCACCCTGCAAGGGATTGAAAGAAGAAGAAGATGATAAAATGATAAATAATATTTTTTAAAATGGGAGGTGGGGGAGGACTATGTTCTAAAATCCAAGGGAGTTGCTTTTGAACCATCTCAAAGGTGCTTTTTTTCTTTTCTAAAAGGTGACTGGACTGTTTTTTCCTTGAGGAAGACATTTTGCTTCTCAACCAAGAAGCATCATTAGTTCTTGGATTGGTTGATGAACTGATGAAGCTTCTTGGATGAGAAGTGAAATGTCTTCTTCCTCAAGGAAAAATAAACAGTCCAGTTGCCTTTTGGAAAAAGGATCTTTGAGACAACTATGACCTGTGGAGACAACTATCTCCACAGAGTTTTGAACCATCCTTGGCAAGATGAACCATAGGTCTGATTTTAAAAAAAAGTAAAGGTTTCCCCTGACCAGTCATGTCTGGCTGTAGGAGTCAGTGCTTATCTCTGTTTGCTAGCCAAGGGAGCCAACATTGTCCAAAGAAACTTCCATAGACATGTGGCCAGAATGACTGTATACTGAGGAGCACGGAACACTGTTACTGTCCAACCAAAGTGGTATCTATTTATCTACTCAAGTTTTCATACTTTTGAACCAGAGCTGGTACTCAGCAGGTTCTGACCAGTTCTGGAGAACCGGTAGCAGAAATTTTGAGTAGTTTGGAGAACTGGCAAAGACCACCTCTGACTGGCCCCGCCCCCATCCATTCTCTGCCTCCCAAGTCCCAGCTGATCACCTGGGTCTTCTTTTGTTGCCCTGCCCAGGAGAATGGAGCTGGAAAGTAGGTTAGTGGGATGGGGAGAGAATGGGATTTTACAGTGTCCTTCCCCCAGGAATAGGGTGGGAATGGAGATTTTACAGTATCCTTCCTCTGCCACACCCACTAAGCCACGCCCACAGAATCAGTAGTAAAACAATTTGAATCCCACCACTGTTTTGAACTGCTAGGTGGCCAGGAGCTGGGGCAAGGAATGGGAGCTCACCTAGTTACCTAGTACTTGGGTCTCAAACTGTCAACCTTCCAGTTGACAGCACAGTGTCTTAACAACTAGGGCACCATGCCCCTCTGCTCTGTTTTAGTCTACTCCTAAAATAGCAATTGTAATCAGCACAATGGGAGGCTCTTGTCAGGAACTGCTCCTAAAACATTTGGGTTTGTGTCTTCAGATACATGAGAAGGCTTGAGTGCTTTTGGATGAAGGACACCTAATACAGGTAAAAGTAACATCATGTCCAACTCCAGAGGGCAGAGCTCATCTCCATTTCCTAGGTGAGGGAGCCAGCATTGTCCAAAGATGCTTCCATGGTCATGTAGCCAACATGATTATACACTAAAACGTACAGAATGCTGTTACTGTTCCATCAACGTGGTACTTATTTATCTACTTGCATTTACATGCTTCCAAACTGCTAGGTTGGCAGGAGCTGTGGCAGGAATGGGAGCTCACCCCATCACATGATGCTTGGGTCTCGAACCGCTGATTTTCCAGTCGACGTACTTCTGCTTTATCTTTGACTTTATGAAGTTTGCAGGTTCAAGCCCAAAGATCTCCAGTTAGTAAGATCAGAAATCAAACGATGATTCTGACCAAGGAGAAGTATTGTCAGAGAAGATAATATTACCTTCGATGGGCATCTATCTACGGTTGACAGATATTGGTAGAAAGGGCTATGAAGTTAGCTTTATAGTCCTAAGAGGGCTTGAAAATTTCAGTGGTCCCAGATGCAGTTGGAAGGGTTGGTTTATTGGATTTCTGGATTGCTCTCCGTTTAAAAAATTCACAGAGCAATTTACCAAACCAAATAAAAGAAAAAGGCAAGAATTATTTATCGTTCTTATTATAAACACCCTGGCAACTTGCAAACACAGGGAAAGGGACAAAGTTCCCAGATGTAGTGATGCATCTGGGGAAGACAATCAATGCATCTCCAGAAGGGGAGAAGTCACAATCAAGAAGGCCATTACGGCTGATCCCTAGTGGTGATGCCCAACATCACCAAGAGTAGTAGGGCACTTCTAAATCTCCAGTACAGTGTAGGGAAAAGGATACCAAGGAATGAGGCACATCACTCAAACATGCCACCCATGTTCTTGGCAACTCAGTTGCCATTTTGCATGCCCAAGCATAATTCCAAGTGTTGTTCCTTAGTTAAGGTAAAGGTAAAGATTGCCCTTGCACACACATGCTAGTCATTTCTGGATCTAAGGGGCGGCGCTCATCTCTGTTACAAAGCTGAAGAGCCAGTGCTGTACGAAGACGTCTCTGTGGTCATGTGGCTGGCATGACTAGACACCAAAGGCGCACAGAATGCTGTTACCTTCCCACCAAAGATGGTCCCTATTTTTCTACTTGCATTTTTATGTGCTTTCGAACTTCTAGGTTGGCAGAAGCTGGGATAAATAACGGGAGTCACTCTGTTACGCAGCGCTACGGATTCGAACCGCCAAACTGTTGACCTTTTTGATCAACATGCTCAGCATCTTAGCCACTGAGCCACCACGTCCCTTCATTCCTTGGCCAAAAACTCTTGGGCCAGGATATCTGAAAAATGCCTACTTTCTCATAAATGAAGATACGTTCTGTCATTTGTGAATCTGTTGGAACAGAAATTGTCTGGATGGACATTCATGATAAGCAGTCAATGTTATGTGACACAGATTTTGTTGACAGGAATTCAACCTTGTTTTCACTTGTTGGATGCCCATTTCAGGAAACTCTTCTTTTTCTCACTCTCTATGACAGTGGGGGAAAGAGAGGCAATTACCAGCAGCGTGTAAAGGAATAACAGGAGAACCTGTTATTCTATGGCAGAACCTCAGCTCCCAACAGACCCAGCTGCTGTGGCTGGCAGTGAAGGATGCTGTGTGCTGTAGTTTGGCAACATCAGGAAGCTTACAAGTTGCATACCCTTTTGTATGGTTATGGTAAATTCACACCTGACATATTCTCTCCTTTGAGGTGCCATCAGCTTACTTGACATTGAGACTTCTTATGCTCTTCCACCCCATTCCATTTTTTCTTGTTGTTCTGTTCCATTACTCTACTCTACTCTACTCTACTCCACTCCGCTCCACTCCACTCCACTCCACTCTTTGCTGATTTGTTCTGTGCTGTTGTTCCATTATTCCATTTCAGTGTAGTCCAGTCCATTGTTTCCTGTTTTGTTCTGTTCCATTCTATTATTCTAGTCTAGTCTAATTGAGTCCTATTCTATTCTATTCTATTCTACTCAGAAGTGGTATTCAGTAGGTTCTGACCAGTTCTGGAGAACCGGTAGCAGAAATTTTGAATAGTTTGGAGAACTGGCAAAACCACCTCTGACTGGAGATTTTACAGTATCCTTCCCCTGCCATGTCCATCAAGCCACGCCCACAGAACTGGTAGTAAAAAAATCTGAATTCCACCACTGATTCTATTCTATTCTGTTCTGTTCTCTTCTGTTCTGTTCTCTTCTGTTCTGTTCTGTTCTCTTCTGTTCTCTTCTGTTCTCTTCTGTTCCGTTCCATTCCATTCCATTCCATTCTTTCCTGTTGTTCTGTTCCATTATTGTACTCTGCTCTACTCTATTCTCTGCTCTGCTCCACTCCACTCTTTCCTGTTTTGTTTTGTTCTGTCCTGTTCTGTTGTTCCATTATTCCATTCCATTCCAGTCCATTCTTTCTTGCTTTGTTCTGCTCTGTTCTACAATCCTAATCTAGTATAATTAAGTTGAATACTATTCCATTCCATTCCATTCTGCATTCTATTCTGTTCTGTTCCCAACCCCAGGTTGATTCTCAGCAGCACCCAATGTAACTAAAACAAAACCCAAGGAAAAAAAACAACACAAAATAAATAAATAGGATGGGATCTGGCCACTCAACACACATCCAACAAGATGCTTCATCCACCTTAACCCAACAACAGCCACGTTTTCAAAGCCTTCTGGAATTATATCAGATTAGGAGGCTTTGAAGTAGCAACAATACTCCGATAAGCATTGGAAGAATATTTACAATTCTGACAATCTGCTAAAGCTCTTCCTAGGTAAATATTTATTAGGCATTATGGGAAATACAATTTGAAGCTTAAGGCGCCAGAAATTCACTAGAAGTAGTTCCAAGGCAAGATTTTTTTTTGGTCAAACCTCATCACAAACCATCTATGTGCTATTGTGAGTCCTGATTTGCCCCCCTCCTCCCTGAGTGTTATTAAGCCCCAAAATTACAATTTGTCAGTCAATGAATCCTTTGTAGCATGGCTCCACTCTCTTTTGTTTTAAGCTGCGAGGCAGTTGAAGTAGTCTTAACAAACCTGTCACATTTCTAAGTTGTATTATCAGACTTCATCTCCTTTGAACTGTGTCATAGTTGCAGGAATAAATGGGGGACTCTCTTGTCAACAGCTTTTAATTTGCTCAGACAGCCATCACTAAAACCTCCTTTAGACACCTGCCATGTTTCCGATAACAACAACAGAAGTGTAAATCACATAGATATAACGGGCATCTGGAGACGAAAGGTGGTTAAATGTACACCATTTCTTCTCTCCAATTTTAATTTAAAAAGAGTAGGTGTGCAATTATGTTGGGTGCTTGGAATCAGATTGGAATTTAGTTGTTTTCCAATTAAGTATCGCTATTAATACAGGGATGCGGTGGCTCAGTGGCTAAGATGCTGAGCTTGTCGATCAGAAAGGTCGGCAGTTTGGCGGTTCGAATCCCTAGCGCTGCATAATGGAGTGAGCTCCCGTTACTGGTCCCAGCTTCTGCCAACCTAGCCGTGTGAAAGCATGTAAAAAAAAGGCAAGTAGAAAAATAGGGACCTCTTTGGTGGGAAGGGAACAGTGTTCCGTGTGCCTTCGGCATTTAGTCATGCCGGCCACATGACCACCGAGACGGCTTCGGACAGCGCTGGCTCTTCGGCTTTGTAACGGAGATGAGCACCACCCCCTAGAGCCAGAAACAACTAGCACGTGCGTGTGAGGAGAACCTTTACCTTTACTTTATTAATACAGAGCATGTAGTTTACAAATGAATCTTTGGTGTATAGAGTTCTGGAGAAAAGCGGAAGGAATGGGGAAGAAAAGGAGAGAAGGAATGGGAGAAGAGAAGGAGGAGGAAAGGTGGAAGGAGGGAAGAAAGAGAAAGGGAAAGGAATGAAGAGAAAGAATAATACCAGTTTGGTGTAGTGGTCAAAAGCACAGCCGTACAAACCGGGACACCACCACACAATGAAAAGGCTGTTGAGACTCTAGAAAGAGTGGAGAGAAGAGCAACCAAGATGATTAGGGGACTGGAGGCTAAAACATATGAAGAATGTGTTAAGTTTGCATGAAGAGTCAGACGCGGAGTGCTTCAGGGAAGAGTTTATTAGTGACTACAGCTCATAACAGACCCAATTTGGGCTGCTGCTACTTATAGCCAGCAGCCCGGTTGCAAGCCAATCAGAATGCAGGGTTTTTCCCGCACTTTTTAAACCAATCATTTCTGACATTTTACAAGAACAGTTCAAACTTAACCAATGACATTCAAACCTGCATACAAAACAGAACGGTTGCAGGAACTGGGCATGGCTAGTCTAGTGAGGAGAAAGACCAGGGGAGACAGGATAGCAGTCTTCCAATAGTTGAGGGACTGCCACAGAGAGGAAGTGGGCAAGCTATTCTCCAAAAAACCTGAAGGCCAGACAAGGAATAATGGATGGAAACTGATCAAGGAGAGATTCAATCTGAAAATAAGGAGAAATTTTCCGACAGTGAGAACAATCAACCAATGGAACAGAAGTTGCCTTCGGAAGTTGTGGGAACTTCAACACTGGAGGCTTTCAAGAAGAGACTGGACTGCCATCTGTCAGAAACGGTGTAGGGTCTGGACTAGATGACTAGAGTTGGCCTAGATGACTTACAAAGTCCCTTCCAGCTCTGTTCATCTGTATCTTACCACTACCAACATAACATCACCATCAACCTCATCAGAAACCAAGAAACAGTAAGCTGAAGTCCTGCCATAGGAAGTGGGCAAATTGCTTCTGAAAAACTTCTGTTGCCAAGAAAATTTCAAGAACTTGTCATCTAGTCACCGGGAGTCAATAATGCCTTGACTTGAAGGACAAACACCCAGGGAGACACACGTAGTGCCCAACTGTTCTATAAGAAATTACCTTTTTGCTCCCAGACTGAAGAGAGTTTATTATTTTCTACCACTTTCAGTGACTCTAATGAAATCTCTTTTTTCCTCTTGTCCATTTGTAGTGAATTTGAGCTTTGAAAATTCTGTAGACTGTTTTTCCCACTTGAAATACGATCGAGATACCATCAGTCGGTCACTCATTCAATAATTCGATGATCATCTCAAGATAAAGTGATTGAGAAGAGACGTTCAATCAATCAGAATAGAGCTGGAAGGGACCTTGGAGGTCTTCTAGTCCAGCCCCCTGCTCAAGCAGGACATCCTATACCGTTTCAGACAAATGGCTGTCCAGTCTCTTCTTGAAATCTTCTAGTGATGGGGCACCCACGACTTCTGGAGGCAACTTGTTCCACGGGTTAATTGTTCTGACTGTCAGGAAATTTCTCTTTAGTTCTAGGTTGCTTCTCTCCTTGATGAGTTTCCAACCATTTGTTTCTTATCTTACCTTCTGCTGCTTTGGAGAATAAGTTGACCCTGTCATCTTAGTAGGAGCCCCTCAAATACTGGAATACTGCTATCATGTCACCTCTAATCCTCCTTTTCTCTAGACTAGCCATATCCAATTCCTGCAACCATTCTTCATATGTTTTAGTCTCCAGGCCTTTAATCATCTTAGTTTTATGGACTGAGGATGGCTTCTTATTTTTACACTCTAACCATTCCCAAGTATAGAGTTTTCTCCCTAGCTCGTTTCAACGTCTTGCCCTCAGCACTACTGGACGGGCGATTTAAGAGGCTCCCGATTAGCGAGCGGCTATGCCCCTGTGATAGAGCTGAGGTTGAAACTGGGGAGCATGTCTTTTTATACTGCCCTGTGTATAACGCAGGCAGGACTAAGTTACTGTCTCTCCTTGAAATAGACCCCTCCAGACCCATTGCTAGTAATTTGTTCTTATATTGTCTAGGGGATGGCTCTTCATACATCACTTCTCAGGTTTCCCAAAAAAAATTTTAAGAGCTGTAACCATCAGAGGAGAACACTATAATTCTCCTCAGTCAAAGTTTCTGGTGATCAATTGTTCATGATTTTATTTTTCCCATGTTCTTTTTTTTATTATACTTGTATTTTGGTCTGTGACCGCAAGAAATTAAATAAATAAATAATTATTTATTTATTAATTAATTTAATTAATTTATTAATTTTATTAATTTATTAATTTAATAATTAATTATTTATTTATTTATTCGACTTATATGCCACCCCCTCTCCAAAAGGACTCGGGGCGGCTTACAAAATAAAAACACACAACAATAAATTAGTTAAAACCAGATTAAACAATCAAGCCGAATTAACACTAAAATTGCAGAATTAAAAACTCTAAAAAGACCACCCCACCCCAGGGTCACAGCCGGTTGGTTAAACAACCAGGTCTTCAGGTGCGGAAAGTCGGAGGTCAGGGGCCGAGCTCAGGGAAGTTGATTCCACAGGTCAGGGCAACAGAGTAGGCCCGTCGTCGAGGACGCCAGCCGGCACTGTCCGGCTGCGGGACCCAAGAGCCTGTCTGTGGGATCGTACAGGGCGGTTGGTGTTCGATGTCGGCAGCAGTCGCTCCCTTAAATAATAGGGACCCATGTCGTGAAGGACTTTGTATGTTAAAGATAGAACCTTGAACCTCACTCGGAGCGCAACCGGCAACCAATCATCTTAGTTGCTCTTCTTTGCACTGTTTAATAACTTATTTAATAACATATATAACATACGTTGTTATGTTACATTGCCTTTCACCAAGCGGAACTTCTGATTATTGGTCTTGGTATAATTGTTTTAAATCCTTTTAGCCCGTGCTATTTGAATAGAGAATGCCTTCATACCATATAATTAATTCCAGTTCATTGTAGAACATTAACACTCATTACCTTTCTTTGATCCTTAACATTCCAGAGAGGTCTACAAGAATAGTCCACAATTCTAACATCTTATGTTGAGACCCTCATCCCCATTCAGGGAGTTAATCCCCTTGTTTGTTTACAAAGGATGAGTTGTTGTCTCAGGATGAATAATTAATTGCACAAAGAGAGTGTCTTAGATGCAAAGAGTAATTAATGGCCCATTCCATGCAAGCTACCTCAGCATTAAGGAGTCTCACAGATCAAAGATGGAGAACGTAGAAGGAATATTTACGAACAGTAGGATAGAATATGTGATATTTATAATTTGCAGCAGAGCAGGAAATAAATTGCCCTCAGTTTGTATCTCTACCCTTGTCCATAAATGCACCAGTTGCAGTTTGGGTGAAGATAGCCTTCGCTCATCTCCCAGAGCTCCAAAGTCATAAAGAGCAACTATCTGGAGCACTTGTGGGCAATCCAAAATCCTGTCCTTGTCTGAAGAGTGTAGGAAGCCCCGCCCCTTTTCCAGAGTAAAATATTTGTCAGCTTTGGAAGCCATATTGACACCAGATGCTTCCACATTGCCACCTTCTTGAGCCTGGGAAAATGGAAGGGGAGAATTTCTTGGAGTGTATGTGGTTAGACATAACAGCATTTTTCTTCTAAGTCAAGGTCATGTTATTTCTGCACCTGGGTGAGAGGAAGTCTCAAATTGAGGCAAATGGTGATTGGGGCATGTGATGCAATGATGGGTGCAGGGTGGGGATTTGTAGTTTTTACTTATTGCAAGGAAACCTGGAACTTGCAGATTCAGGATTCCTCAGATGTGCCAGTTTACTATCCAAATAAAACAGAACTTTTGAGAAGATATCTGTCTCCGGATTATTGGTTGGAGTGGAGGTTTTCTGGAACGCTGACAATATTATTGATTCTTAATATTAAAAAGAGGCAGAATAGAATATTTCCCCTGAAGGAGAAAAGAAGAGACATCTTCTTAAAGGCTGAAAGCCCCCCCCCCTTCCTGCTATAGGAAAACAGCCTCAACAGAAACACAAAGAGATGAGTCTTTAAGAATGGATATTTTGAATACATTCAGAAAGCTGGGCCACTCTGTTCCTCTATTCATAAGAAAAGAGCAGCCAGAAATTCCAAATAAAAAACAAAATAAGCAAAGAGCCAATGCTGACAACATAAGCTCAGACAAACTAAACACCTAGGATTTGCATTTCCACTTTTGCCTATAGAGCCAGCCATGACCCCTACATGACCCCATAAGAATCTGGAAACAGCCATTAAAATATTGAAGGACATATTCTCACACAAGAAAGGAATCTCAATCACAAAGCCCCAAAGAATGTATAAAAGCCCACCTAATCTCAACCCCATTTTGTCAGCCGCCCCAGAAACATGCTGCTGTCCCTAGTTTCTGGCTGTCAAATAAACAGAAACTTCCTTTCCTGCAGCCTGCCTCCATTTTATTTCCAGTGTCTTTCTCCTGGCTTGAAACCAGACTGGATTTTTCTTCCAACAGGAGGAATCCCAAAGAGCAGATCAGCTCACTACTTCTTTATTTCACTGTGGTCAGATAAAATAAGATAACTTTTATTGTCTTTTTTTAAATGTGAACACACACTGGTAGATATTAAAAATGAAAATCTGTTGCCATTTCTGCTCGTAGCAGAGCTGTCTTCCATTCACCATTTCTTTCTCATAATTTACATATATATTCCATATTCTCATTATGGTGTGTCTAACATAATGACATTTAAAGTCCACATTAACCTTGACTTTACCATATCACAGTTATCCATGCCACCCAAATCTCAGGCTATATCCTTCTAAGTCCAGAAGTCTTCTATTACTTCTAAGGCTTCTGAGCCACCGTGGCGCAGTGGTTAGAGTGCAATACCGCAGGCTACTTCTTCTGACTGCTGGCTGACTGCAATTTGGCAGATTGAATCTCACCAGGCTCAAAGTTGACTCAGCCTTCCATCCTTCTGAGGTGGGTAAAATGAGGACCCACAATTGTTGGGGGCAAAAGGCTGACTCTGTAAATCACTTAGAGAGGGCTGGAAAGCACTGTGAAGAGGTGTATAAGTCTAAGTGCTATTGCTATTTCTCAGCCATGCCCATTCTTTCCTTCAGTCCAAACCAAACAGCAAGCTGTTCAAATCAGATATACCCAATCCTTTGCACCTTGCAATTCGTTATATTTAACTCATTTTCTTTCCCTGGCCTACAAATTTAGATACAGCCTTCTTCTGTCACTGTTTAATCAACAGAGGCTGAAAACAGGCACTGTCTGAGGTAGAATGTTCTGGTTTCAATCCAACTCATAAATAGCTCCAAAGTTTTGAACTGCTTCTGAAATAGCGGAGAGCTTTTTCATCTGTTGGCAATGATTTTTTTTTTCATTTTCTGTTCCTTTTCTTTGATGAGCCCTTGTCGTTAAGATCTTCAGCAAGAGACCCCCAGGGATGGGAGGCAAAGTATTAAATTCTCTGTCTGGTTCTGCAGCAGAAAACGAGAGATGGCAACTATTCCTGCAGGGCGCTCTCTTCACTTTAACCTTGCATCTGTCGAACAAGCCTATTGCTTCCCTCCCAGGTACACCAGAGTGACAGTGTAGGTGTTAATCAGCTGTGTGAGTTTAAACAGGATAATGCTTGGCTCAGCCATGACGGGCTGTCAGCTGAAGAAATTTCATCGGGAGCCAGGAGGATATCGTTCTGCCAAGGTGAATGTTCTTATGCCACGGGCTTGCCAATCTGCTCAGGGAGAGCTGTTGTTATCACCAGAACGCAGAAAGAAACATTAAAAAAAAAAGTTGGATGTTTATCAGGAAGTGTCTGTCAAAGCTCCTGGATACTTAGCGTTGTATCCTCAGGATTCATCAGCTACAATAAGATAAAAGGTGTATTTTCGCATCTTTGTAGGTGTTGTTGTGGCCCGCCAGCTGCCAGCGGAGCTGGTGGCAGAATCGGACGATGAGGAGGTTGGGGAAGAACTTGGACCAGTTCTGGAGCCTGGGGAAGGAAGGCTCTGATGGAGACTCTGTGTTGGATGCAGAGCCAGAGCCAGGCCATCCGACATTTCCCAGCCACCAGAGAGGCAGCTGCCTTTGAAGGCTGCTATGAGTGAGGAATAAGAACGGCTGGGGCCTGTTCCAGACGCACATATGCACAGAGCTGTTAGGAGAGGAGAACAACAGAGGACAAGGAGTCGACTCGGGAAGCAAAGCACATGTGGATGCTGAATGGCCCCTCCCTGGCTGGGGAATAAATAGAATGAAGAGGGAGTGGTTGTCGTAGGAGACAACAGTTTGTCTTTCTGAAGATTTTGCTCATTGTGTTTCGTGCCACAGAGACTGCTTGCCAGAACTTAATTTGCAGCCTTTCGGCTGGGAGCTCACAGCCTTGCAATTATCGCAAGGAACTGATAAGGTCTGTTAGTACCATTAACTCTTTGAAGGACTATTGCCTGGACTTTTTGGTGGGTGAATGCCATTAATTCACAAGAGGTAAATAAAGAGGGATTTTCATGACAAGGAGTCTGTTTCTGCTTCTGCTAGATCAGAACAGTGTAGACAGAGAGATACACAGAGACACACATGCACACACATACCTAAACAGAACCAGTTTGGTCTAGTGATGAAGATGCTGGTTTAGAAACCAGGAAACTGCAACTCTAGTCCCACCTTAAGCATGAAAGCCAGTTGGATGACTTTGGGCCACTCACCAGGAGACTCTGAGTTCTAGTCCTGTCTTAGGCATGAAAGCCAACTGGATGACTTTGGGCCAGTCACCAGGAGACTGTGAGTTCTAGTCCTGTCTTAGGCATGAAAGCCAACTGGATGACTTTGGGCCAGTCACCAGGAGACTGTGAGTTCTAGTCCTGTCTTAGGCATGAAAGCCAACTGATGACTTTGGGCCAATCACCAGGAGACTGTGAGTTCTAGTCCTGTCTTAGGCATGAAAGCCAACTGGATGACTTTGGGCCAGTCACCAGGAGACTGTGAGTTCTAGTCCTGTCTTAGGCAAGCCAACTGGATGACTTTGGCCAGTCACCAGGAGACTGTGAGTTCTAGTCCTGTCAGCATGAAAGCCAACTGGATGACTTTGGGCCAGTCACCAGGAGACTGTGAGTTCTAGTCCTGTCTTAACATGAAAGCCAACTGATGACTTTGGGCCAGTCACCAGGAGACTGTGAGTTCTAGTCCTGTCTTAGGCATGAAAGCCAACTGGATGACTTTGGGCCAGTCACCAGGAGACTGTGAGTTCTAGTCCTGTCTTAGACATGAAAGCCAACTGATGACTTTGGGCCAGTCACCAGGAGACTGTGAGTTCTAGTCCTGTTCAGCTAGGTGACATTGTCCCAATCACCAAAAGACTATGAGTTCTAGTCCTACCTTAGGCATGAAAGTCCACTGGGTAAATTTGGCCAAATAATCAAGAAATGGTGAGTTCTAGTCCCACTTTAGGCATGAATTCTGGTTCAGTGACTTTGGACTATTCACCAGGAGACAGTGAGTTCTATCTTGGCCATGAAAGCTGCCAGTCACTTCTTCCTAGCCCATCTCACATTTATTGTATAAATCTCCCCCTATAAGTTGTTAAAAAATTCTTGGTCAAAAACTCAGGAAAAAGCAACCTGAAGCTATTTAATTTTGGAGCAATATTTGGGTGAACCACAGAGCTTCTCTATTGCTGATCTCCGATCTACGCCTTCTCATTCGTTCAGCCCTGGAAACTGCTGGAGACCTTCCCCTATTCTAAATAGCTTTCTTTTTCAATGCTTTCCAACAGCCCATCCTAAATCAAAATAGAAATGAAGGAAATGAATCGAAAAGGTTATGCAGATATTACAATGAGTGTGAACAAAATATAAGAAAGTGTCAATGACAACTGTGCTTTCTTGAGACTTCATATGCCTGCTTGGAAACCACCCATCACATCTTTCAAATCCATCTGAGGCCTTCTGTCCATTTAATCAGAATAGAATACAGAATAAAAGATTAGCAGAGTGGGAAGGAACCTTGCAGGTTATTGGGTCCAACCCAATAACCAAGAAGGAGAGCCTATATCATTTCCCATAAGTAGCTGTCTATTGGCCCAATCTCTTCTTGAAAGCCTCCAGTAATGGTGCACCTACAAATTCTGAAAGCAAGCCATTCTATTGGTTGATTGTTCTAACTTTCAGAAATTTCCTCCTTAGTTCTAGGTTGTTCTCTCCTTGATTAGTTTCCATCCATTGCGTCTACTGTTGCCTTCAGATCCTCTGGAGAATAGGTTGACCACCTCTTCTTTGTAGGAACCCCTCAAACCCACCGTTTCTGATAGATGGCAGTCCAGTCTCTTCTTGAAAGCTTCCAGGGATGAAGCTCCCACAACTTCCAAAGGCAATTTCTGTTCCATGGGTTGGTTGTTTTTCCTTATCTCCAGGTTCAATCTCTCCTTGTTCAGTTTCCATCCATTGTTCCTTGTCTGGCCTTCAGGTGCTTTGGAAAATAGCTTGACCCCCCCTCCTCTCTGTGGTAGCCCCTCAAATATCAGAACACTGCTATCATGCTATTCTCCAAAGCATCTGAGGGCAGGTGCTTGGCAACTGACTCATACTTACGACAGTTTCAGTATCCCGGGGTCATGTGATCCCCTTTTGCAACCTTCTAACAAGCACAGTCAATTCACTTAACAATGGTGGCAAGAAAGGTCATAAAATGGGGCATAGCCACTTAACCTCTGTCTGTAGTCATAAGTCAAGGACTACCTTATTTTATTGATGATCTTTTTAGTGAAGAGATAGAAACTTGTCTCTTCTTTTCCTCTTTTCCAATATTCTGGAAAGTTTCCTTTGGAACATCTTATTTATTGATTTTGCAATAAATATATAGAATAGAATTCTTCATTGGCCAAGTGTGATTGGACACACAAGGAATTTGTCTTGGTGCAATGCTCAGTGTACATAAAAGAAAAGATACATTTGTTGAGAGTCAAGAATCATCAGGTCCAACACTTAATAATAGTCATGGGGTACAATAAGCAATCAAATCATACTAGGAAACAGTCCATATAAATCATAAGGATACAAGCGACAAAGTTACAGTCATACAGTCACAAGTGGGAGGGGATGGGTGATAAGGAGTGGTGAGAAGGTTAATAGCAATAGTAGTGCAGACTTTGTAAATAGTTGGACACTGTTGAGGGAATTACTTGTTTAGCAGAGTGTTGGCTTCCGGGAAAAACTGTCCTTGTGTGTCTAGTTGTTCTGGTGTGCAGTGCTCTATAGCATCGTTTTGAGGGTAGAAGTTGAAACAGTTTATATCCAGGATGTGAGGGGTCTGTAAATATTTTCACAGCCCTCTTTTTGACTTGTGCAGTATACAGGTCCTCAATGGAAGGCAGGTTGGTAGCCATTGTTTTTTCTGCAGTCCTAATTACTCTCTGGAGTCTGTCCTGTTGGGTTGCAGAACTGAACCAGACAGTTATAGAGGTGCAGATGACAGACTCAATCATTCCTCTGTAGAACTGGATCAGCAGCTCCTTGGGCAGTTTGAGCTTCCTGAGTTAGTGCAGAAAGAACATTCTTTGTTGTGCTTTTCTGATGACCTTTTTGATGTTAGGTGTCCATTTTAGGTCTTGTGATATGATAGAACCTAGAAATTTGAAGGTCTCTACTGTTGATACTGTTAGATTTGCATGAAGAGTCAGATGCGGAGTGCTTCAGTGAAGAGTTTATTAGTGACTACAGCTCATAACAGACCCGATTTGGCTGGGCTGCGGCTGCTACTTATAGCCAGCAGCCGCAGTTGCCAGCCAATCAGAGTGCAAGGTTTTCCCGCACTTTTTAAACCAATCATTTCTAACATTTTACAAGAACAGTTCAAACTTAACCAATGACATTCAAACCTGCATACATAACAGATACTGTGTTGTTCTAGTATTGTAAGAGGTGGTAGTATGGGAGGGTTTCTCCTAAAGTCTACCATCATTTCTACAGTTTTGAGTGTGTTCAGTTCCAGATTGTTCTGGTTACACCACGAGGCAAATTGTACAACCTCCTGTCTGTATGTGGATTCATCGTTGTCCTGAGTGAGACCAGTCACTGTTGTATCATCTGCAAACTTTAGTATTTTAACAGATGGATTGTTTGAGATGCAGTCATTGGTATATAGGGAGAACAGAAGTGGAGAAAGCACACAGCCTTGGGAGGTCCCTGTGCTAATTGTACAGGTATCAGATGGGATTCTGCCTAGCTTCACCTGCTGCTTCCTGTCTGTTAGGAAGCTTATGATCCACTTACAAGTGTATATGCAGTTCAGGAGAAAAAATTCAAAATCAGGGCCCAAATTCATTTGAAGTAGATTCGTGTCTCCACCCAGACCTAGAATATATGTTAGTAGAAGGGCCAGCCTTGCTGAGAAAAAGGGACTGTGCTAATGTATTATTGTATAATTATACTGCTAAATTACACTCTGAATTATTGATGCAATATCGACCCATTTAGTATAACCTTAATAACCAATTCCTAGCATACACCACTTACAAGTTAATACACTCTAACAAGGGATTAACGGCAGAGGAGAAG
Source organism: Naja naja (assembly GCA_009733165.1). Classification (NCBI taxonomy): domain Eukaryota; kingdom Metazoa; phylum Chordata; class Lepidosauria; order Squamata; family Elapidae; genus Naja; species Naja naja. The sequence goes on along the minus strand of CM019152.1, from coordinate 56,034,060 downwards.
GAACTATAAATGTAGCATTTTTTTATCACTCTATGTTTTATTAAAATCCATTACATTTGTTCTATGTGTGTGCAAGGTCAGGGACTCCAAGATATCCACCATTATTTCAATCAAGTTACAGCAGAAAGGACATGCTTAAGAGTACATGTTATCTCTGACTCTAATCAGAGTTTTATAATCCTAGCCATTTTAAAACATAACAGATAACAGATAATCAGAGTTGGAAGGGACCTTGTAGGTCATCTAGTCCAACCTGCCGCCCAAGCGGGAGACCCTACACTATTTCTGACAAATGGCAGTCCAATCTCTTCTTGAAAGTCTCAAGTGATGACACTCCCACAACCTCCGAGGGCAACGTTTGTTCCATTGGTTGATTGTTCTCACATGTTGACTTTAATTCTTGGAATGCTGACTGGGGAATTCTGGGACTTGAAGTCTGCATATCTCGGTTGACTATTTGCTTCCGGCTCCAATTCAAGGTGGCTTAAAGCCATACATGGCTTGAGGCCAGTTATTTGAAGGGCTGTTTTTTCCCAGTTACACACCAGAAGAGGGAGGCAGGGTAGAGGTAGTCCTTGTTGTGTGGCCAAAATTAAGCCCAAAATTTATGTTGCTAAGCATCACAGTTTTCAAGAGACTTGTGGCCAGGTGGGTGAGCTGGCTTCACATCAGACAGAAACACAAGTGGCTCTTCCTGCAGCATCACCCAAGATCCTTTCCCTTCCCAGAGCTGCCTTGCAAACAGGCACCACAAATCGGAAGGTTCAGAGGGCAGGAAACTGACTGCCTGCACAGAGTACCAGTTTGTCTTCCCACCAAAGTGGTACCTATCCATCTACTTGCATAGAACATGCTTTTGAATTGTTAGGTGGACACAGAGGTGGATTCTACCAGTTCGGACCAGTTCTATAGAACCAGTTGTTATGATTCTGCCCAGTTTGGAGAACTGGGAAATTGTGCCCCTGGCTGGCCCCATCCCTTTCCACCCACCCCTCCCCTCCCCTCCCCACGCAGTCAGTCCTTATCACGCAGTTGCAATATTGTGTGCATGCCCGACATTGATGACTGTGTCCCCCCACCCAGTCACTCCTTAAGGTATTTCTTTTCCCCCCTCCCAACGATCAGCTGTTCCAATAATCAGCTGTGCCAGGATCCCCTTCGCTGTCTTACTGCTTTGCCCAGGAGGCTTCCCCAAGGCCCAGGAGGCAAAAGGGGGCATGCAGGAGGGTTGCTGCCTCCTCTGCACTCCATTTTTGCTTTCCTGGGCCCTAGGAAGTTTTCTGGGAGCAAAACCCCCAGGAGGCCTGCCTGAGGCCCAGAAGGCCCCAAAATGGAGTGTAGGGGGGTGCTGCATGTCCCTCCTATGCTCTGTTTTTTTTTTCCTTCTTGAGACCCAGGGAAGCCTTCTGGGAGCAAACCCCCCCAAGAAGGCTTGCCTGAGGCCCAGGAGGCTAAAACAAGGGGGTGATGGGGGGTGCTGCAAAAAAAGAAGCCACACCCACCCAGTCACATGGCCATGCCCACCTAGTCATGCCCACAGAACCAGTTGTTAAAAAATTTGAATTATTTATTTATTTAGTTATTTGTTTGGATTTCTATGCCACCCTATCTCCTGAAGGACTCAGGGTGGCTCACAACAATAAAAACACACAATACAAAATTTAAAATTATTTAAAAAGTATTAAATAATGAACCCAAACAAATGTCTAAAACCCCAACGAAACGACAGATAAAACCCATAAAAACCCACCCCCTCAATCCAGGCTGGCCTGTTGGAAAAGCCACGTCTTCAGGTCGTGACGGAAGGAATGAAGGTCAGGGGCCAGCCACAGCTCCAGGGGTAACTGGTTCCACAGGGTGGGCGCTCCCACCAAGAAGGCCCTACCCCTGGGGGTCACCAGCCGACACTGTCTAGCTGACAGCACCCCAAGGAGGTCCTGTGGAATCCCACCCCTGGGTGAACAGAAGCTGAAGGGCAGTAGTGGCATTCAGCTGGTTAACACCAGTTCATCCGAAACGGTAGCTAACTTTTTCTGGAGTTTGGCAAACTGGCTGATCCCACCAGTGGCCAAGCATGGTAGGCCCAGAACACTGTCCCTCCCCCACCGTCAGCCTTACCTTCTCAGGCCAGGCAAGGAGTGGCTGGGAGGGGAGGAGCAAGGTGGGGCCAGGCAGGGTGAGGAGAGACCAGGTGTGATGTGGTGCCCCTTGATGTGAGTGACATTGAGTTAGCCATGTCCACCTAGTCTCATGACCAGCCAGCCATGCCTACCCAGCTGGTCATTAGAACAGAGAACCGGTTGTTAAATTATTTGAATCCCACCACTACTGAGGGGTGTGACAGGAGCTCACCCTGTCACACAGTGTTAGGACTCGAACCGCTGGAGTTGAGACCATCTCCAGCATCATTAAGCCACTGAGTCACCATTTCAACGGAAGCTGCCAGAAGGCTGCCATGATGGATTACTTCACTGGAATGGCGATGGGCCTCATCGGGGCCTTCCAATTCTTCCTTTCCCTGATTCTATACAGTAATGACAAATAAAATGAAACCACCAACGGTTAACCTCAACTCACATGAGACAACTGATATTCGAAAAGAGAAAGCATTTGCTCCCAAATGTATGACTTTTTTTTGTAACCAAAAATATCAACGGTTGTCTGTTTCCATTTTTTCTGAAAATGATATTCAACTTGTTTTGGAATTTGTTGGCTCCTTTGGGATGTCTGAGAGCCCAGTGAGACGTTCACTAGAGGCCCTGAAAGCTTTTTTTTTGGTGCCTTCCCTTGAAATTCATCTGAAACATATCCTGCCTAAGAATAACCTAATTGTTTTGAAATTTTGCTTCGGGGGAATTTAAATCTGATGTCCATCAGGATTTTTGTTCTGGCAATGGCAGCTGTGAAGCCTATCAGTTCAACATGGGATTTTTGTGTGTGTGATTTCCTGCTTTTAGGACGTGCTGTTATTTCTGCAATAACTACTCTCTGTGTAGGAAGAACAATGCTATGTGATAAATCACTTTCACGAAAGCTTCTGGGTAAGAATAAAGCAACCTTGGACAAAGGCTTCTTGCAAAACACAATGCAATGTATTTTTTAGACATATAAGCTGCTGCAGTTACATAGAATTTTAAGAAATGTGCATTGGTAGTAGCCACTCAATAGACACAAAGAATAGAATAGAATAGAATAGAATAGAATAGAATAGAATAGAATAGAATAACATCAATGACACTATCTAACAACCTCATCCTCTGTGGTTCCCTTCTCCTTTTCCTTCGGTCTTTCCCAACATTTAGAATAGAATAGAATAACAGAGTTCAAAGTGACCTTGGAGGTCTTCTAGACCAACACCCTGCTCAGGCAGGGAACCCTACACCACTTCAGACAAATGGTTATCCAATCTCTTTTTAAAAGCTTCCAGTGTTGGAGCATTCACAACTTCTGGAGGCAAGTTGTTCCACTGATTAATTGTTTTAACTGTCAGGAAATTTCTCCTTAGTTCTAAGTTGCTTCTCTCCTTGATTAGTTTCCACCTATTGCTTCTTGTCCTACCATCAGTGGTTTCAGAGGTGGGACAATGACTCTAGAAACTTTTTTACTACTGGTTCTGTGGGTGTGGCTTGGTGGGTGTGGTAGGGGAAGGATACTGTAAAATCTCCAGTCAGAGGTGATATTTGCCGGTTCTCCGAACTACTCAAAATTTCCACTACCAGTTTTCCAGAACTGGTCAGAACCTACTGAATATCAGCTCTGGGTGGTTTGGAGAATAGCTTGACTTCCTCTTCTTTGTGGCAGCCCCTGAGAAAGCGAAAGATTTATACGATCTGAAGAGAAACCAGAGAAAGCAGAAATACCACCACTATCAACAAAAACTAGTACAGTGGTACCTTGGTACTCAACTACTTTGAAATTGTAAACAGGTTAAAACATGACAATTGGACTAAAATTTATTAAACTGAAATGTTTTATTACTCATCCAAGTAACCTCTTCAGTCAAAATGAAAAAAAAAATTAGTTAGGCATAGAGTCAGGGAATCATTCTAAAGTACTAACACTCTGAAGAAGTTACCTGGATGAGTAACAAAACATCTCTGTTTAATAAACTTTGGTCCAGTTGGCATGATTTAGCTTGTTTGCATAACTGTGGCCTGGATGGTTGAGTTTTCATTTACAAACTACTTTGAAACTTATAGAATTTGATACTCAATGCATTTTGATGTAAAAATTTTGTCCTGATACTCATTGTTTGTTTGATACTCAATGCATAAGCTAGAACTTGTCACTGTTGGCTGCCTTGTGACTCACTATATTATTCCTTGTTGGAAAAATGTATTTGGTACTCATCCTTTTTGGTACTCATTGCACTTCCCGGAATTAATTAATGATGAGTAACAACGAACCACTATACACGGCATCTAATAACAACAGTAAAAATGGAGTTTCAAAAATACTTTTGCAACTGATAGAAGAGACAATTGGTACCTCAGGGTTGAACTGTGAGGTCCTTGGTGCTGCTGTCTGAGCTTGGGGGTTTTATTTCAGACATTTCATTACCAAACTAGGTAACAACATCAGTGCAAGAATACTACAAGCTCAGAGAACAAGGACACTGTAGTTCTACAAATTTGTATCAAAAGTTTCTCTGTGGATGACAGTCACTGAGGAAGCTGTTGCTTGGATTGTGGAGTGTTTTGTCTCCTCTTTTCAACTTCTCAGTCCAGCTATAGCCCAGAATTACTCATGTTGTCCCCCATCCAAATCCTAACCAGATCTGACCCTACTTAGCTTCTAAAATCAATCCAAGTCAATTAGGTGCTGCCACCTGCTGGGTTGCTTAATAACAATGGTACCATTTTAAACAATGTATTTATGTGTCTTTAAATTGCTTTTTAATTATGATTGCTTGCAATATTGTTAAAACATATTTAGACTAATTTGCTTCTATGGTAAACTCTTCAGTGATGCTGTTTGCCTAGAAAACTTGAATATAAATATTTAAATAGATGAATAAACAACATCTATGAATCATATTTATGTCCAGGGAGCTTAAGGTTGCCCAGATAAATTTATCCAATTTTTCCACCACAGCAGAGCCTTAACATTTAGCCATGATTATTTTAATTATTTGGGCTGCTATTTTCACTGCTGTGTTTTTTTTATCCCAGCCCTTTCACGTGGCAACACTTAGCTAACCTTGGATGATCTCCATCTGTGTCCTTGCCCCCCTACACTATTTTCTCAATTTTCACTTATTTAGACTAATTTCAGAATGAAGAAGAAAACTTCTGGCTAGTACTCAGGTAGAAGATGCCCAATAAATCCAGAAAGTTTTTAAAACGTGTCTAGTTTTGCAGAATCCAATTTGGGTCAGTCTCCGGGACCAGAAATTTTGTCTTCTGAGCTTTTGGATTCATACTGGAGCCCATCTACAGAGAACTTTTCTCTGGCCAGGCTGGGCCTGCTGTTCTCCATTTTCCTCCGAAGCCAACAAAACCACCCACTCGATCTCCATTGGCTCCAGTTCCAGCTCATCTTCCCCTGCAGATTCAGGCAAGTGCATGCATGACAGATAGAGATAGAGATAGAGAGATAGAGAGATAGAGAGATAGAGATATGGATAGATATATAGAAATAGGTAGATAGATATGGATAGGTAGGTAGGTAGGTAGATAGATTATAGAGATAGATAGATGGATAGATAGATAGATAGATAGATAGATAGATAGATAGATAGAGATAGAGAGAGATAGATAGATAGATAGATAGATAGATAGATATAAATAGGTAGGTAGGTAGGTAGATTGTAGATATAGATAGATAGATAGATAGATAGATAGTTATAGATACGTAGGTAGGTAGATTGTAGAGATAGATAGATAGATAAGTAGATAGATATAAATAGGTAGGTAGGTAGGTAGATTGTAGATATAGGTAGGTAGATAGATAGATAGATAGATAGATAGAGATAGAGATAGAGATAAGTAGATAGATATAGATAGATAGGTAGGTAGGTAGATTATAGATAGATAGATAGATAGATAGATAGATAGATAGATGTAGGTAGGTAGGTAGGTAGGTAGGTAGATTGTAGAGATAGATAGATAGATAGATAGATAGATAGATAGATAGATAGATGGTAGGTAGGTAGGTAGGCAGGTAGATATTCCCATATTTGCTGAGACAGATAAACAAAGAGATATTTTCTTATTTATAGGCATAGAAAGATGTATTCCATATTTGCAAAAATGGATATATGCAGTAAGGAGAGATAGAGAAGGAGATCCTATTCACAGACAGACAGACAGACAGACTGACTGACTGACTGACTGACTGACTGACCTATTATGGGCAAGAGTCATGAACGATGGAAATTACAGTTAAAAAGTAAAGAAATAAAAAAATAAATCAAACAGGGCTCCTGGAGGGCGCCGAGAGATGTATCCAAGGGACCTCAGGGACTTTGGGATACATGTTCAGGCTCGAGCCCATCAGTGATCAAAGATGGGGAAAAAAAAAAACCCCAAGCAGCATTTAATCCCAAGATAAGTCGAAGAAATGTCTATAACTGTTAAGTTTGCATGAAGAGACAGACATGGAGTGCTTCAAGCTCTTTGTTTATTAGTGACTACAGCTCAGAACGAACCCACTTTGGCTGGGCTGCGGCTGCTACTTATAGCCAGCAGCCGCAGTTGCCAGCCAATCAGAGTGCAGGGTTTTCCTGCACTTTTTAAACCAATCATTTCTTACATTTTACAAGAACAGTTCAAACTAAACCAATGACTTTAAACCTGCATACATAACAATAACCCTCTATTTTCATTCGGGCTGATACAAGACTAGGAAATTTCCTTGGCCCTCCACCAACTTATCTTTTGCGATATTGCTGGCAGGAATCGTTTTGCTTATCTGTGCACGGGGAGAAATATTAATGCAGGCCTGAAGGGCAAATTGTTGCTGGCTCAAATGATAAAAGGGCTCGCACAAGTTTGTCCCTTGTCAGTGAGGGCGGGGGGTGAGGAGAGAATGGAGAAATAACAGCATGAAGAAAAAAAATGAGACTCTGCTACATGTTACATGAAACTTTAGAAATTATTGATGGAGACAAGAGGTGGGGATAATGCAGTTAGTTTAGCAGCCTTGGTGGTGCAAGCTGCTAAATGCCTAGCACTTAGCTCCAGCTGCCTGCAATTAGTGCAGGCTTGAATCCCACCAGGCTCAAGGTTGACTCAGCCTTCCATCCTCTTGGGGTAGGTAAATTGAGGACCCAAGATTGTTGGGGGCAATAAGCTGACTTTGTAAAAATGCCGCTTAGTAATAAGCAGGCATATACAATGGAATGAAGGCTATTGCTGAGCGCATTGGGTTGCGCTCCAAAAATTGTAAGCCCCCTTGAGTCTCCAGAGAAGGGCGGCATATAAATATGATTTTTAAAAAAATGTTCAGATGAGGATATTAAAGCACAGGTTTTCCTCAAATGCACAACAGCTGCTGCTGACTCAATTACTAGAACTATTCACCTTATTAATGTCTATTAATGGAGATTCTCAATCAGCCGGGTCATGGTTGCCCCAAAGCTGGTTTTTCAAGAGGCAACTGGACTTTCTGGTTTTTCTTTCAAGAGCTGAAGTCCAGTTGCCTCTTGAGAAAGCACATTTAGGACAACCTTGACATTTATTTATTTATTTATTTATTTATTTTATTTATTGGATTTGTCAATCACTTACAAGGTAATAGGTATAAGTATAAACATGAGTAAGAATACAGGAAATAGGTACGATTAAATGGGGACAATAGGACAGGGATGGGAGACACGATGGTGCACTTATGCACACCCTTTAAAGACCTCTTAGGAATGGGGTGAGGTCAATAGTGGTTAGTTTGAGGTTGAAGGAGTGGGGGTTAGAGGATGTAACAACAGAGTCAGGTAGGGCATTCCAGGCATTGACCATTCTGTTGCTGAAGTCGTACATCCTGCAATCGAGTTTGGAGCGGTTTACATTGAGTTTGTATCTGTTGTGTGCTCTTGTATTGTTATGGTTGAAGCTGAAGTAGTCACTGATGGGTAAGATGTTGTGGTAGACTGAGAATCTCTACAGACTTTTAGCATTTTGGGATGAACACTCTTGGAATGGTGTGGGAGTAGGAATGGATTTCCAGAGGAAAAACTGCAGGCTACAGGAACCAATTGCACTACTCAGGTGAGCCTGAGGACACAGATAAACCTCCAAGTGACCTCAATGACTCTCTGAAAGAATGCAAATGACCAGCTGTCTGCAAGGAATATAAATCCTTCCATTCCCCCACCATCCAGCCAGAGCTGAAGAAGCTTCTTCAATGAGAAGTGAAACATCTTCAAAGAAAAACCAGAAAGTCCAGTTACCTCTTGAAAAATCACCTTTGGTACAACCATGACCTGGATGCCTGAAAATCTCTAGAGACTTTTAGCTATGCAATTTGGGAGGAACATCCTTGAAATGGTGCAGGAGTATGAACGGGTTTCTAGAAAAATTGCAGACTAAAGGAACCATTTGCGCTTCATTGATGCAGACAACACAGACTCATTCCCCAACAGCCTGTGCCTGTCTTCAATAGTGAAGGGACACCGGGCAGAAAAACATCCTGAAGCCAAGAAGGTTCCACACCCATTTGCACCACTCAAATGACCCTGAGGACAGAGATAAACCTCCAAGTGGCCTCAACAACTCCCTAAAAGGATGCAAATGACCAGCTGCCTGCAAAGAGTATAAATCCTTCCCTTCCCCACCATCCAGTCACAGCTGAAGAAGCTTCTTGGATGAGAAGTGAAACATCTTCAAAAGAAAAAACAGAAAGTCTTGTTGCCTCTTGAAAAAAAAGCACTTTTGGGACAACCATGACCTGGAAGACTGAGAAGCTCCATAGATATTCACCTTAATGAGTCCTTGGTGGCTCAGGCTGTTAAATGCCTGCTCTTAAGATCCAGCTGTCTACAATTACTGTAGGCTCGAATCCCACCAGGCTCAAGGCTGACTCAGCCTTCCATCCTCTCGGGGTAGGTAAATTGAGGACCCAAGATAGTTGGGGGCAATTAGCTGACCTTGTAAAAATGCCGCTTAGTAATAAGCAGGCATATACAATGGAATGAAGGCTATTGCTGAGCGCATTGGGTTGTGCTCCAAAAATTGTAAGCCGCCCTGAGTCTTCGGAGAAGGGCGGCATATAAATGTAATTAAAAAAAAATGTTAATAATAGTAGCCTTTGACTTACCATCATTCATTTAGTGACCAAAGTTACAATAGAATAGGGGGAAAAAGACCACTGCTCAAACTTAAGACCACCGCAGCATCCACGTGGTCACATAAGAGGTGGCATTCAGCAGGTTCTAACTAGTTCTGGAGAATTGTTCGAGGAAATTTAGAGTAGTTCGGAGAACCGGCAAATGCCACCTCTGACTGGCCCCGCCCCATCTATTCTCCACCTCCCAAGTCCCAGCTGATTGGCTAGGTCTTCTCTGGTTGCCCTGCACAGGAGAACAGAGCTGAAAAGCAGGTTAGTGGGGTGGGAAGGGAACGGGCATTTTGCAATATCCTTCCCCTGCCATGTCCACAAAGCTACACCCACCAAACCATACCCACAGAACCAGCAGTAAAAAAAAATTGAATCCCACCACTGGGTCACATGATCAAAATTCAGATGGTTGGCCACAGACTCATATTTATGATGGTTGCAGTGTCCTGGGGTCACGTGATCCCTTTTTGTGACCTTCTGACATGCAAAGTCAATGGGGAAACCAGTTTCACCTAACAACCATGTGACTAACTTAACAATTTCAAGGTTTTGGTGTTAACATTCAAAGTCCTACATGGCATGGGTCCAGGATATTTACGAGAACGACTCCTCCCAGCATCAAATACCAACCGCCCTGTACGGGCGCACAGACAGGGTCTCCTCAGGGTGCCGTCTGCGACTCAATGTCGCTTGGCGGTGACCCAGGGGAGGGCCTACTCTGTGGTGGCTCCCACTTTATGGAATCTTCTTCCGCTGGAGCTCCGGTTGGCTCCCGATCTCCGCACCTTCCGCCACGAGTTAAAAACCTGGCTATTTTTACAATCTGGGCTGTGCTGACCCTCTGGGGGTTTGTTTATTTTAACTTTGGGGTTTTTAATTCCAATTCAGCTTGTAATTGTTTAATATGTTTTAGGTAATTTATTTGTTGTTGTATTTTTAGCTGTGAGACGCCCTGAGTCCTTTCGGAGAGGGGGCGGCATACAAGTTGAATAAATAAATAAATAAATAAATAAATAAATAAATAAATAAACAAACTACTGTGGTTCCCTTACTACTATGACTCTTTATATTGTCAGAAGCTGGTCCTACAGAGTTCTACAAATTCTTTTGCCATTCCTTATTATTATGGTATTATTTGTATTTTATTTCAGCCAGTATCTAGATGAATCCGTCGAAACCCTGTGGAGTAGCAGTGTCTAAAAAAAAAAAATCTTCCTGGGCTCTGTTTGCAAGCAAATGAAATTAGTAACACAAAATTCTCTTTCTTCCTTTCTCTCTAGGTCTCCTAATTAAAATTCACTAACACAAACAGTAATAAAAAAGGAAGTAAAAACATGCATCTCTTCTGTTGCCTTGCTGTCTTTAATGGAACTGACACCTCCATTTTAAGACGCAGTGGGAAAGCGATAAAGATAAGAGCCAGAACTTCTATAATATCCATGTCATGTTTCAAGACCCCTTGAAACAGAAAATCCAGCAATACTTTATGAGGCAACCCTGTCTGAGTGCACACTGTGGTTGACTATTTTGCAGTGACAACAAACAGTGATCGTGATTTAGAGGACTTGTGGGAAAGTCAGAAGAGCCTATATCATTTCAGACAAATGGCTGTCCAACCTCTTCTTAAAAACGTCCAATGATGGAGCACCCCACAACTTCTGAAAGCAAACCATTTCAAGGATTAATTGTTCTCGCCATCATGAAACTTCTCCTTGGTTCTAAATGGCTTCTCTCCTTGATTAGCTTCCATCCTTCGCTTGTCCTGCCTTCAGGTGCTTTGGAGAATAGCTTGACTTTGTGGAAGCTTCTGAGATATTGGACACTGCTGTCAGGCCATCCCTAGTCCTTCTTGTCACTAAACTAGACAGACCCAATTCCTGCAACTGTTCTTCATATATATTTTAGCCTCCAGTCCCCTAATCATCTTTGTTGCTCTTCTCTGCACTCTTTCTAGAGCCGCATCATCTTTTTTGTATCAGGGCAACCAAAACTGGATGCAGTATTCCAAGTGCGGCCTTACCAAGGCATTATAAAGCGCTATGAACGCTTCACGTGATCTTGATTCCATCCCTCTGTTTATGCAGCCTAGGATTGCATTGGGGTTTTTTTTGGTGGCTGCAGCACCTGGCTGTCTTGTACTTAAATGATCGTCCACTAGGACTCCCAGATCCCTTTCACAGTCACAGTTGTGGATTGTGATGCTATATATTTTTAATCTTGGGGTCCCTTTGAGTTTTGAATGTATCCGAAGACTCATTTCCAAGACAAAATAGTTTCTGTTCAGTAGTAGGATCCTACTTTAGTCGCTATTGGTTTGCGGGGTGATGGCGCGTGCCCCTAATGCATGCACCCCTAACAAGCCAATCAGCTGAGAGGATGAAGAGATGGAAAGCTAGGAGCGACCCTCCCACCCTGGCATGTGCTTTGTTTATTAAGTGTTGTACCTGATGATTCTTGACTCTTGACGAATGTATCTTTTCTTTTATGTACACTGAGAGCCTTTGCACCAAAGACGAATTCCTTGTGTGTCCAATCACACTTGGCCAATAAAGAATTCTATTCTATTCTATTCTATTCTGTTCTGTTCTGTTCTGTTCTGTTCTATTCTATTCTATATTCTATTCCATTCCATTCCATTCCATTCTACTCCATATTTTCTATTCTATTCTATTCTATTCTATTCTATTCTATTCTATTCTATTCTAAAGACTGTAACTTTGTTGCTTGTATCCTTATACTTTATATTGACTGGTTCCTAGTATGATTTGATTGCTTATTGTACCCTATGACTATCATCAAGTGTTGTACCTGATGATTGTTGACTCTTGACAAATGTATCTTTTCTTTTATGTACACTGAGAGCATTTGCACCAAAGACAAATTCCTTGTGTGTCCAATCACACTTGGCCAATAAAGAATTCTATTCTATTCTATTCTATTCTATTCTATTCTATTCTATTCTATTCTACTCTCCTCTCAGCTGATTGGAGGCTGTTTTTTTACTACTGGTTTGGGCAAACCAGTCTGGACCAGTAGTATATCACCACTGTTTCCATTGCTGGATCACCTATCCTGGGTACTGCTCCATATCCAGAATCAGTTAAGAGTTGGGTGTATGCAAGTTGAATTAAATGAGTGAGTGAGTGAGTGAGTGAGTGAGATCAATCCTGGTTTCTAGAGTGCTCATGAGAATTTTTTTTGGACCACCATTACAAAGCTGGCCTCTGCAAGAGAGAAACAGCCTAGATCATGAATATTATAGAAAACCACTAGACAGATTCAACTGATCAAGGATGCTGCTGCAAGGTTAGTGACAGGCATGCTATGATATGGCCACATAATGACTCTGGCTTAATCAGCTACACTAGTTTTTCCGAGGCCCCTGGGTGATGCCAGATCACCACTTTCTTAGACAAAAACCAGACAGGGTGAGGGAAAGAGACACAGAAGAAATCAATGGTTGATCATTTGGTTATAAGGACTTCCTTCTTTCCCCTACCCTCCCTCCTGACTTCTATCCTTCTATCCACTTCTTCCTTCTTTCCTCACTCCCTCTCTTTCTTCTTTTTCTTCTGTCCATGCACTCCTTCCTCCCTCTTCTTCTACCCAGCCATCTACCTTCCGTGCCTCCCTGCCTCCCTCCCTCCCACCTTCTTCTTCTATCCAGTCTACCCTTCCTTCCTTCTTTCCTTCCTTCCCCCTCCCTCCCTTTTTTTTCCTTTCCTTCTGTCCATGCATTCCTCCCTCCCTCCCATTTCTGTTTATATTTCTCATTCGAAATCTCCTTGTAGTATTGCTTAAACTGTACTGACATCTGGTGGCTCAAACTACTTGGGGATTTTTTCCCCCCTGCAAGACAGTCTGGACAATTTAACCATCTTGCTCATCCACCCCTCACCCCAGAATCCATCATTCATCTTTTTCCAAAGACTAACTTCATCCTTCTCAACCTGTAAGATCTTTCTCTCTTTCAGCCTATCAATACTTCCGGGCAGGTTTTTTCACATAAAGAAAGGAGGTAAGTTCAAAGTATTGGGAGAAGTCGTGATTTTTTATTCTCCAACACAACTGTGATATTAATCTAAGTATTTCTGAACATTTTTGAATTTTATTGAACCCAGTAAAACAGCAATTGATTCACTGTACATTTATCAGTATCTATGCAGGCACAAATACATTTAGACAAATAGAGATGATAGAGATTAGAGATGGAGGCAGGGAGGAGGAGAGGGATAGTAGGTAGGTAGGTAGGTAGATAGATGGATAGATAGAAAGATAGAAAGATAGAATATAGATGGATAGATGGATAGATGGATAGATGGATAGGATAGATGGATAGATGGATAGATGGATAGATGGATAGATGGATAGATGGATAGATGGACAGATGGACAGATGGATAGATGGACAGATGGACAGATGGACAGATGACAGAGATAGATGATAGATAGATAGATAGATAGATAGATAGATATAGAAATATGATACATAGATGATAAATGATAAAATGAATAGATGGATATGAATGGAAATGGATAGATACGATAGATGGACAATGGACAGATGGAATAGACAATAGATAACGAATGATAATGATAATGATAGATAATAGATAGATAAATAGAATAGATGATAGATGGATAGATGGATAAGATAAGACAATAAAAATAAATATAGATGAATAAATGGATAAATAGATGAAGATAGATAGATAGATGGATAGATGGATAAATGAATGGAAATAGGATAGATAATGATGAAGATGGACAGATGGACAGATGGACAGATAGACAAATAATGAATGATAGAAAGATAAAAGATAGAAAGATGAATATAGATGATGGATAATAGAATAGATAATAATAATAGAACAAATAAAAAATAACAATAAAAGAAAGAAATGAAAATATGATGGATAGATGGATAGATGGATAGATGGGTAGGATAGATGGATAGATGGATAGATGGATAGATGGATAGATGGATAGATGGACAGATGGACAGATAGTAGATAGATAGATGAGAGATGAGAGATGTAGGCAGGTAGGTAGGTAGATAGAGACAGACAGACAGACAGATAGATGTAGGTAGGTAGATACATACAGAGACAGAGATATTTGTGTGTGTGTATGTGTGTGTGTGTATGCAGGGGTGGGCTGCTCCCGGTTTACACTGTTTCGGGTGATCCGGTTGTTAATTTTACAGCCAGTTCAGTGAACTGGCCAATCCCACCCCTGGTTGGCCCTGCCCACCCTGCCTGTTCCCTCCCAGGATACCCCACGCAGCCTGTTTTATGCAGAGCCTGTGTGGAGGCTTGGGGAGGACAAAAAATGGCCCTTCTGGAAGTTCCAGAGAGCCTCCGGAGTCCGGGGAGGCCATTTTCACTCTCCTGGAGGCTCAAGGACAGCCTCCGGAGCCCAGGGAGGGGGAAAACAGTCCCCTGCAGCCCATTTTCACTCCCAGGGTGGTGCAAGAGGCTGACTAGGTCATGCCCACCATGGCCATGCCCACCCATCAACTGAACAGAGGACTGGTTGTTAAATTATTTGAAGCCCAGCCCTGTGTGTATGTATGTTGTGGGTATTTACGTGAGAAAGATAGATCTTGCCTCTTCTGTTATAAGCAGTCTCACAAAAGCATGATTATATTTCCCATTGCTGATCTCAGAAAACCAAAATCTGGGTGTGTCTTTTTTAAAATGATCACCAATATCCAGGAGTTTGAAGACCATATGCTGAGAAAAGAGGTGCCAAACATTTCTTCTGCAGTATATTTTCCATGATTTTTCCCCCCTTTATTAAATACACCGTCCATGTATTGTTTGGTACATTTAAAATCGATTGTAGCTAATGGGGGAAGGGGCATAAACAATGAGTGATTATGCTTATTTATTCATGAGGCTTTGAAATGCCACAGATGGGGATTGGGAGCGGCCATTCCATCTGTTGCCATTTTGGAGACAGGTTTTTGATCTGCATCTTTTCCCCTCTTTGTTTCATCATTTAAGATCACTTGGGGATCAGAATTCCAAAGAAAAGGATAACGTGAATGCAATGTTTTCTAAATTAATAGCTAGAGGTATTGTGGGATCCGTAAACATCCAATTTAGACTTGATAGCACATGCAATTAACATAAAGTTAATACCACTTTATAATGCCTTGGTGAGGCTACCCTTGGAATCCTGCATCCAGTTTTGGTCGCCACGATGTAAAAAAGATGTTGAGACTCTAGGAAGAGTGCAGAGAAGAGCAATGAAGAGGATTAGGGGACTGGAGGCTAAATATATATAAAGAACATTTGCTGGAACTGGGCATCGCTAGTCTAATGAAAAGAAGGACTAGGGGAGACATGATAGCAGTCTTCCAATATCTCAGGGGCTGCCACAAAGAAGAGGAGTCAAGCTGTTCTCCAAAGTACCTGAGGGCAGGACAAGAAGCAATGGATGGAAACCAATCCAGGAGAGAAGCAACCTAGAATTAAGGAGAAATTTCCTGACAGTGAGAACAATTAGTCAGTGGAACAACTTGCCTCCAGAAGCTGTGAAAGCTCCAACACTGGAAGTTTTTAAGAAGAGATTGGATAACCATTTGTCAAATGACATAGGGTCTCCTGCTTGAGAAGGGGGTTGGACTGGAAGACCTCTAATGTCCCTTCCAACTCTGTTACTCCTATTCTATTCTATTCTATTCTATTCTATTCTATTCTATTCTATTCATTCCATTTCCTTTCTGTTCTGTTCTGTTTATTCCCGTTCCTTCCATTCCATTCCATTCCCACCCTCCAAATTATCTACCTTGTTCCATTCCCCTTTCCCTTCCGTTCCCATCTCTCCAATCCTGTTCCTATCCCTATCATTCCCATCCCATTCCAATCACCATCCTTCCTTTCCACTCGATTCCATACACTCTGCTTTTGCTCTGCTCTGCTCTTATTCGTTTCCCGTTTCCATCCCGTTTCGTTCCTGTTCCATTCCGTTTCGTTCCGTTTCATCATCATCATCCTCCTCTCTCTCTTCCCGTTCCCTTTCCTTTCTGTTCTTCTGTTCTGTTCTGTTCCGTTCCGTTCCGTTCCATTCCATCACTCCTCACTGCTCTGCTCTGCTCTTGTTATTTCCGTTCCCCGTTCCCATTCTGTTCTGTTCTGTTCTGTTCTGTTCTGTTCCATTTCATTTCCGTTATACTCCATCGCTATATATTACTCTTTTCATTTCCATTCCCATTCTGTTCTGTTCTGTTCTATTCTATTCTATTCCATTTTCCATTCCATTCCGTTCCTTCCATTCCTTCTCATCTCACTACTCTACTCTACTCTTATTCCCATTCCCATTCCTATTCTATTCTATTCTATTCTGTTCTGTTCTGTTCTGTTTTGTTCTGTACTGTTATATTCTATTCTACAGATAATCCTTGATTTGCAACCACTTGTTTGGTGACCGTTTGAAGTTATAACGGCTCTGAAAAAAAGTGGAATATGATCTTTTTTCACACTTAACAACCGTTTGCAGCATCCTCATGGTCACGTGTTCAAAATTCCCAACACTTGGCAAATGACTCATATTTATGACGGTCGCAGCATCTGCAGCGTCTATCTCCTTTTGTGACCTTCTGACAAGCAAAGTCCACGGGGAAGCCAGATGCACTTCACAACCATGTGACTCACTTAGCAACTGAGGTGATTCACTTAACAACGGTGCCAAGAAAGGTTGCAAAATGGGGGGAGAACTCACTTAGGAAAAGTTTCACTTAACAACAGAAACTTTGGGTGCAGTTGTGGCTGTAAGTCAAGGACCTACTCACCCCATAGGACAAGGTGGTGTAAATAGATAGTCCAGTCTCTCCGCTGTAACCCCTCTTCCATCTTTCACATTGCTTGGTTTTTTTGTCATAAAAGATTGCAAATCTTGGATTGCTTCCTTCTACACACATGCACAAGTTTCAAGAAGAAAACCTTTCAAACAAAGGAAACAAACTTTAAGGACTGGCAAGGTATTCTGCCGTTGCTTGCCGTCCTTCCATTTTGGACCAAATAAAGAAAATGCATCATGTGGGCCCCAGCATGTCTTTCGCAGCCTAGCAACAACACAGCTTACACATTTACATACACTTCCATAAATAAAAATGCATTTAATTTGGAACAGCAGTTGATTAATACATCACAGTAATTAAAGTAATCAAATTGACTGCTTTGCTTGGAGTTGGGTCGGTTTGAAGTGTAGCAAAATGTTATCTATGTAAAGCGTGCACATGAGAGATATGTGCAAATTTATACACATGGAATGCAGTATAGCTTCCGCAATAATTACAGTTCGACACTCAGTAATTTTCCTAAGCTCTATTAGTCCTAAATGCTGCCTCTGGGACTCCTCCTCCTCCTCCTCTTCCTCCTCTTCCTCCTCCTCCATTCCCCTTCCTTCCTCCCTCCCTCCCTCCTTCCCTTCCTTCCTTCCTATCTACCTCCTTTTCTGTCTCTCCACACCTTCCTTCCTCCTTCCCTCCCTTCCTATCTTTCTTCCTCCCTCTCTTTTCCCCCCTCCTTCCTTCCTTCCTTCCTTCCTTCCTTCTTTCCTTCCTTTCCTCCCTACCTTCATTGTTTTCTACACTGATATTGTATTAAAAGTCAAGCCAGAATGCAAGAAAACTACAGCGTAAGTCAAATAATTCAGAGCCATTCATCCCCTACCTTTTTTAAAAAAAACATTCTCTCCATCTCTCTGAAGCTGGTCTTTCCATCCGTTCATGTCTGAAAATGTATCTGTGAGAAATTCTCATTGCATTTTCAGGAATGGGCTGTGACCGGTTTGCACCGGTTCGAGTGAACTGGATGTTAATTTTACATCCGGTTCACCGAACCAGTAATTGCAACGACTGGCTGGCCCTGCCCACCCTGCACCACCCCTCCCAGGAGTCACCCCATGGCACATTTTGGATCCCAGGTAAGTGCAGGGCTCGCACGGAGGCTCGGGGACGGCGAAAAATGAATCTCCCAGACACTCCGAAAGGCTAGAAATGGGCATGTTTCTGGCCTCCAGAGAGCCTCTGGAATCTGGGGAGGGGAGAAATGGGCCTCTCAGAGGCTCAAAGAAAGCTCCAGAGCCTGAGGAGGGGGAAAATGGGGCTCCTGATGCTCTGGGAGGTTGGAAATGGACCTGTTTCTGGTATCCAGAGAGCCTCCAGAGGCCAGGCAGGCCATTTCCACTCTCCTGGAGGCTCAAGGAAAAGGAGGATGTAATAGGGGAGAGGCAGCTTTCCAAATAGCCACTAGATGGCAACAGGGAATTCAGGGTTCCTGTACGGCTTTGCTACCACCTAGTGGTTGTCTGAATTTTTGCAACCTAGATAGGGTAGCCCTATGCCAACTATAAGTGAGACCAGTTTACGAACGATTGAAGGTACCCTAAGCAAAAATTCCCCTCAAACAGAATGATAATGGTTGAAAAACAAGATTTAGAGCACATTTTCGCTCTTTTCTTCTCTCTGAACAGCATAAGCCTTGTGGATGGATAGCTGCAAATAGCTATCATTGAACTTTTGCATCCCTGTTTTTATCAAGTGGAGCAAGCGACAACAATTGGATCTCATTGTGTCTGGTTTTATATGCAGAGCCATTATCTCTCTTTATAAAATCCAGAGCACATCTCAACCACTTCTTTAACGGTGAGATGGATGAACGGATAATTATTTACAATTTGCCACTGACCTAGTTTTTCAGGTGCTGCCAAATGAGAAGCCATTTGGAGCTTAGATCTCATTTGCTGAGCCAAACAAATGCAGAAGTTTTTCTTATATTCTACAATGAGCTGAGATACAAACGGCCTTTCAAACAGCGCTGGCTGATTCAGAGACATTTTTTACAATGATGGCTTCAGGTCAGGTTTAAAAAGTTTATTTGCTTACAGAACATAAACACAGCCAGTCCTGAAACAGGAACCAAACAGTGTCCTTATTTGGATCTGGCTATGTTTATATTCAGTTATGTGATTAACAGATTAACAGAGTTGGGGGGGACCTTGTAGCTCATCTAGTCCAACCCCCCAAGCAGGAGACCCTACACCATTTCTGACAAATGGCAGTCCAGTCTCTTCTTGAAAGCTTCCAGTGATGAAGCTCCCACAACTTCTGAAGGCAACTTCTGTTCCATTGGTTGATAGTTCTCACTGTCAGAAAATTTTTCCTTATTTCCAGGTTGAATCTCTCCTTGTTCAGTGTCCATCCATTATTCCTTGTCTGGCCTTTGGGTGCTTTGGAAAATAGCTTGACCGCTTCCTCTCTGTGGCAGCCCCATAAATATTGGAAGACTGCTATCATGTCTCTCCTGGTCCTTCTCTTCACTAGACTAGCCATGCCCAGTTCCTGTAACCGTTCATTGTATGTTTTAGTCTCCAGTCCCCTAATCATTTTGGTTGCTCTTCTTCGCACTCTTTCTAGAGTCTCAACATCTTTTTTATAGTGTGATGACCAAAACTGGATGCAATATTCTAGATGTGGTCTTACTAAGGCTTATAGAGTGGTATTGGTATCTCACTTGATCTGATTGTATCCCTCTGATAATGCAATTTAGGATTGCATTGGCTTTTTTGGCTGCTGCCTCACATCGTTGACTCATATTTTGTCCCTGATCTCAAATTGAGCGTTTCACATTATGTCATTGTTCCATTCATTCTTTGATCAGATAGATAAGATCCCTTGTAAGAATAAGCAATGAAGAATAACACACACCAGTGAGAATAAAAAAATATAGCAGAGGAAAGAAAAGAGGAAGGGAATAATGGACATTGAAATATGTTTGAATATTAGTAGCTCAGGTTCATAGTTAGGCTGTTGGTTTGAGCTCCAAGCTTGGCAATTTGATTGCAAATGTTTCATCATTGTTCGAGGAGAGAGTGTGTTTTGAGTTGTGCTCGTCTGTCAGAACACAGGTCTTCAAATGCCATTTTTAATGAGATGCAAATATTGAATATTGTTTGTTTAGATATTTCTGAGTCATGGTCTGATTTTGGACTGTTTGATTGGCTGGCTGTTGTTGTTGGACTGTAGTTATGTATCGTCTGACGAGCACAACTCAAAACGCACTAACAATGTCTCCTCGAATGGTGATGAAACATTTGCAACCAAATTGCCCATCTCGGAGCCTAAATAATGGACATTGTTAAGACCACACAACATGGACTTTGTAGAATTGTTGCATTTGCTAACTAACAGAGTGATTTTGTATTTTATTTAGACTTGTGTTTCTCTCTCTTTTAAATGAAAAAGTAAGCCGAGATAGAACCTAGGGCCAGATTTGGCCATCACTACAGACACCAGAAAAGGTGCAAAATTTAGGAGCAAACAGGTTAAAACAAAATCTTCACTACTCTTTCTGTTCATCCTCCAAAGAAGCAATACCCAGATACAGGGCATAATTTTAATGTTCCCAGTAGCCTTCCGAATGTAGAAATATTCAAGTAAGGAGAGAAAGTGCTAAGAAGGAAGATAAATTACAGACTCTTCAAGGGGAATAAGAGAAAATTCAAGAGAGCCAGGAGATGAAATATACATGAGACAAAAATGGAAGGACAGAAAAACGGATAGTATGGATGTGTGGACTCATCCAAAACTTTTTAATGAGGCAGTTCACAAAACAACTCAAATTAAAAGTATTGCGGCAGGTGCCTGGCCACTAAAAGGGTCAGGTAATTTTAGCAATGATTTTTTTTCAAACAGCTCAGGAATAGCAACAGAATGCTAAAACTGGCAATAAGCCCTAGAACACAGAGTCTCAGCTTTGGCAACTTTAAGAACTTCCCAGAATTCCCCAACCAGCTCCCAGAATTCTGGGAGTTGAAACCCATTCATCTTAATGTTGCCCAGGTTAAGAAACACTGCTCTAGGTTCTCAACATTTTTTTTTCCACCATGGACCAGGGGTGGGCTGCTGGGGGTTCGCAGGGGTTTGGGAGAGCCCCTAGCTAAGATTCTGTGCAATTCAGAGAACCCCCAAATCCCACTCCTGACTGGCCCCGTCCACCCTGCCCCACTCCTCCCAAGAATCCCCACGCGGCCATTTTTGGATGCAGGTAAATGCAGGGCGCACATGGAGGCATGGGCAGGCAAAATACAGGCCTCCTGGAAGTTTGGGAAGGCCAGAAATGGGCCTGTTTCCAGCTTCCAGAGAGCCTCCAGAGCCCAGGGAGGCCATTTTCACCCTCCTGGAGGCTTAAGGAAAGCCTCCAGAGCCCGGGGAGGCAAAAACACCCTCCCTGTTGTAGTGCAGGAGGCAAATAGGCCACACCCTAAATGGCCACACCCTCCCAGAAACCAGGCAGAGAATCCATTGCTAAAATTTTTGAAGGCCACCCCTGTGATGGACCCCTCTTTAAATACCTTTTGAGGCCACGGAACCTCTAAGACTTAATTCAAGATTTAAATCATAATATTTCTTCAAGCCTTTGCAGACCTCCTGTGATGACCTCACAGCCCCCCAGGTGTCCATGGACCACAGGTTGAGAACCTACTGCTCTAGAAAAGTCTGCCGTAAGTGAGAGGACTTTCAGCCCCACATCCAAGTAATCCTTGACCTGAGTCCATTAATTCTTCCCAGCCATTCTTTGTCTGTTTTGACAAGTAATGGAGGACTGACTAGGTTTACTTAGCTGCTAAGGAAGTTGGCATCATGTTCAATGTAGTTGAGTTCTTTTCCACAAATAAACCCCGTAACAACAATTCTTTACAAGGAATGGTCTGTTGTGGTCTGTCGGCAGTCTGCGGAGATGGCAGCAAAGTCGGATAGTGGGGAGCAACATGGGCCAGTCCGGGAGTCTGGGGAGGACTCGGATGAGGGTCCTGCATCTGATACAGAGATGGGGCCAGGGCCATCTGGGAGTTATGTGCTGACTCCAGAACCTCCAGAATCTGATAGCAGAAAGGCAGAGGAACAGGGGGAGCCTGTTAGCAGTGCGTGCATGCACAGAGCTGCCGGAAGGCAAGAACAGTTAAGACAAAAGGGGTGACTCAGGAGTAAGGCTTGGAGGTGATTGGCCCTCCCATAAGACATAAAGGAGGGGCAAAAGGATAGGAATCTTTGCAGGAAGCAACTTCGTTCGTATTGGTCAGTTTGAAACCTGAAGCCTGAATTTGTGTTCCATTTTGGCCTCATATAACTAATTGGATATTTAGTCACTGGCAGCATTTCAAGAAAGATAAAGGTGCGTGCTCATCAGACTTATCCTGAAGGACTTTGGCAGAATTCCATGGGACTATTGGCAAACTGTTTCAGACTCATTACAGGCTGTGAATGACTAAAATTCACAGCCATTGAAATAAACAGGACTAATGGGTGTTTGTTAGTGTCTTCATAAGTCTTGATCAGAATATGGTCAAAGGAAAAGCAAATCATAAGATAAGGCATATGGTGACTCCATTGAAGCCCAAGCTGAACATGCAATCAACATCTAAAAGCAATCTAGTATAGAAGAAAGAATAAACCTCCCTTCCAAAGAATGAAAAGGAATCAGAGCTATAAAAGTAAGCCACACAAAATAAGCTTGTCAAAGCATCACAACCTTTATAAAGGACAAATAGTCTTTGATCAGATATTGTTGAACTCTGGTGAAAACTTAATTAAGAAAAGGAACTATAAATTGACAATGGCAACTTCTTATAAAAAAATAATATCAGATGTTCTATAGATGGCACTTACCACCTGCTAGGCTAGCTAAAATGTTTAAAACTTTGTCTAGCAAATGTTGGAAATGTAACCAAAAAACGGGCACATAATACCATATGTGGTGGACTTGGGTTAAAGTAAAAAAAAACTTGGAAAATACATAAGTGGGTAGAAAAGATGATAGGAAAATATGTAATTCTTAAAGCTGAACTGTTTTTATTAGGGATAACATCAGTAAAATCAAGAGGTGGAGATTAAGAATGTAATCTGTATTGTTAAGCAAAGTAAATAACCCAGACAACACAATGTTTATTAAGCACTAACATATGTAAACAATAGAAAATCAATAAAATCTATTCCAAAAAAAAGTATCACAACATGGACCAAAAGAACTTGGGTCAATCTCAGTTTGTGTGATGCCCCAGTCTCTCTCTCTCTCACACACACACATACACAGCCATGTGTGTGGTTTAGAGAATTGATGTTCCCCAGAAATTCCTTTCCCCAGACTCCGAACTGTCTCAGATAAATCCAGCCACAAGCAGGCCAAGTTTAGTCCACAAGGCAATGGCCAATAGTACATAAAACAATGGAAAGTCTCTCCAACAAATAAATCCACTAAACAAACTTAAATCCACCAGGCCAAACTGAAATACACCCACAAGAGTTCACTCGGCAAGAGAAGTTCAGAGTCTCCAAGGCACAAAGTCAAGCAGGAAGCACGAGGATCAAATATACATAGCCAGAAATCAAACACGTTGTTCCCAGCAACACCTCCCTACACCTGCTGTGATAAATAATTTACTGCTGCCTTCTCCCAAGTAATCTGGCAGATCTCCATTGCTCTTGTCTTTTCTCTGCCCTGCGTGCTCTTGGATCCATCACGGAAGGCAGCCTCTTCACTGACCATCCACCCTGTAAGCTGTTCCCAACCAAAGCCTCTATTTTGGCTAGCCGTTCAGAAAAATCAATTAACCCAGTTCCTGATGTGCCAGGAATGAGCACATCTCCCCTTGAGCTGACCTCTGTGGAAGAATCTGAGGAGTCGTCCAAGGAAGACATCACAGTCTACAACAGATCTGCCAGATCTTACAAAAACTGCAGGACTCTCAATGCAACACCCAACAAATTGTGCATTTTTTAAATATTAGATTGTAGACTCCGTCTTTAAACATAACAAGTTTTAGACAGAGGCCCCAGCCTTAATGATCGACATATATGCATAGACATGGCAAGCTTGTTCTCACAACTGGTCAAACACCAATCCGGCAGAAAGATACCAAACTCCAAATAAAATCTGACTTACCGAGCTGTCATTTCAATGTCTTGTCACATCCTATCCGTTTGAGCTCCTAGGAAAAAAAAAATAAGAAACTTGGTTTTATTCCACAGGACAGTGTTTCCGCGACTCTCAGAAGAAAAAGATCATCTAATTGGCTTCATGTTTTTATCGGGTATAAAAACCATGGAGCCTAACCAGGGAATGTAAGGCTGTGCCAAAACCTACAGTACAGTTTCTGTTAAATTTGCATGAAGAGACAGACGCGGAGTGCTTCAAGCTCTTTGTTTATTAGTGACTACAGCTCAGAACGAACCCACTTTGGCTGGGCTGCGGCTGCTACTTATAGCCAGCAGTTGCCAGCCAATCAGAGGGCAGGGTTTTCCCGCACTTTTTAAACCAATCATTTCTTACATTTTACAAGAACAGTTCAAACTAAACCAATGACTTTAAACCTGCATACATAACAGTTTCCTTAAAGCTTTCTTCTCTTCTGCAAAAAAATAAAAAATAAAAAAAAGCTTCAGTTTTTCTTTCTGACTCTTGAAGTCCTTAAATTTTTTTCCTTTGAACTTTTCTTGGAGGTTTTTGATTTGAGGATAAACAAGGAGATTAGTTGCCCGTGGGGAAAAGATGTTGCTTTGGGGGACAAACAGATTTATTTGCTGGTTGGTTGGTTGGTTGGTTGGTTGGTTGGTTGGTTGGTTGGTTTATCTATCTATCTATCTATCTATCTATCTATCTATCTATCTATCTATCTATCTATCAAACTTATATGCCGCCCAACTCCCAAAGGACTCCGGGCAGCTCACAGCAAAAAAAAAAAAACACACACACAAAAGAATTACATTAAAAAATTTAAAAACAATTTAAAAAACAACAAACAACAGAAGGGCCGGATCTCGCTAGATCTCAGTCGCGAGATCAACAGCCCCAACCTCTCGTGGTCAAAAGATTGACCACTAGAATTTCCATTGCTAAGAAAGATGATTTTTAAGTGAGTCATACCACTGGTGGGATTAAAAAAATTTTTTACTACCGATTCTGTGGGGTTGGCTTGGTGGGCGTGGCTTGGTGGGCATGGCAGGGGAAGGATACTGTAAAATCTCCATTCCCTTCCAACTTCTGGGAGAAGGTTACTACAAAATCCCCATTCCCTCCCCACCCCACTAACCTGCTTTCCAGCTCCATTCTCCTGTGCAGGGCAATGAAAGAAGCCCCAGTCAATCAGCTGGGACTTGGGAGGTGGAGAATAGATGGGGGCGTGGGGCAAATCAGAGGTGGTATTTGCCTGTTCTCCGAACTACTCAAAATTTCCGCTACTGATTCTCCAGAACTGGTCAGAACTGGCTGAATATCACCCCTGCCATGAGGAATAGGATGTTGCTTTGGCAGAACAAACAGATTGACCACTAGAATTTCCATTGCTAAGCAAGGTGATTTTTAAGTGAGTCGTACCCTTTTTGTTACAGTTGTTACGTGAATACCTGCAAATGTTAAGTCAGGGGTCTCAAACACAGGGCCCACGGGCTGAATCCAGCCCACAGGGTGCTTAAATCTGGCCCATGGTGCTTGCCTGGAAATACCAAAGTGCTGGCCCAAGGTGCCTCTGGCAGCCAAAATGGAGCACGGGGGTAGGGTTATTAGGCCTGGGCAGCCTCCTGCAATGCTTTGCCAGGCAAAATGGGGCAGGGGGGGCATATGTGGCCACCCCTGTGTGCCATTTTGTATATGTTTTATTTTTATTCATAAACATTTTGAATACAATGCATTGTCGGGGCATATCGTTTACCAAAAAAGCAAAAAGGAAACAAACAGAAATATTAACATGTGTACTAATAACAATAATAATAGTACAGCAGAGTCGTTTTAACTAGATTTCTCTTTATATTAGCTTATTTGTAATTCTGTTAGTTATATCAATATGTTTGTAATTATAAACCCGCTTTATATTTAATTCATATGCAACAGTAATCTTTCTTCGCCTAGTTTCTACCTCTTGTCTCTAGCCACTCGTAAAATCTATTCCATGTTAAGTAATATTCTGTGTCTTCTTTATCCTTTATTTTTAATGTCCATCTATCCATCTTCATAGAAGCTTC
Organism: Naja naja; assembly: GCA_009733165.1. Lineage (NCBI taxonomy): Eukaryota > Metazoa > Chordata > Lepidosauria > Squamata > Elapidae > Naja > Naja naja. The sequence goes on along the minus strand of CM019152.1, from coordinate 56,007,762 downwards.
ATAGAATAACAAGAGTTGGAAGGGACCTTGGAGGTCATCTAGTCCAGCCCCCTGCTCTAGCAGGAGAGTCTATGCCAAATATTAGCCTTTACCTAACATTGAACTCACAGCCTCCTCATTGTGAGGCAAGAACTCCACCTCTAGGCCACCAGAGCTGCCTAATCACTGCACAGTGTAGTATTTTCTGAATTACATTCTCATCTGATGGAGTGTTCTTGTGATGACCTGAGGCGTGACACAAAAATAACCAAGTCACAAAAATAGAAGAAAGTCCCTTTAATGCCTCCAACTTGGCCCCAATGTCCAATTATCCTTGGCTGGATATCAAACTCTTAAAGAAAACAGTTTACGAAGGGAGTAAATGCAGTCTGCACCCAAAGTAAAGTTAATTTGAAATAAAAAACCAAACACAAACCACACCGAAGGAATTACTAAAGCAGGCAAGGCTGATTAATTGCAGACTTCTACCAGATAATGCACGGTTGGGAGGAAGCCAAAACACAGATAAGCTCCAACAAAAATAATACACGCTTTGCTTCCAGCACCTTTGCCACATGCAGTTTCTCTTTTTATAAGCAGTCCTCACAGCTGCAGCCCATGATGGGGATCAGGGCCCCTTCCTCTCCCATAGACCACAACCTTCATGTTTCTCCCTTATCCTCTCCTCCCTACATGCCTTAGGATGAATAGGGGATGGGCCTTGGTCTTCCTCTGACTGCCCAGCCGGCCTGTGCTCTTCCCCAGTTTCCTCCACAACCTGTGCAGCCACACTTCCACTCCCTGTCAGCTGTTCCTCCTCTCCCTCGGAGTCAGACTCCAACAGAGGCATGACAGTTCTCATTTTTCCAATGTTGTGCAAATACAATCCTTGCAATTGTCAATAAATGCAAGACTAGATATACAGTTCCTTTATCATAGCCCTCTGGCATTATACCCAACAAAAATATTTCAGGCTTCAGATCTATATGTTGCTTAATCATCTTTTCCAACCATGTATGTATTTTTCTCCAGTATTTTCTTGCTTTCGTGCAAGTCCACCACATATAATATTAATTACGTGGGGTTTGATTACATTTCCAACATTTGACGGACAACCCATTCATTCATGGACATTCATTCAAGAAGTTTCATTGATAAGAAGCAAAATTTCAAACAAAGAAGTCCAGATGCCTTTTGAAAACAACACCTTTGTGACAATCGTGTCCTGGATGGTTGAGAATCTCCATAGATATTTTAGGGTTTCATTCTCCACCAAAGGTCCACTCTCATCAAACATGGTGTAACCAGTCAAGTTACAGTAAAGTTGGAATGCCCTGGTGAAAATCTGGAAATAATTTGTGTACTAGAAAACTGGAATGTCCAGGATTTGTAATTAGCAAGTTGGCAACTTGTGGACTTTAGCTCCCAGAATTCCCCAGCTAGCATGGCAGCATGGCTAGCTGAGGAATTCTGGGAGTTGAAGTCCACCAGTCTTAACGTTGCCAAGGTTGAGCACTCCTGGTTTAGAAAGGCAACCTGAGGTAAGGAAATGGAGACAAAAGACTCAAGAATTATCATCCTCTTTTAACAACCCCATAATCCCTTGTGGGGTGGAGTCTGGGGCAACTGAATGGAGCTGAGTGTTTTCTGGCCAGATGCTCTTCCTGTCACCAATGGAGAGTTACATTCAGCAGATATATTCTCAATGTACCCAGAGAGAGAAATGTCTGCTTCTACCTAGGATCGAACTCACACCCTCCTGATTGTGAGGTGAGAGCTCCACTTCTAGGCCACCACACCACTCACAAAAGACTCAAGAACAAGGGACACAAAAGAGAGCTAAATCTTTAGAGATGGAGAAATATTTCTGGTGAATCAGACAAGGAGATGGATCTTGACAGACCAGAACACTGGGCCCCATCTAACAAAATGAAATTCAATGTAGAGAAAAGTAAAGTCCTACACTTAGGCAAGAAAGACCCAAAAGACACATATAGACTGGGTGAAATCAGGCTCAATAGAAGGAACTGTGAGAGGGATCTTGGAGTCTTAGTGGACAACCAACTAAATAGGAGCCAGCCGTGTGCAGCAGCAGCCAAAAAAGCTAATGCAATCCTAAGTTGCATTAACAGAGGGATACAATCAAGATCAAGGGAGGTGCTAATACCACTCTATAAAGCCTTTGTAAGACCACACCTAGAGTCCTGCATCCAGTTTTGGTCACCACATTATAAAAAAGATGTTGAGACTCTAGAAAAATTACAGAGAAGAGCAACCAGGATGATTAGGGGACTGGAGGCTAACACTTATGAAGAACTGTTACAGGAACTGGGCATGGCTAGTCTAGTGAAGAGAAGGACCAGAGGAGACATGATAGCAGTAATATTTCCAATAATATTTCCAGTAATATTTCCAATATTTGAGGGGCTGCCACAGAGAGGAGGGGGGGTCAAGCTATTTTCCAAGGCACCAGAAGGCCAGTCAAGGAATAATGGATGGAAACTGAACAAGGAGAGATTCAACCTGGAAATAAGGAGAAACTTTCTGGCAGTGAGAACAATCAACCAATGGAACAGAAGTTGCCCTCGGAAGTTGTGGGAGCGCCATCACTTGAGACTTTCAAGAAGAGATTGGACTGCCATCTGTCAGAAATGGTGTAGGGTCACCCGCTTGGGCGGGGTTTGGACCAGATGACCTACAAGGTCCCTTCCAACTCTGATTATCTGTTATCTGTTAAGGAGATGATAGACTTTCAGGTACAAATGTAAATGAAAGAGTGATTACTTCGAAGGAAGAATGAAGCTTTTCCTCTTGTTGGCATGTCTGTTTTCAGCATGGGTGCAAGGGAGGTAGTAAATCAGCTGGCAAGTCCCCCACACACACACACACTCCCAAGGAAATTATCCCACTCTAACATTTGGGGAAGCTGAGGAGGCCCAGAGGGTGAGGAGCAACAAGGGTTAGCTAGGAATGGATTGAGGGTCAGCTGAAAAGCTGATGAACAGCCAGCCTGGGTTTAGATCAGGGTCAGCAAGGAGGAGATACAAGAAGAATCAAGAAGATCCAGAAATAAGAGAGAAAAAATGCTCCAGGGAGGTTTTATCAATATTTATTTTATGTATATTTATGGATTTCTTAGATTCATTTATATATCTTCATGGTTGCATTTATAGAATAGTGTGATGATATCTATTTGTCTGTCTTTCTTTCTTTCTTTCTATCTGTCTATCTATCTATCTATCTATCTATCTATCTATCTATCTATCCATCTATCCATCTATCCATCTATCCATCCATCCATCCATCCATCCATCTATCTATCTCCCTACTGCATCCATCTATTCTGCAAATATGGAATACATCTTTCTATGCCTATAAATAAGAGAATATATATGTCTATCTTTCTGTCTTGGCAAATATGGGAATATATCTGTCTATATTTATCTGTCTGTCTATCATCTATCATCTATATCTATCTATCTGTCCATCTGTCCATCTGTCCATCCATCCATCCATCCATCCATCCATTCATTCATCTATCTATCTATCAATCTATCTATCGCCACTCAGTATATTTTGTAATAATTTTCTCTCAGGAATATTAAATAGAAACATTTTCCATTCTAACATGCACCCTCCAATATGTCATTAATTTTGTTTTCTTATTGTAGAATCCATTATCAGAGCAAAACATTAGGTGACCCTTTCTTTAAAAAAAAAAGGTAAACCAAGTCACTACAATTCAATAAAAGTTACATTATCTGGAGTTGCAGGAACATTAGTCTAATGTGCTTTAAAAGATCACCTTCTCAGAGTGCTATAATAAGTTTGTGTGAAAAGCAGAAAGCATGTAATATGTAATAAAATCTGGCCTTTAATGAACCATTGTGGCACGGAGGTTTCTGATACCATTTGGCAGAAAATGTCCCTTTAATTAGTGAATTAGAAAAAGCAAAGTGGCTGTTGCCTTTGGTGATAATTCTGTTTAAGGATGAGAAAGAAAGAAAGAAAGAAAGAAAGAAAGAAAGAAAGAAAGAAAGAAAGAAAGAAAGAAAGGAGGGAGGAGAGGAAGGAAGGAAGGAAGGAAGGAAGGAAGGAAGGAAGGAAGGAAGGAAGGAAGGAAGGAAGGAAGGAAGACAGACAGAAAACCTTATTTCCTTTATTCCTCCTTTATTATTTTTACAAAAAAACTCAAGGTGGCAAACATATCCAACACACCTTCCTCCTCCTATTTTTCCTACAACCACAACTTTGTGAGATAAATGGAGCTGGGAGAGAGGACTGGGCTAAAGTCACCCAGCTGGCTTTCATGGCTAAGATAGAACTAGAACTCCTCATCTCCCTGTTTCTAACCTGGTTCATTAACCACTAGACCAAACTGTCTGTCTATCAGTCTGTCTGTCTATGACTATATACACACACAAACATATCACACACACACACACACACATCATATAGGTTTGAGTTAAATAGGAGACAGCTCCCACCATTTCAATTCATCTGCTCCTCGGCTTATGCTTTTCAGAGCTGCATGCTTAACATAAATCAAAATTGGCCAGGAACAGAATGCTTTTCTAAACAAGAAGGTCTGAACACATGCAAAAAAAACCCATCAAGGATGGTCCAGTTGTGGAACTCCAAAGTTATGGACCTCCATCATTTAGACACAGCTACAGCTGGTCCTTGCCTTATGAGCACAATGAAGTCCAAATTTCAGACAAGTGACTGTCCAGTCTCTTCTTAAAAACCTCCAGTGATGAAGCACCCACAAGGTCCAAAGGCAAGCTGTTCCACTGGTTAATTGTCCTCACTGTCAGAAAGTTTCTCCTTAATTCCAACTTGCTTCTGTCCTTGATTGGTTTCCATCCATTGCTTCTTGTCCTGCCCTCTGGTGCTTTGGGGAACAATTTGACCCCCTCTTCTTTGTAGCAGCCCCTAAAAATACTAGAATACTGCTATCATGTCCCACCCCATTCCCAGTCCTTCTTTTCTCTAGACTAGCCAAACTCAAATCCTGCAGCCATTGTTCATTTGTCTTAGTCTTGAGGGCTTTAATCATCTCAGTTCTTTTGCACTTTTTCCAAAGTCTCAACATCCTTTTTTGTAATGTGGTGACCAAAACTGGATGCAGTATTCCAGGTGTGGTCTTACTAAGGCTTTATAAAGCGGGACTAAGACTTCACATCCTTTTGATGTTGCATGTAGATATGTTCGTAAGAGAGTGCTCATTCCTTAAAAATATCCTGGCTTAAGTCCTTGGGGATTAGAAGCCATTTAGAGCATTATCTTCTCTGTTTTCTTTGGAACCCACAGCAAACAAAGGACACCTGATTTATGCTGCAATATAAATGACCTTGCAATAATGCCCTATAAAGAGCAAATGCTTGGAGCTAATTAAAAACAAGACATTGTTATTATCTGCTTGCATGCAAAGCCTGCAGAATTCACAGAAGCTGTAATTAGTGGTCTAAATTTAATAATATCCCCTAAATTTATGAGGTGTTGGCTGCAAACTTACCTTGGTGCTTAACAAAAGCTCAATCAATCAAGAAAAACTAAATCAAGAAAAACATTTGGCCTCAAGATTCCAGAAAAGTGAACATTTGTTTATTAAGATGAACACATTGGTCTAGACTCTAAAAGAAGAGAATGATCGAAGGACAATCCTGGTTCCAGTTAGCCACAGCACCACTTAGTGACTAAACATAATAACAGCATTATCCACCCAGAGAGTAATCTACAATGTCCTTTCCAAAGAGAACGGGGATACTCAAACAAGGCTGAAAGACATTAATTGATCTTCTAGCACCAGGTACTCCTTAATTACTTCCTAACAGGACCAGTTATGAACAGACTCAAGGTACATATTATTTTCTACACAGTAACAAATTAATCAGCATTTTATTTCGTGTATGGCATGCACAGAAGTCACGCAATTACCGATAGACCAATTTAGTTTAAATAAAATGTCAACTATATAAGAGATAATATACTCAATTAAGATAAAAATTGATCAGCTCAAAGTCTGTGTCATGGTTCCGAGTAATGTTTGTCATTTAACGACCCCATAATCCCTTGCGGGGTGGAGTCTGGGGCAACTGAATGGAGCTGAGTGTTTACTGGCCGGATGCCCTTCCTGTCACCAATGCAGAGTTATATTCAGCAGATATATTCTTAATGTACCCAGAGAGAGAAATGTCTGCCTCTATTTAGGATCGAACTCACGGCCTCCTGATTGTGAGGCAAGAGCTCCACCTGTAGGCCACCACACCTGTTATGGTTCTGAGTAATGCTCCCAACTAATTCAAGACTCTGAGGCAGTTGCTTTCTCAAAGACCCTGTTTAATGGGGCATCATATCAGCATGGTCAAAAGTAAAGCCAACTCTGAACAATTCACATACTAGCCACACCACTACCCCCCATGTGTCACAGGTCAGATTAACCAACCAAACCGGTGATGACCTTCTTAGCACTCCCTCCTTAGCACTTCCTTAGCACTTCCTAACAGACAGGAAGCAGCAGGTGAAGCTACGTAGAATCACTTCTGATACCTGTACAATTAGCACAGCCCCCAAAGGCTGTGTGCTTCCTCCACTTCTCTTCTCCTTATATACCAATGACTGCACCTCAAACGATCCATCTGTTAAAATACTGAAGTTTGCAGATGACACAACAGTGACTGGTCACATTTGAGACAACGCATACAGACAGGAGGTTGTACAATTTGCCGCTTGGTGCGACCGGAACAATCTGGAACTGAACACACTCAAAACCATAGAAATGGTAGTAGACTTTAGGAGAAACCCTCCCATACTACCACCTCATACAATACTAGACAATATAGTATCAACAGTAGAGACTTTCAAATTTCTAGGTTCTACTATATCACAAGACCTAAAATGGACACCTAACATCAAAAACATCATCAAAAAAGCACAACAAAGAATGTTCTTTCTGCGCCAACTCAGAAAGCTCAAACTGCCCAAAGAACTGCTGATCCAGTTCTACAGAGGAATGATTGAGTCTGTCATCTGCACCTCTGTAACTGTTTGGTTTGACTCTGCAACCCAACAAGACGGACACACACTTCAGAGAGTAATTAGGACTACAGAAAAAACTACCAACCTGCCTTCCATTGAGGACCTGTATACTAAATGTGTCAAAAAGAGGGACTGTGAAAATATTTACAGACCCCTCACATCCCAGACATAAACTGTTTCAACTCCTTCCCTCAAAACGACGCTATAGAGCACTGCACACCAGAACAACGAGACACAAGGACAGTTTTTTCCTGAATGCCATCACTCTGCTGAACAAATAATTCCCTCAACACTGTTCAACTATTTACAAAGTCTGCATTACTATTATTAATCTTCTCATCACTCCTTATCACCCATCCCCTCCCACTTGTGACTGTATGACTAACTTGTTGCGTACATCCTTACAATTTATATTAACTGTTTCCTTGTATGATTCGGTTGCTTATTGTACCCTATGACTATCATTAAGTGTTGTACCTGATGATTCTTGACAAATGTATCTTTTCTTTTATGTACACTGAGAGCATTTGCACCAAGACAAATTCCTTGTGTGTCCAATTACACTTGGCCAATAAAGAATTCTATCTATCATCTATCTATCTATCATCTATCTATCTATCATCTATCTATCTATCTCCTGTCATTGCCAGGGTACATTTGGTTTGTCTTGGTGCTCAGGAGTCTTATCATTGTTATGTCTGGTGGTCTGAAGGAAAACATTCTACATTCCGCAGGTCCCTCTCCCCGTTCTACAAATGTGGCAACTAAGAAATGGACAAAGAAAAGTATGGCTTCAGCTACAGTCGTTTCAAAAGTTGACAGTCTACAGATAATAAAGATACCCAGTTCTAAGTGCTGTGGGTGAGACTGAAAAGTGGGAAAAACTACATGCTCAGGAGTCCATCACCAAATTCCTGGTGAACAGCGTAGGCTAAGAAGCAACGCAATGGAGTTTTGGATTGTCTAGATTACAAATACACACACACACACACACACACATACACAAACAAACACCCCCTCCCCTTGAGCCAACTTGGCCTCTTAGCCCTATTGTTCATATCCCCTGGAGTAGCCGATTACCATTTATCTGGCATTTGCTAAGCAAGCTGTCTTCCCCGCATCTCGCTGCGCCCTGCAATAAATCAAGAGAATTCGCAATGCACATTCTTATCTTAGCAAGCAAGCACACTTTCAACCTTGATTGCTGAAATCCCATTCTCCTTGCCGTGCCCGCAGCCTGAATCATCACATTTGAGAAGAATGAAGCTTGTAATGCCTCAAGGATAATATCCTAGTGGCTGAGAGAGAGAGAGAGAGAGAGAAAATGAGATGTTTAATACATTCAAAATATTTATAATTGGAGGGTGATGGACAGGATTCAGCAGCTCTGAACCTCTGCCAGGGCTGGGCTGCTGGGGGTCCGCAGGGGTTCGGGAGAGCCCCTAGCTAAGATTCTGTGCAGTTCAGAGAACCCTCAAATCCCACTCCTGGCTGGCTCCGCCCCGCCCCTCCCAGGAGTCCCCACGCGGCCCGTTTTGGATGCAGGGAAGTGCAGGTCGCACTCGGAAGCTTGGGGAGGGTGAAAAATGGGCCTCCCTGAAGTTCAGGAAGGCTGGAAATGGGCACGTTTCCAACTTCCAGAGAGCCTCGGGAGCCCGGGGAGGGCAAAAACACCCTCCTCCCACTGTGGTGCAGGAGGCCAACTAGGCCACGCCCACCGTGACAATGCCCACCCAGCAACCGGGCAGAGAACCCGTTGCTAACATTTTTGAAGCCCATTCCTGAACTCTGCTGATTAGGAAGAGAGCTGCTGGATCAAAGTTGGTCTGCAAAAGAGAAGCGATTCCTTATATTTCAAAGGTTTAGATTCTGAGCCCCATTCTTTATTTTTATTTATTAGTATCTCACTTTTGGTTCAGGAGTTTCCAAGAGGCCCGCTGAGCATACTTTCTCTCACTTCTCCCACCACCACCAATGACCTTCTGAGGTTATTTATTATGATGAGCGGCAGTTGGCGCAGTGGTTAGAGCGCAGTACTGCAGGCTACTTCTGCTGACTGCCGGCTGCCTGTAATTTGGCAGTTTGAATCTCACCAGGATCCAGGTTGACTCAGCCTTCCGTCCTTCCGAGGTGGGTAAAATGAGGACCCAGATTGTTGGGGGCAACATGCTGACTCTGTAAACCGCTTAGAGTGGGTTGTAAAGCACTGTGGAGCGGTATAGAAGTCTAAGTGCTATTGCTATTCCTTCAAGGTTACGGAGATCAACTTTAGCAAAAGGCAAGGGTTTGTTGAATTAGGTGTCCTTCTTTTGACGTTCAGCTGCTAAGCTGTGTTCAACTCCTTGCGATCCCATGGACCGCAGCATGCCAGATTCCCCATCGTCCACTGTCTCCTGCAGTTTGCCCAAATTCACATTCACTGAGTCAATGACATTATCTAACCACCTCATCCTCTGTGGTTCCCTTCTCCTTTTCCTTCAGTCTTTCCCAACATTTAGAATAGAATATAATAACAGAGTTGGAAGGGACCTTGGAGGTCTTCTAGTCCAACCCCCTGCTTAGGCAGGAAACCCTACACCACTTCAGACAAATGGTTATCTAATCTCTTCTTTAAAACTTCCAGTGTTGGAGCATTTACAACTTCTGGAGGCAACTCATTCCACTGATTAATTGTTCTAATTGACAGGAAATTCCTTCTTAGTTCTAAGTTGCTTCTCTCCTTGATGAATTTCTATCCATTGCTTCTTGTCCTGCCCTCAGGTGCTTCGCAGAATAGCTTGACCCCCTCTTTTTTGGGGCAGCCCCTGAGATATCAGAACAATGCTATCATAGTCCTTCTTTTCATTAAAGAAGACATACCCAGTTCCAGCAACTGTTCTTTGTATGTTTTAGCCTCCAGTCCCCTAATTATCTTTGTTGCCCTTCTCTGCACCCTTTTGAGAGTCTCAACATCTTTTTGTTTAGATTGACAATTGAGCCCAAACTTTTAGAGAATGAAACATCTGCAAGCAAACAACCAAACTCAGAGAGCACCGAAAGGCTCTTCCATATTAATTGTTCATTTATTGCCTTATTATTTTATAAAAAGCACATTAAATCTGCTATGGTAACGCTAAAGAAGTTTTTGCATCGCTTAGGCCTGCTGGCCAATATCTAGAGATCTGAAGATATTTTAACTTCAAGGAGCTGTATATTTTCTTTTATTAATATAATGTTCGCCTTTCCTTTTAGCTAATGGAAAACTCAGACGTCCAATCGAAGCCTTTTCATCATTGTTGCAACTTCCAGCTGAGAAACAAATATGGAGAGCAGAATTGAAGCAGTGCAATTAATGCCTAAAATTGGGAAAGAGAGACAGACAAACCACTCACTTTCACCCTGATAGTTCAGGCAAAGAAATTTGCACTCACTTTGCATTCATAATCAGTGAAAGGATCATAAACATCTACAGCTTGGGAACAGTGTGTTTTCCACTTCCCAGGCTGTTAATAAATCACTGCCCCCCACTTTGAATAATATTTATTAAGCAGTATGGTGCCCCTCAGTTTCCCATTCCCACTGATTGTCCATTTCCTTAAGAGCTGTTATCAAGCAAACATATGGGATATCATTTTTAAAAAAAAAAATAAAGATAAATCCATTGATAAACAGAAAGATGGCTTTTCACTCCCCTAGAGAACTATAAATGTAATGTGCTGATCTGTAAACTCATAAAAAGATTCAGGCCCTTGGCAGACGGGATGATCATGTATAGGCTGTCAGGATGAAAAATGGGGAGAATTTTGCTTTAATTTGAATATGAAAATCGGTGTTTGCCAAGCCTCTGAGAGATGAACTGGAGGCTGAGTTAACTGCAAATCGTGTACATTAAAAGCAGGCAAATAACCACATGGGATGTTAAAGATCGTGATATTGAAGAGGGCAGGGTGAAATCCAGAAAATGTTTCATGCCTTTCCCCCTCAGTCACTTTGAGAAAGCTGAAAGTCATTTGGAAAGACATAGGAATAGGTAGAAAAGAACAGATGTCGTATCTGCAGGGAAAAAGAAAATCTCTGAGAATTTGAAGGGGGTTAAGTCTTGGTAGAAGCTAAAATACCAAATTCTGTGTCATGTTATGCCTCCGAAGAAGTCGAGGGGGTCAAACAGCATACGACACCAAGCTAGCAGGAATAGCCAACACTCCAGAAGATAGGCTTAAGGTACAGAAGGATCTATGAGTACTCATTTCAAAAGATCTTAGCACCAGAGCTCACTGTAACAGCATTGCCAAAAAGGCATTAAGAGCTCTTAACCTAAATTTGCAAAGATTCTTCTCCGGTAATGTTGGAAGAACATTATCCTTCTGGGTTCAGTTCCAAGTGGGGAAAAGACACTGGAAACATGGAGGCTGTTTGGAAAGATGGTTTAATGGTGGACAAGACCACATGGCTTGGAGCTCCAAAGAAGGAAGGATGATCACATGCTTCAAGGTGAAGGAAAAGATTAAGAAGAGCCTTGGTGGTGCAGGCTGTTAAATGCCTAGCACTTAAGTTCCAGCTGCCTGTAACTATTGCAGGCTCGAATCCCACCAGGCTCAAGGTTGACTCAGCCTTCCATCCTCTCGGGGTAGGTAAATTGAGGACCCAAGATTGTTGGGGGCAATAAGCTGACTTTGTAAAAATGCTGCTTAGTAATAAGCAGGCATATACAATGGAATGAAGGCTATTGCTGAGCACATTGGGTTGTATCCCAAAAATTGTAAGCCACCCTGAGTCTTCGGAGAAGGGCGGCATATAAATGTAATTAAAAAAGAAGAAGAAGAAGCAGGAGGAGGCCTGGAAGTGCCTGGTTTGTACCCTCTGCTGGGATTTGAATTTGAGCTTGTATTCTGATTGGTTGTCAGACTCCCATGGGGCCATGCAGGGATAACTCTGTAGGCTGTCCTGAGTCCCAGGCTTGGTTGAGCCTTGCTGGATGATGAAGTAATGAAAAGGCTTTTGGCAATTCCTATTATAGCTCTACCTGGAGATCTTTGTTATGTAAAGTATTCTGTCCCAGGCCTTAATGGCCCACCCATTAACAAAGGTGAGGTGAGTTTCTACTTCTCTTTTTAGGGGAAATATTCTGTCTTTTTATTATTTCCTAGGATATTTCATTTTTCTTGGAGAGGGGTGGGTTTTAACTTCCAACAGTAACATTGAACTGCAAACCAGGGCATACAAAACCTTCAGCAGACCAATTCTCAAATACAGCTCATCTGTCTGGAATCCACACTGTATAATGGACATTAATACAGTTGAGCGAGTCCAGATGTATTTCACCAGAAAAGCACTCCACTCCTCAGCTTGCAACAGAATACCTTATGCCACCAGGCTAGAAATTTTGGATCTAGACAACTTAGAACTACGCCGCCTATGGTCTGACCTAAGTTTAGTACACAAAATTGTCTGCTACAATGTCCTACCTGTCAACGACTACTTCACCTTCAATCACAATAACACACAGGCAAACAATAGATACAAACTCAAAGTAAACCGCTCCAAACTTGATTGCAGAAAATACGACTTCAGCAACCGAGTGGTCAATGCCTGGAATTCACTACCTGACTCTGTGGTTATAGCCCCAACCCCCCAAAAAACTTTAACCTTAACCTGTCTACTGTGGACCTCACTCCATTCCTAAGAGGTCTGTAAGGCATACCAGCATGCCTACCGTCCCTGTCCTACTCTTCCCATTTATTCGTACTCATTTATTATGTCTATACTTATACCTGTTTATACTTATATGTTTATATGTTATGTTCATACTTATATTTGTTTTCACAAACATGCTTGACAAACTAAACTAACTAAAAATAAAAATAAACATTGGGTGCTTTCTAACAAAATGAAATTCAAGGGTGAAAAAAGTAAGGTGCTACATTTAGACAAGGAAAACAAAACACCCAGGTACAGGATATGTGATACCTTGCTCAATAGCAGCAACTGTGAGAGAGATCTTGGAGTCCAAGGGGACAATCCAGTGGTGGTATTCAGCAGGTTCTGACCAGTTCTGGAGAACCAGTAGCAGAAATTTTGAGTAGTTTGGGAAAACAGCAAATACCGCCCCTGACTGGAGATTTTGATAGGATAGGACGCTCCCAATTTTGACCATTTGTTGTCTGTTTGACAGGAATGCTTCTATCCAGTTATGCAGGTGTCCAGAGATACCATAAGATTTTAGTTTTAGGAGTAGTTTGTCATGTACCACTGAATCAAAGGCTTTACAGAAGTCTATGTAAATTGCGTCTATTGCTTTGCCCTGATCGAGTTGTGTAGTCCGTATGTTTTTTCAGTGTAAGAATTGCAGATTACAGGATAGTTTTTTTCTGAAACCAAATTGTTTATTAGAGAGTAGGTTGTTTGTCTCTAAGTGGAGGATAATGGATTGGTTAATAATTGATTCCATGACTTTACAGGTGATGCAGCACAAAGAGATTGGTCTGTAATTTTCAACTAGGCTGGGGTGTCCCTTTCTGAAGATGGGGATGACCTTGGCTTGTGACCATAGATTTGGCAAGGAGCTGGTCCTGAAAGATTTTCAAAGATTATGCTTACAGGTTCAGCTATGGCAGTGGATAGCTTTTTTAAGAAGTAGGCACATATTCCATCCGGTCCAATAGATAGAGATGGTTTTAAGTTCCGTAGTGCTTTTTCAACATTGTGTTCTGTAAAATTGATATGTATTAGATCATTGTAGTTGTCTGTGGTTTGACTAGGAAATACTGGGCATGATCCATTGCTGTTTACAAATACTGAGCCAAAGAATGTGTTAAAGAGGTTGGCTTTAATGGTGTCATCGTTGCAGTCTTTACCATTAGGTCCTTTCAGGGGTGGGATGGACCTTGAGTCTTCCCCTGCGACGCCCACCAAGCCACGCTCACAGAACCGGTAGTAAAAAAATTTGAATCCCATCATTGGGACAATCACTTAAATATGAGCCAGCCCTGTGCTGCAGCTGCCCAGAAACCAACACAGTTCCAGGCTGCATAAACAGAGGGATAGACTCAAGATCACATGAAATGTTAATACCACTATATAAGGCCTTAGTATAGCCAGACTTGGAATACCGCATCCGGTTTTAGTCGGCACGATGTAAAAAAGATGTTGAGATTCTAGAAAGAGTTCAGAGAAGAGCAACAAATATGATTAGGAGACTGGAGGCTAAAACATATGAAGAATGGTTGCTGGAACTGGGTATGTCTAGTTTAATGAATCTAATTAACAAAGAAAAAAAACTAGCATGCCTGGGTTTTTTCAGGGATTATTCATTAAAGGGCTGCCCAAGATAAATTGTTTTCCCCTGTAAGCACTTCATTCAGTAGGGATTTTTTTTAAGGGCAGCAAAAGAACTCCTACCCTCAAAAGTCTTGTAATACAGGTAGTCCTCAACTTGCAATGATTCGTTTAGTGACCATTCGGACTTACATTGGCCCGAAAAAGTGCCTTATTGATATATAAATACATTATTTGCTGGAAACAGGCATTAATTTTGAGTTTTGGCCAAAATACCCATTGTGGATAATGGATTTGCTTAATAACTGCTGAATTTGCTTTATGATTATCACAAAAAGTTCATAAAAATCAAGCACCCTCACCTTGTGATCTCCTTAACAACCAGCACAACTCAGAGCCCTGATTCCAGGCTCAATTACAGTTGTAAAATGAGAACTCCCTGTACAATCCATTCAGGAAAGCTTGTCTTTTCTGTGTGTGTGAGAGAGATTCTACACAGTCAAGGAACATACTGTCTGAATCTCCAATATTTTTTAATGTGGTTACCAAATTAAGCCCTTCTCCACCCCCAGATTTATACAATATATTGACCAACAAACTAACCCAACTAGCTGGCTTCATCTAACATGACAAAAGAACTGAGATTAACACTAGTCAAGCTCCTACACAATGAGCAGAGGTGGTCATGAGTCTTCAGTGGCTTTTGTTATTTATTTGTGTATTTATTTTTAAACTGCCTTTATTATTATTTTTTATATAAATAACTCTAGGTGGCAAACATGCTTAATATTCCTTCCTTCTCTTATTTTCCACACAACAATTCTGTCAGCTGAGTTGGGTTGAGAGAGAGAGAGGGACTGGCCAAAATCACCCAGCTGGCTTTCATGTCTCAGGGGGGACTAGAACTCACAGTCTCCTAGTGATTGGCCCAAAGTCACCCAGCTGGCATTCATGCTTAAGGTGGGACTAGAACTCACAGTTTCCTGGTGATTGGCCCAAAGTCACCTAGCTGGCTTTCATGCTTAAGGTGGGACTAGAACTCACAGTTTCCTGGTGATTGGCCCAAAGTCACCTAGCTGGCATTCATGCTTAAGGTGGGACTAGAACTCACAGTTTCCTGGTGATTGGCCCAAAGTCACCCAGCTGGCTTTCATGCTTAAGATGGGATTAGAACTCACCATCATCTGGTGCCTTAATTACTAGACCAAACTGACATAATTGAACTGTAACTTGAGCTTGCATACCTCTGCCTCAAGATGGGAGAAATGCATAAGACTATGCACAAAATCTATGCAATGTAAGGGCTTCCCCATTACCCTTGGATATCTCTGCTTTCCCACAAGGTAGCCTCATATTCACAAGAGGAGATATTTGAAGTTTCATAGAAGAGATTGAACTGCTGTTGCAGTGCTCATGGGCACATTGGAAGATGTGAAGAACCAGGTTGAAGACAGATCATCTTGCAGGACATTAGTGCAGAGAAGAGCAACCAGGATGATGAGGGGACTGGAGACTAAAACATACAATGAACAGTTGCAGGAACTGGGCGTGGCTAGTCTAGTGAAGGGAAGTACCAGGGGAGACAGGATAGCAGTCTTCCAATATCTGAGGGGATGCCACAGAGAGGAGGGGGTCAAGCTATTTTCCATGGCACCCGAAGGCCAGACAAGGAATAACGGATGGAAACTGATCAAGAGAGATTCAACCTGGAAATAAGGAGACATTTCCTGACAGTGAGAACAATCAACAAATGGAACAGAAGTTGCCTTTGGAAGTTGTAGGAGCTTCATCCCTGAAGGCTTTCAAGAAGAGACTGGACTGCCATCTGTCAGAAATGGTGTAGGGTCTGCTTAAGCAGGGAGTTGGACTAGATGACTTACAAAGTCCATTCCAACTCTGTTATTATCTGTATCTATCACTAGCAACATAACATCATCATCAACCTCATTGGAAAACAGGAAACAGTAAGCTGAAGTCATGGGAGCTTCATCAATGGGGGCTTTCAAGAAGAAATTGGACTGCCATCTGTCAGAAATGGTGTAGGGTCTCCTGCTTGGGTGGGGGTTGGACTAGTTCACCTACAAGGTCCCTTCCAACTCCTTTAATCTAATCTAACCTGACATCTATTTGTGTGGTTGCCAAGAGTCAACATTGACTTGATGGTCCATAATCAGTCAATGGACTAAAGAAAGCTGAAAAATAATGGAAAGGGAAGGAAAAAAGACCCCACAGGTTCTCCTCTCCTTCCATCAAGTCAGTTATTTATGGTGTTTGCGTAGATTTCATTCAGTGTCATTGTTTGGGGCCCGTAGAAAACAAACACACAACATCCAGCTCTTTCATCAATCCCGCTAAATCTACTCATCCTGCTTTTTAGCAGCACGGTGACCTTTCTCTACTGTCTCAATAATGTGAGCCTTACAACATCCGTTAACTGGTACAGATTGCTCATCCTGTCCCTGTGCGGTGGCCTAAGATTGATAGCATGCTGAGAACTAGCTCCTTGGGCTCAATTCATCACCTGTCATAACTGCTCGGTGGTGAAATTATTACAGATTTCGGAGGGTGGCAGGACAGCATGTTTTGACAATGAAGCAAAGGGCACACGTGTTCTTTTGGCAAGTCTCAGCCCCATAACTGCACCCTTTGTTCTACTATACTGTGCAGTGAGGGTTTATTCATATATCACCAGCTCTCCACCATTCTCATGATTGGATTGATTTGAGCTGGTTTCCTGATGGGTTCCGATTATCAGGCAGTTAAGGAGGAATTGTGAGTTCGAGGCCCGCCTTAAACATGACAGCCAGCTGCATGGCTGTGGGTCAATCACCAGGAGACAGTGAGTTCTAGTTCCCACTTCATGCAGTATTCAAGTCCTCAGTAGAAGGCAAGTTGGTTGCAATTGTTTTTCTCTGCAGTCCTAACTATCCGTTGAAATCTGTGTCTGTCTTGCTTGGTTGCAGTGCCAAACCAGACAGTTATAGAGGTGCAAATGACAGGTTCGGCAATTCCTTTGTAGAACTGCATCATCAGCTCCTGATAATATATTATGCAGATAATTGCTTTAGTCTGGCAAGATTCTGTCTGTAGGTGAGCAACAATAAAGAAACTAGTCAGAAGTAACTCCACATGTGTTTCTTGAGACCTAAGACTATTCTTGTTGTGGGCCATCTTTAAATCTGTGATGGAATGATGCCCCCAGAGGGCAGGACAAGAAACAATGGTTGGAAATTAATCAAAGAGAGAAGCCACCTGGAATTAAGGAGAAACTTCCTAACAGTGAGGACAATTAACCAGTGGAACAGCTGCCATCAGAAATCGTGGGTGCTCCATCACTGGAAGTTTTTAAGAAGAGTCTGGACAGCCACTTGTTTGAAATGGTATAGGGTCTCCTACTTGAGCAGGGGGCTGGACTAGATGACCTTCAAGGTCCCTTCCAGGTCTATTCTATTCTCATGTAATCCAGATTCCCAGGAGAGAGGGAGAGCATTTTAGAGGAGCAAAAGACAGTGAAGTCTAGATAGAGTATATGTTTCAGAGCATATAACAGAATAACAGAGTTGGAAGGGACCTTGGAGGTCTTCCAGTCCAACCATAGAAACATAGGAAATTGTCTTCATGATAGCTTCATTTGTTGAGAAATACTTTTCTTCTCTGGCCATTTTTAAATTCTTCTTTTCTCTTTCTGTCCTCCAAAATAGCTTGTGTTTAATCTTGAGTCTTCTTTAAGTTCTCTATTATATTGTATAATGTAATATCTAATCTTGATGCTATCCTTCTCATTTAGATACTTAGAATAACTTTGAATCTACATTAATCAGCATACATTAAAATGAAATTTTGTTGCATACAGTTCTCAAAGGGTCATCACTTCCAATATACCCTACATGAACATGACAGAATAAATATGGTAAATAAATACAAAATTATGCCTATGTCCACATTTTAATATGACACAGAGAAACAACACAGTCTAGTTTGGACATATACATGTACTTGGCAAGAAAAACGAGTCTTGCAAGTTGACCAGACAGATGGCATAGTGAACAAAGCTGTTAGAGAATCTGGTAGTCCTGCTAGAAATACTTCGAAAACTCCTCTCAGAGGGGAGCAACAGAAACAGACCATGAACTGGGTGTGTGTGGTCTCTAACAGTGCTTTGAACTCTAAGCACATAGTGCTTATAAGCAAAATCCTGAATAATTGGAAGTTAGTTTCCTATAATCTTCTCCACTGTCCTCACCACTCTCTGTAGGCACTTTCTATCTGAGGCGCTGCTGCCACCAAACAGGGATGCGGTTTCTTAAAATGCTCTCAATTGTGCCTCTGTAAAAAGTGGCCAGGACAGAAGGAAAAAAGAGGTGCTCTCCTCATCCAATGCAGGAAATGCAGACACTGGTTTGCACACTTCACTAAGGATGACATGTGGAGAGACCAGTTCAGATTGTTAGTTATCTGCACACACACCCAGATATTAATACTGTTGACCACCTCTATAGCTGCATCCTTGATACTGAGTAGAATATGACTTTGCCGGCTCTTTCTAAAATCAACATTTATCTTCTCTTGATACAGCCGAGGATTGCATTGGTTTTTTGGGGCAGCTGCAGCACACTGCTGAACAATTCATATTTCTCCATCAGCAACAGAGGAAGGAAAAAGAGTGATGTATGACGTTGGCCCAATCCGGCCACAACCAGGTCATCAGGTTCATCTCTCTATTACCCTAAATGAAGTAAAACTCTGATCTGTGCCCCAGGCTGCATTTTAAGAGTTCAAGGCAAAACCCAGCAAAATAGGGACTCAAATGGGTCGGCTGATGAAATGACTGCTCACTCTGCAGATTTACAGACATCTTCATGATGGCAATTCTGTTCTCGGATACACCTTCTTCTGAAATGAGAAGATAATTGCAGTTCGACTCCCTGTTATCTCCAGCCTACCTGTAGAACATTTATCCACTAAAACCATTTTCTACCCTCACTCATTTTGGTAGCGTTTTACGGCTTCACCCAGCCATCACTGGGATGACATACAGCCTGTCTTCAGCGCTAACCTATTGCCACAGGGACCATGGGATGAGGCTGTAAAACATCTTTATAAGGATAACATTCACAAGAGGAGAAGGCTGCTACCTTTTCCTGGATATCCTTATCAGTGGAGGAAATTGAGTCAATTTCTGTCAAAGACCATCGTTTTTGATCTGACCCTAACTCCATCACTAGGGATATGGCCATTAAATGAAACATTAAATTGTCGAGCTGGATTTAACAACATTAGTTCCACCATTCTAGTACTGATGATGTCACCTAGTTGGGTAATGAAACATCTGCAAGAAGACAACCAAGCTCAGAGAGCACCAAGGACCCCACAATCCTCTCCTCCTCTCCCCTCCCCCTCCCCCCTCCTTTCTAGCATCGATGATGTCACCAAATTTGGGTCTGCAAGAAGACAACTAAGCTCAGAGAGCACCAAGCACCCTCAGCTACAAATATTCTCCTTTATAGGTCTTTTTCTGCGGTCAGTTTTCTGTACTTGTAAGAGCAGGCTGGTGTGTTACTCCTCATCTAGAAGACCACTATCATGGTAGGATCTCCATGGAAGAATCCTCATTAAGACCAATTTACTATTAGCAAAGGTCTTCCTATCAATGGGAGGAATGGAGAAGAAGCCAGAAGATATCAAAAAATCTTGCACAGTCACCCAGTTTATTTATTTATTTATTTATTTATTGGACTTGTATGCTGCCCCATCTCCGAAGACTCGGTGGCACAACTAAAACAGCAACAATAAATACTTAAAAAGAAATTAAACTAATTTCACAAGCCCAAAAATACAAAAACTAAAATTTACAGTGGTTAAAATAATTAAGAAACCCACACAGCCCGGATTGGTCGAACAACCAGGTCTTCAAATCATGATGGAAGGTGCAGAGGTCAGGGGCCAGGCGGAGCCCCAGGGGCAGTTGGTTCCAGCGGTCAGGGGCCGCGACAGAATCGGCTTGTTGCCAGGGGACTGCCAGCCCACATTGGCTTGCTGACGGGACCCTGAGGAGTCCTTGCCTATGTGCTCGCACAGGGCGGCTGGCACTCGATATCGGCAGTTGGGCAATGAAACATCTGTGAGAAGACAACCAAGTTCAAAGAGCACCAAGGATCCCACAATCATAATCATCATCATCATCCTCCCCCCCTCCTTTCTAGCACTGATGATGTTACCAAATTTGGGTAATGAAACATCTTCAAGAAAACCACCAAGCTGAGAGAACACCAAGAACCCCTCATTTGAATCCTGAGCTACACATATTCTCCTCTATTCCTGGTTTTTTTTCTTTCTCCCTTGACTTGAGAAAATACATCAAGGATTGACTGAACCTATGTGTGCGAAAATGGAAAGAAGAAAAGTTGTATAACTCAGGGTTTAACTGTGGAGTCCTTGGTGCTGTCTGAGCTTGGTGGTTTTCTTGCAGATGTTTCATTATCCAACTAGGTAACATCATCAGTGCTAGAAGGAAGAGGAAGAGGAGAACTGTGGAGTCCTTGGTGCTTTCTGAGCTTGGTGGTTTTCTTGCAGACGTTTCATTACCCAACTAGGTAACATCTTTGGCAGTGGTGGAATTCAAAATATGTTACTACTGGTTCTGTGGATGCGCGTTCTGTGGGAGTGTTGTAAAATGGGCAATTTTAAGCATGAAAGCTTATCTTACCGTCAGCGCTGGTGAGTAAAACAGCTGAGCTACAAACAAAGGAAATATAGGACAGGAAAAGGTGGGGCAGGTGGGCGGGGCCAACTGCTGACTGGCACTACCGGATCGCTAGAACCAGTGCAAACCAGCAGCCGTAGCACCACTGATCTTCGGCTAAAAGGAAGAGGGGTTTTCTCTCTTTTTACATAGTTGTGGCTTGCCCTGTCAGCTATTTTTCTTGAGACATTTTTTCTCCCTCTCCATTCAAAGGAGGAGGGCTCCAATATCAATTAGTTTGGTCAAGTTTGATTATTTATTATTATTATTAATTGGACGGAGGAGGAAACTGCATGAAAGTACCCCAAAACTTAAGGGAGCCCAGTTCAACTAAAAAAGAAGAAGAAAAAAAAAACCAGTCCATCTCTTTGAGAAATTCACCGTTCTTTTTATTCCAGTCTGTTTTGGGATGACTTTATTGCACGGTATTTTAAACATGATTTTTTTTTTATCGGCGCCTGTATGTTGTGATTTAACGTGGTTCTTTTATTTCTGTTCTTTAATAGCTAGTAATTTTATTGTACAGTGGCTCGGTCGGTGGGTTGGAGTGATGAACGCTCGCTGAGAAAAAGAAAGCCGTTAGATAAACAGCTAACTGGAGAAGAAAAATAGCAGAAGGGAGGGAAACCTTCTTAAAATCTAATTCAGGCACAGATGAGGATTTAAGCCAGGGAGAGGCTGCATCACCTGGCTGAATTAGGACTTCAATTTGCTTGGGGGAGGGGGGAGGTTATCAGCCTCTTGCAAAGAATGCTTCAAAATGCTTGGAGACACACGACAATCTTGGGAAATAAAATAGCCCGAGGTAGACACTGAAATGGAGCATTATAAGGCATTCTGGGAGGACAGCAGGGGTGGCTGGAAACCAAACCTTTGACCGTTCTCTTCATGATTCCAAAGAAGAGAATATTTGTAGCTCAGGGTTAAATTATGGAGTTCTTGATGCTCTCGAAGCTTGGTTGTTTTCTTGCAGGCACCAAGGGCCCTTCATTTCAACCCTGATTTACAAATGGAGGAAATAGAGACCAGAGAGGTATTTCAGCCAGAAAAGTGAAGTTTTCTCTGGGAGAGGGAGGAAATCAGGAGGAAAGGATTAGAGAGACAGACCTATAAAGGAAGCAGAGAAGAATTAAACCAGGAGGGAGAAGAAGATTTGGAAGGGGGAAAAAGCCCTCCTTGGTAAGTCATAGCCTAATATGTGAGTGGCAGTGCTAGGGCTGCATTTAGTGAAGCAGAATTACTAGCAACAGGAGAGAATCCAGACTGGATACAATGACAAGCACTCACATCTAGAGCTGTATGTCTTCCAGTGCATTCTTGCATGTTGGACAGTTTTCCAACCCACAGCGTCTCCCAAACCTTCTACGGGGAGTAATACATCCCTATTGTCTAGCAACCTATGCTGTTGATAGCTCTTTTTAGATCTTGGTCCTCCAAACTGATAGTCTCCTGGTAATTGGCTCAAAGTCGCCCAGTTGGGTTTCATCCCTAAGACAGGACTAGAACTTACTGCCTCCTGGCGATTGGCCAAAGTCATCCAGCTGGCTTTCATGCCTAAGGCAGGACTAGAATTCAGTCTCCTGCTGATTGGCCCAAAGTCACTTAGGTGGCTCTCATGCCTTAAAGCAGGACTAGAAGTCATTGTATATTAGTTTCTATCCTGTCAACTCACATTTATGATGAGGTCCTTCTTAATGTCCAATCTTTTGCATTTCCGAATTGTGGTATAGAAAGATATTAATCTCTCATCCTTATATTTCATCCCATAATCATAGAGGCAGGGGCATAACCACTGCCACGAGGCTGTGTGTTCAGGCAAGAGAGGAGAAACCTCCCCCAATGCACCAAGGGTCAATTCAGTGACCAATCAGGGTTACAGATGTGACCACATGACATGGACTACATTTCCCAGTATACCTTAACTACATTTACCATGATGCATTCCCTTAATTCCTCACTACCTATCCCAAATCCCATTAACTCTAAACTGGCTGGACAGCACATTAACCATTATAACAAAATAACAGAGTTGGAAACGACCTTGGAGGTCATCTAGTCGAACCCCCAGCTCAGGCAGGAAACCTTCTACCATTTCAGACACATGGTTGTCTAATCTCTTCTTTAAAAAAAACTCCAGTGTTGGAGCACTCACAACCTCTGGAGCATTAACAAGGGCACTTAGACTTATACAACGCTTCATAGTGCTTTTACAGCCCTCTGTAAGCAGTTTACAGAGTCAGCATCTCTATCCCAACAAACTGGATCCCCATTACCTTGGAAGGATGGAAGGATGAGTCAACCTCGGGCCGGTGATGATCCAACTGCTATCAGTCAGCAGAATTAGCCTGCAATAACTGCATTTCTAACTACTGTGCCACTCTTAGAGGCACGTCATTCCACGGATTAATTGTTCTCATTGTCAGGAAATTTCTCCTTAGTTTTAGGTTGGCTTTCTCCTTGATTAGCTTCCATCCGTTGCTTCTTGTCCTGCCTTCAGATACTATATTATATTAAACATTAAAACCCATTTTATCCCATGCCTATATTAAGTTAGCATTGCATATCGGCAGCCAGTATCCTACATATGTCTTACTAAGAAAAGTATCTGCCTTGGTTTTGGGATAGAGACAGAAAAACTTGCATTGCGCTGACCCGATTTGATGGCATATATTTGACACCCCAGCAGTCTGCAGTAACCATGCCCTCCTTCTCCTAATGAGGAAATCATGACACTTTGGGAATCTGTCAAATAATCCCTCCAGCAGCCCCTTTAACTAATGACCAGTCAAAACTGTGCAGAAGGACACCCTGGCAGCTAACTTTATCATTGTCTGCAACTCCACTTAATGTTATTAACATCTCCTTGAGTCCTTGCAGAAGGCAGCTGGTAACGAGATTGGGAAATAATTGGCTGGAAATCAAAATATGGATACGGAATGAAAAGTTGACCAGGTGAGCTTTATGCAATGATGGTTAATCTGTCAAGAGTCTCACTTGCCGGTTGTGGCAAATTAAGGAAACATTTTTAGGAGTCCAAATAGGAAGTGGTTCAGCTGGTTTCTAGGCCAGCGTTATGAGGTCATCAGATTGAATCAGATCAAATCATCTTCAACTTGCTCTCTCTCCCACCAGAACAGAGGCCAAACTGCAGAGAAAAATGTTCCCCTTGGGGATTTTACCAAAGTGCCCTCTAGGTGCTGATCATTTATTTTAAATAATCTAATTTAAATGAAAATGATGGGGCCTCATGTGTGTCATGGTCCTGACAGATTTGTGATTGAAAACCTCAGGGTTAAAGATGGTCATTTGGCATCTAGAGGGCTATTGAGGTCACCTTCAAGAGCAGTTACAACAAGGACCCGTGGTAGAAATTAGTTTTGGAGATAAAAAATAAAATAAAAAAGACTGTGAGAATGCAGAAGTTCAAAATACCTAGGCAACAAGAGATTCTCAATGATAATGCCTAAGTTTCATACCAAATTCCAGATGGACATTTCGTGAAATTATGGATGCAGAAGTTATTTGTAAGAAAGAAACTACAGTTGGTCCTCAACATAGAATAGAATAGAATAGAATAGAATTAGAATAATAGAATAGAATAGAATAGAATAGAATGCAATACAATGCAATGCAATGCAATGCAATGCAATGCAATACAATACAATACAATAAGAGTAGAGTAGAGTAAATAGACTATAGATAATAGAATAGAATATAGAATAGAGTAGAGAGAATAGAATAGAATAGAATAGAATAGAATAGAATAGAATTTTTTATTGGCCAAGTGTGATTGGATACACAAGGAATTTGTCTTTGTTACATATGCTCTGTGTACATAAAGAAAAAATAAAATACATTCATCAAGAATCATAAGATACAACACTTAGCGATAGTCATAAGTTACTAATAAGCAATCAAATGATACTAGGGAACAAATAAAACAATATAAAATGTAAAGATACAATCAACATGGTTATAGTCATAAGTGGGATGAGATAGATACTAGGAAGATGAGAAGAATAATAGTAATACAGTCTTAGTAAATAGTTGGAGAGTGTTGAGGGAATTATTTGTTTAACAGAGTGATGGCATTGGGAAAAAACTGTCCTTGCGTCTAGTTGTTCTGGTGTGCAGTGCCCTATAGCGTTGTCTTGAGGGTAGGAGTTGAAACAGTTTATGTCCAGGGTGTGAGGGGTCTGTAGATATTTTCACAGCCCTCTTTTTGACTGTAACCACAACTGAGCCCAAAATTTCTGTTGCTAATTGAGATAATTGTTAAGTGAGCCATTTTATAACCTTTATTGCCACCGTTGTTAAGTGAATCACTGCAGTTGTTAAGTTAGTCACATGGTTGTTAAGTGAATCTGGTTTCCCCATTGACTTTGCTTGTCAGAAAGTCGCAAAAGAGGATCATATGACCCAGGGATTCTGCAACCATCATAAATATAGAATAGAATAAGAATACCTTTATTGTCATTGCATTCCACGAATACAATGAAATTTGAAAGCTACTCCAGCACAGTGCCCCAAACATCACATCACATTCACACTAGAGTATTTAAAATTTAAAATAATAATAATAATAATAATAATAATAATAGGACTAAATCACAAATGCACAAATATGAGTCAGTTGCCAAGCGTCTGAATTTAGATCACATGACCATGGGGATGCTGCAATGGTTGTAAGGGTCAAAAACGTCATAAGTCACTTTTTCAGAGCCTTTGTAACTTCAAATGGTCACTAAATGAATTCTTTGGTTGTTTGGCTGAGATTGTACCTGATATTTCGGAATCTACATTTGAGAAAAGCATTGAGTTACGGATGTGAAAGATTCTTCTGAAGACAAAGAAATCAATAAGGTCCTATCCCATGTTGCTTTCATTATTTTTTCCAAGTGCAATTCTGGATCAATAAAAACAAATAATGAGAATATATTGCAATCATTGTATTAATGGTAGCCAAGATAAAACTCATGAAAATTAAGTGTTTAAATGGTAAATAGAAGAGTAATATAAGAGAAGAAAGGAAAATTGTTTTTTTCCTTGATTGCTCTTCTTATGCTAAAGAACTGTGAGGAATACTTCATGTGTCTTGCTATAAAACTGAGGATTTGGATTTAGGATAGTGGGGGACTGTATTTGAGACCCCCTGTCTAGAAACATGCCTAATTGGCCACATCACCCCTATTTTTAAAGCCATTAAGAATCTATGAAAACTGGAGGCTACCATCTGCCATTGATTTAAAATCCTCTGGAAGCAATGTAGCCACATCCTGTAGCATCTTTCTGCTATCTATGTTACTTGGGGTGTCAAGTATTAACATTTTAAAGCAAATTTAAAAGGGGAAAAATAAATGGTGTTGGATTATTTTATATCCAGTAGATTTTGTTGGGAAACTGCCAGGTAGACTGGAAGGAGGAGTCAAGCAAGAACCTAGCTTGGAGTCACAAGTGCCAAAACCTTCCCTGAGATTGATGAAGGCTGATCTGGTCATTCCCAGGGTAAGATGAGCAATCTGGTGAGATTCTTGTAATATAGGTGGTGTACTGTCTTTAAGTATACATTTGTGGCTCTGGTGGTTTGTGTCTGATAATTTTGATAAATATTTTATTTTAGAAAATTTATTTTGAACATTTATTGGCTGCCCTCTCATCTCCCAACATCGGCGGTGGTATGCTACCAGTTCAGGTAGTAAAAAAAGTCTCCAACTGTGATGACCCAGGGTGGGGATACAAAACACAGTCACAAAAACCCGATGAAGGCTTTTTTATTCCTTCACTTTGCTTCCAAGCTCCAAATATCCTTGACGGAAGACAAAAAGCTCCCACACAAACAGTTACAAGAAGGAGAGAAGAAACAACACAAACCAGGCAAGATAAGGGCTGGAGGATGTCCACAGATAACAGAACACACACTGGGAAGGACGCCAAACTCAGAGAGGAACCATAAACTAGAGATATTTCCATGCTTTGTTTCCAGCGTTCACCCATATGCATGTCCGTCCTCTTATTCAGTTGTCACAGCTGCAGCCCATGAAGGGGATCAAGGCCCTCTCCTCCCCTGTAGACCACATCTCTCCCTTATCCTCTCCTCCCTGAGTGCCCTAGGATGGAGAGGGGATGGGCCTGGGTCCTCCCCTGACTGCTCAGCTGGCCTCTGCCCTTCCCCAGCCTCCTCCACAACCTCCAGAGCCACACTTCCACCCCCTGTCAGCTGTTCCTTCTCTCCCTCAGATTCAGTCTCCACCAGGGGCATGACACCGATGATCAGCTAAGAGGAGAAAGAAGAGAGAAGCACAGGATCTGCCCTCCTACCCACCACTACGCTTTTCTCTTCTTTATCCTCTCAGCTGACTGGAGCTGCAGGCCTCAGCTGGTGTGGGAAAAGCTGCGTGCACATGTTAGGTGCGTGCACATTAGGTCCGCATGCATGCACGCACAATCACTGAACTGGTAGTGGAACAGGTAGGATCCCACTGCTGCCCAGCATCCTACTGGGACTTTGAATCCCACCCAAAAATCTGACCTCTTCTTATATTTAGGGTTGACTCCACACTTAGAAGCATTCTCTCCAGCCCCAGTATGGATTAAGGCATTTCTCTGCTTTCTCGTCTGTACATTTAACATTCAGTCTGTAATATATATTACAATATATATGTAATAAGAGCCTTGGTGGTGCAGGTTGTTAAATGCCTAGCACTTAAGTTCCAGCTGCCTGCAATTAGTGCGGGCTCAAATCCCACCAGGCTCAAGGTTGACTCAGCCTTCCATCCTCTCGGGGTTGGTAAACTGAGGAGCCAAGATTGTTGGGGGCAATAAGCTGACTTTGTAAAAATGCCGCTTAGTAATAAGCAGGCATATAACAATGGAAGGAAGGCTATTGCTGAACGCATTGGGTTGTATCCCAAAAATTGTAAGCCACCCTGAGTCTCTGGAGAAGGGCGGGATATAAATATGAATAAATATATTTATTTATTTATTTATTTATTCGACTTTATATCTCCCAGCTAAAGGGTGAGAAAACTCTCATAAGAAAACCTGGAGGGAAAATAAAACAATCTGCCAAGGAGTGTATATAACAATGGATCTCCCAATAATCATCTTCTCCCCTTGCCGGTAGATCTACCCAGTCTGGTTTATGAACATTTGGACAACTACCAAATGGAAGTAACGGTGTACCGTACAGAAAATTCTTACAACTGGTGCCATCTCATTTAGAGTTTTGCTGATGAGTTCTGGCCCTGATGAGATTCTCATTCCCTCTGGAGAAGGAAACTGGCTTGGCACGAATATTATTTCTAAGGCTTTTGTGGTTCTCCGCTGAACACAGATAAAATCACGACTGTAAGTTTCAGGCTCTGCTGGACCTTTTGTAAATTTCAAACCAGAGAATCCAGCTCTGATGAAAGCATTATTCCGATCTCCTTTCATTGATTCTTCCAATCAAAACCAAAACCAAACATGACTTTTTTTTTTTAAAGCAAACTAGTCCATCGTGAGCTGATTTAAATTACGACGCTTGATTGGACTCTGCCCTCTCAGAGTTCTGCATATGTACAATTATATGGCTATTTATATCCTAACAGCAGCTTTAATTTTATTCAATCATTAAGAGTCAATTCAATTTTTTTTTAATTCAATCATTTACGAAACCGCATTTCGTAGGGGAGCTCTCTATGTCTAATTGAGAAACCGTCTAGAGACATGCACCAGGAGGATAAAATGTGGATATATAAGTATGCAAGATAAGAGCCGTGATTTCTTTTTCATTTTTCTTCAGAAAAGTCTTAGGACTATTACTTAGTCCTCGACTTACGATCACGATTGAGTCCAAGATTTCTGTGGCTAAGCAAGACAGTTGTTAAGTGGATTTTGCCTCCATTTTATGCCTTTTCTTTCCACTATTAAGTGAATTACTGCAGCTCAGTGGTGGGATTCATTTTTTTTTACTACTGATTCTGTGGGTGTGGCTTGGTGGGCGTGGCAGGGGAAGGTTACTATAACTTTGTCGCTTGTATCTTTATGATTTATATTGACTGTTTCCTAGTATGATTTGATTGCTTATTGTACCCTATGACTATCATTAAGTGTTGCACCTGATGATTCTTGACTCTTGACGAATGTCTCTTTTTTTATGTACACTGGGAGTATTTGCACCAAGACAAATTCCTTGTGTGTCCAATCACATTTGGCCAATAACGAATTCTATTCTATTCTATTCTATTCTATTCTATTCTATTCTATTCTATTCTATTCTATTCTATTCTATTCTATTCTATTCTAAAATCCCCATTCCCTCCCCACTCCTGGGGGAAGGGTACTGCAAAATCCCATTCCCTCCCCACCCCACTAACCTGTTTTCCAGCTCCATTCTCCTGTGCAGGGCATCCAAAGAAGACCCAGATGATCAGCTGGGACTCAGAAGGCAGAGAATAGATGGGGTTGGCGGGGCAAGTCAGAGGTGGTATTTGCCGGTTCTCTGAACTACTCAAAACTTCTGCTACCAGTTCTCCAGAACTGGTCAGAACCTGCTGGATATCACCTCTGTTTACGTGGCCTCAGGACACCGAAATACAGGCCATTCAGCAAACATCAGGATTTTTATTAGTAGTTTATAACACAAAATACAAAAAAATAGAAAAGAAAATAGTTGGAAAATAGTGAAGGGAGAAAGGAAGGGGAAAGGATAGGGAAAGAGGGAAAAAGAAAGAAAAGGCATTGACTTCCAACTCTCTTGGGTGCAGTAAAATAAGATAATAACATCAAACCTCAACTTTTTACTTTTACACAATGGTATAAACTAGTCATTTCTATAACAACAAGCCTATCATCCTCCCCTTTTAATGACCCCATTATCGCTTGCGGGGTAGAATCTAGGCAACTGAATGGAGCTAGCAGAGTGTTTTAATGGCCGGATGCCTTTCTTGTCGCCAATGCGAAGTTTTGTTCAGCAGATATTTCTCATTGTGCCCAGAGAGAGAAATAATCGGTAAAACCCAAATCAAGGTTTCATTTTTTTTTCCTCCCCACCTCAAGCATAAAGTCCAGAAGCGGTTTCCAAGCCAAGCATTCGGATTTTGATGACATGACCAAAGGGTTGCTGCAATGATTGTAAGTGTGAAAAATGGTCCCTTTTTTCAATGCTGTTACAATTTGAGTCACTAAATGAATGGTTGTTATTCAAGGACTACCTGTAGTCTTTTTTGTGACGGCACACTAGGTAAAGCAGGAGGCTTTTGAATGCCATTTTCAGTCTGAAATTAAAGAAAATTAATAGAACGGAGTGGACAGAAGGGCACACAGCAATCACCAGCAAACAGGTGTTTCTTTTCCATTCCCTTCTGGCTTCGCAGGAAGGAAACCCAAGCAGCACGTCAGCTACAAAGCTGCAGACATAGAGTATTAGGAACGAGATTAGGGATTTGATGGCCGCGACGTGTGCCTCTGTCCTTGAGTCCTTCAAACCCATGATGCTCTGCCTCATCTGCTCGGTGTGCCTCCACAGGGATGCAATTAACAGCGTGGATGAGGCCACAAAAAGCAGAAGCGGAAGGACGGCCCAAATCAGATATATGGAGAAGACTTTCAGGTAGGAGATGCTTCCAGCGTGGTTCTCCACGGTGATGTTCTTCAGAGGGTTCCCGGTGGAGTTGCAGAGCGTGACGTTGTCATCCATCCAGATGAAAGGCAGGACACGAAATCAAAGAGACCACCACTGACCCACCCAGAAACATGGGAACCATCTTGACGATCCTCAGCTTCACCAGGACAAAGTATCGGTGAGTGAAAGTGGAGATTTTGGCACAGTAGAAGACACTGAGGCAGGCAGCAAACCAGAGACAAGCTGTGCTGGTCAACACTAGGAGGACTGTCTGTATCCTGAGGACATTCCACAGGTATAAGGTGGAAGAGAAAGTGCAGTGCAGGATGGTCCCCTGTAGGAGAATCCGTGAGGAACTGAGGCACATCAGGATGACTTCACAAGTGGGCACTTTTTCCCCTTTCAGCCATGTTGAGTAGCCGGCAACCACAATAAAGCCACTTGCAACTATACCCATGAAGCTGTGGGCAGTGATCGCAACCTGGAAGATGGTCCGAAGAAGTGGAGACATTGTGAGGTGGAAATCCCCTTTTCTTCTCTCTCCTCCAGTGATCAGATCTTCTTGGTGGTCCCTCAAATGTTCTTCTGTTGACTTCCTTCAGGGATCGCATGGACAACTGGCCGGTTTGTGAATGGGATGCCTATATATATATATATAACCCATCCATTTGACCAGATACAAATATTCCCTCTTATGATCTCTTGATGGATGATAGGCCTCAATCTCCCATTTTGCCTTTCCTCTCAACCAGAAAGTTTGTGGAAATTGATACTCTGTGTTGTATTATTTTCCGGTTGTTTGCTTTAGAAAATGCAAATACCGGACATCATTTCATTGTGGTTTTCATGCCGATGAACACACCTGTTGTGGCCCGCCAGCTGCCAGCAGAGCTGGTGGCAGACTCGGATGATGAGGAGGTTGGGGCAGAATGTGGGCCAGTCCTGGAGTCTGGGGAAGGCTCTGATGGATGCTCTGCATCAGAAGCAGAGATGGAAACAGGGCCGTCTGACATTTCTCAGCTGCCTTCGGAGTCGGAGATAAGTGGGGAAGAAGAATAGCTGGAGCCTGTTCCAGATGCACGTATGTACAGAGCTGTCAGGAGAGGAGAACAACTGAGGGACAGGGACTGACTCGGGAAGAAAGGCACACATGGACATTGAATGGCCCCCTCCCTGGCTGAACAATAAATAGAAGCAAAAGGGGAATGGTGTCATAGAAGACACCAGTTCAGATTTCTTTCGGAAGATTTGCTCATCGTGGTTCTGTCTCAGACACTGCTTGAGTGTGTTTAATTTACAGCTTTACGACTGGAAGTTCCCAGCCTGGCAATTATCCAAGGAACTGATAAGGGTCTGCTCTTACAATTAACCCTTGGAAGGATTATTGCTGGGACTTTTCTGTGTGTGAATGCCATGAATGCACAGTAGCTAAATAAAGAGGGTTTTTTTGGGGGGGAGGTACAAGGAGTCTGTTTCTTGGTTCTGCTAAGGCTGGGTCAGAACAACACTTACCCTTATCACATTCGCCCTTCCTAGTTTATATTCTCCTCCTGAGTGTCAGAATTCAGATTCTCTGTTCCTTGGAGAGGACACATAGCTTTCAGTCTTGTAGGCTTTCAAGCAGGCACCAATAAAATGGCTTTCTCTGGTTTGGTTCAATGGACAGTTCATGCTTTGGGTGTTAGGGCTGTTTGAAGGCCAGTAATTGATTTTATAAAGGCGGGGAGGACAGATTGAGGCATGGTT